>OY720662.1:17747603-18347603 GCA_963170745.1 Phymatocera aterrima
AGCTTCTTCCTTCTCATCCTCATGCCCTCCCACGGCATCGTCGTTTCCACATCTTTCAATTTCGTCCTTGACTTTCCTTCTTGCTCCTGCTATATCTAGGCATACTAACTCCGCTTATTGTTCTTGAAAGCTGTCAAAAGAATAAGCCTTCGCATTTAGCAGGCTTGCAGAAAAGTCTTGAGCTCTGCCCGTGTCTCGACAAATTTAAAGTACCAACCTACGCAGAGAGTCTTTTTTTCCTTTCTGTTTTTCTGTTTTTCTCTTGTTTTCTCGTTTCTTTATTTTTCGGCTGACCTCTTCTCCTTCGTCGGTGGCTTTCATCTCCCGTCCTTCTTTCGTTCCCGTTCTTTCTTTTGTCCCTCTGTATCTCTGTATCCCGGCCCTGTTTCGCTGTTCTGCGAGATGGCCCGCTACTTCCTTCATTGTTAAGGACATTGTTCTTCGCTTTATAGGATAATCAGAAGTGAACGGGATTTCCACGTCACTTTTCATCAGAACCGAGCGGGACGCTGCGCTTATTACAACTCGGAGTCTACCCCTGGCGTTGTGTGATATATTTAGTATGTTCAAAACATCTTCCGCAGTTCAGGGCGGTTCACAAGCCTTCAGAGAATAGGAAATATTCATAAGCAAACGCGTAGGCGAGCGTAAACTCTTCTTCAATTTCTCTACGTGGTTTCGTTTCCGCTGAGCTATTCGAGAAAACTTGTTGGTTCACACTCTTCAACATACAATTATTAGACTCAGGCATCAAGTGGATCGAAACAACAAATTACACATGAATAACGCAGAATTAGGAACAAAATTCTTGTGGCACGATCAATCATTCGGAACCAAGCGGGACAAGAAAAAACAAAAGAACCAGTTACACGGCAATGAAACAAAAGAGATTAAAAGCACATTAGGAGTAAAAGCTCCAGACCTCCCGAATTCATGGCCACAAGTCTTGACGATGTTTGGTCCCAGTCCCACTGCAGCACAAAACACGTAACGCGTTGCATCCGTTTCATGCACCTCGTAAAAGTGAAGCTGCTAAAGGGAGCCTCATTAATACCAAACAGGGGTGTAAAACACATACGCTGCAGTAATTCACAGGGGTATCTTTCCCATTACTAGTCTAACAGTCCGCCTCGCTCGTGCTACAAAACTTGATCAAAACTCTAAACGCCGTTTCCTTTTACTTTCTCTCAACGAATGATTACCAAAGACCGTCCTAGCTTGTCAATGTCACTGTTGTGACACGGCCGGCACTTTGCCCGGCTCTTTGTAAGCTCGGCGTCACGTGAGCGTCGTCGTGAGTTCTCCCGGTGAAAATATTCAATTTAATTCACGCGGCATCGAGCTTGCAGCGATTATCGTCAGAGATGGCGAGTCGCGGGAATGTGAGGGCTGTAATCAACGCCGAATTACTGGCTTTTGGAACCACTTATCACATTGCACGTTATACTCGAATTCCTTCACTCTTCTTTCTTCCTCTCACTCTCACTCACTTTCTCTCTCTCTCTCTCTCTCCATTGAAATTCCCTTGTTGTACCAAACTCGACAACGTTACTTACACACTGAGGGAATGAGTCTCCGTTCAAGTTACAATGCGGTCCCTACGTAACGCTGATCTATGCATGATTCGATACATATAATTTTGACAATTCATTCGACTGCTATTCACTCTCACCCATACCCACCGGAATTCATGTAACATTAGAGCGTGGAAATTCATGGGAATCCTAATGAATTTAGGGAAGAACAAACTTCCGCATTTTACAACCTCATATAACGAGAAGCAATTAGTGAGCAAAGTTTTCAACTCTTTAGGCACGACCAGACGAAATAATTGAAGATCATATCCGCCGACGAGATAATTCTGAGAGCACCAAAAAGTTAAATTAATCTTACCCAAAAGCTGATGTAGGCTGATGTAACCGTTCTTGCTCGGTGGTCCAACCTCGGAATCGACTCTATCCTTGAAAATGAGATAACTTTCTTGCAAGTTTATCGACACAGAAGTGCTAAACTGCCGAACTCAAGGCAGGAAAGTTGTTTTCTCCTTAGGGCTAATGCGGACGTTGGTTATTGTCCGATTGGGGGGGTTAAAATCATCTCACTGTTACATGAGCCAGTTAATTAGAGGCGCCGGTTTTCCGGAAAGTTCACCGCGAGATTGGAGGAAAACTTTGCTTCATTTTTTTTCTTCACTGCAGCGGGTAAAGTTTTCACATCCAAGGACCAATATTTACGAAAAAAAAAACAAAAAACATACGTGTGTAGGACCGGAAATTCTTCGTCCGCGATGCACCGAGTCAGGATCTTGAGACTGTCGTTAATCACGAACTTTTTAAAGAATATAATACGTACTTACCTACCGAGAGCGAGTTTTTGGAATTAATGTTCCAAAGATTCGCGTAAAGAAACCTGTATAAGTTTCCTCGGGCACTTTTCTAGTTTGAATAACTTTCGCCAGTTTGAATAAACACCTCGAACTTGAATGCATCCGCTTGCCATGTTAGCTCTCCATTACATCGGCTTGTGCAGGGAAAACCCAATGAAAAGTTCCGCAACAAGATCTTGTATTTTTAACGTTCTTGCACGAGCTACACAAACTACCTTCGACATGGTTTTTTTCCTCTCGGAAAAATGGACGAGTCGACGACTACACGTTCCATGTTCCTATTAATATTATGTTTATAATTTTTCTCACGATCATGTCGACGATTTCGTTTAAACTTGTAAACTGTTCATCTTCGCTCTCACGATCAATTTACAGTTCAACTCCCGCGCCCCACTCGCCATCCTCGTATCCCGCGGACAATTTCTCACCACCATTGAGCGATCGAAGGATTCGCAGCGGTGAAACGGCGAGAACCGGACATTGAGATCTTTGCATGCGAGATCAATCATCCTTTCCCACGTGAGACGCAACGCCGCGACCGAACACGTGAAACGTCGAGCAAACAACTGAACAGTGAACAAGTTGATGAACAAATTACCATCCATTAACGCTGGTTAAACGAAGCACGACGACGGCGGTAACGTATCGACGTAACGACTCCTCGAAGGGGTGGAATATGATTGAATTCCTACACGCAAAGCTATCCGAATGCGATGTATGAAGGGAATTGAGGCGAAGCGGTGAAGCTATGAGTGAACAATGCATGAGTAGTGATTCTAATCGACGCCTTCTGCTCCTTCGTTCGATACTCACGCAATTTGGAATGCCGGACTGTTGAACTTCTTCAGTTTTTCTATCAAAATAATCCGTAGAGGCATTTCCGTTGGTCGGAAAAATGCGGAGATAAGTCCGTGCTGGATACGTCGAGGTGGCTTTATGGTGTTTGAACAATTCCAATTGATGTGCGAGAAGCCAGCAGAAGGATCGACCGGAGTACTTATATCGTCGCGGTGCAAGAGTTATCAGCTATACCTATACCAGAGTAGCTGTAACCCTCGGAGTTCCTTCAGCTCGTGAAAACGCGATAAATAAAGAAGAGGGAACGAAATTGATTCGGTTCACGACTCTCATCGGAGTACTAAGATGCAAGGAAACAGACCTCGAACGAGCAGTATAACTACTCTATAAAGGGATCTAAGCCAGGGTCAAAGATAGCGGGGAAATGGTGACCCGCGTTATCTGTGAGGCTAATTGGTTTCCGCGAGCCAATGCCGCGCACAATGGGAGCCACAACGCTTTCCTCGAGTTCAAATTGCCTGCATTAGAGATGACTCTCGACGTAGGTACCTACCCGCAAACATTACTACTTCGAACGAAATGTCCTTTGCATACACATTCTCTTTGCAATTCTGCACTCTCCATTCTCATTCCCGTTCCCGTTCCCTCCCTCCATATGAAAAATATATGGTCTGAAAGAACCGCGATGCAACGCCGCGCGGGGACAATGTACGAGCACAGATATTAAAAGTGTTCGATATAAAAATTGTTCATAGAACGTTTCCATCTAGGACGTCGTCATAGACCAACGCCCAAGCTCGTCGTGCTTTTTGCCACATCCCGAGATTCGAACCAATAGGGAAACTACCTCCGAATATTGGCGTGTATTGGAACTCATACGGTGATCACGGTGGCTCGAAAAATCGTTTCATGCATAGGCGCATCGATGAAGAAAATTGTTCACAACTTTTCGACGTCGATACAGTAGTCGCTGATGTTCGGTATACACTGAGAGGATTCTGGACTTTACAACCTTTTTGGTGAATCAGAAAGATGTATCACTGATTCACGCAGCATCGGCAAAAGATTCCGATGTCTGATCTAGCGAAGGGGCGAGAAATATACTCGGTGCAAAAATTAAAGATTTCACATTGTAGCTCGGACCGTTTGGATAATTGATAGACATTTTTCGGCTCTTGGTGTAGCGCCGCTGTTTACAATGAGTTTGAAATCGCCGGCATGCGACATCTGCACTTTCTCTTCTGGTCCCCGAATACTCTATCCGTCTGACCCTTAATCACCCTTGCGAGTTGCGAACGGGTTTCAGAACCTGCAGGGCCAGGGCCGGTGTACGCGTGATGCTACGAACTCGGTCTGCAGGGTGTGGATAAAACTGGGGTGATGGTCGTGGGCCGAGCAGGGGCACACCAGGCGTTATTTAAACGAGACCTAGTCCACGAGGCTGCAGGGTGAACCTCTACGAGTCCCCGTTGACCCGTTCGTAACCTTCGGGCCTGTATAGGAGTTTGCTATAAGCATAAAGCTGAACGTAGCCTCCGGCACTTCTCGCCTTCCAGCCGTCCCCGAAGCGTTATTCTTTTGTTTAAATGTTCCAGGCGTTAGTAGGTACATACATATAGAGTGAGAAACCAAAGTACCCTCAGGTTGGCAATTCTTCCGCTCAGATCCACGCGTTAATTTTTTTGCTTGTGCGTTTTTTCTACCTACGTACGTCTGGAAGATGTAATGCATTGATTACGAGCACCGCAGTGTCACGCGACTTCTCTACGGAACGAAAAATCGAATGATTGACAAACCAAGGCATGCTTCCGGAATACGAATTCTTCAGCAAATCATTCGCAAGGTTTCGCGCCGAAGATGAACAGCAGCAGTCATACGCCCGATGGGAATCGGAGGTGTTTTCTCCACATCGCGGGGTCAATTTTCAAGTGGAAAACACGATACGAGGCGACGAATTCTGACTTTCCAAATTTATCACCGGCAAATTTCATTTTCATTTACGTTTTCTCCATACATACACAAGATATTGTCCATTGCGCACGTACATCGTTCGCGGTTTCATGCTGGCAATATGAAACTGACGTATGGAACGAACCTCTTCCTCTTCCCATATTCTCCTCGTTTCCATACATTCATCAGCCCACGGGACAAACATTCGTGTAAATCGTGTTTACACCACGGTGCCATTCCACGGTAGACCAGCGCGGATGCTGACATTGAAAAAAGAGAGATGGATACACGCGTTAGCAGAGGGGATACGAGGATAGAGTAGAAGAATCGACGGAGAAAACCTTGCGCCATTTACCACAGGGACTTTGACTAAAACAACCGCTCCAATTTATTTGTGCCTTCCGTTCCTTTTTCTCTTCGTTTTTCTACCCGCGCTGCTAACCCCCCCTTCTCTTTGACCAACGGCATGATACATGCACTCTTTATCTCGCAGATGCTCCGCCGTAGACTTTCCAAACTCCCACAGGATTTTGTCCATTTATCTACGCCACGGGCTCTACGCCGACCAAGCCACGTCTAGAAACGAGACAGGTACCTACCACGGTACCGCACTTCTGGCCTTCTGGGCCTCGACAACCGTCGCGTCGCGAGGCGTCCTACGGTCACAAACGCGCGCTGAATAGGGGATTTTCGGTTTGTTTAGACGACCTGCAACTCCCGGACATCCACTGTTCCATTTATCTTACTCGAGATTCTGGCAGCCCCTATTTAGGGGAGGCTTATATTCCTATACCCGGCAAACTTCCGTTACAATGGCTGTGTATATATGTGCATGCGTTTTTTTACGAGATGTGTAACGCGAATGTACGCTCTCATACGTATTAGGTGGCTTTTTGTTCTACAGAGACATAGGTGCCTACATTCGCCGGTCGAATGAACACGTTCAGCCCTCGTCCTGAGTCTGCAGGAATAGGAACGAAAATATCGTGAAATATTTTCTTTAATTGAAATCTTAGTACCCAGATTGAAGAAAGCTCGATGGTTCTGTATTTGCGCATGTATAGCCTTAGACTTTTGATTATCGAACGCGGCGGATGACCCCCCGTAAATCGTTCGTTATTTTGAGTGAAGTAAGCCAGGATATAACTCGCCAGCGATGAAAATCTTGTGAGAGATTTATGCCCGGTCTTCAAGACATAAATGAAATACACCGCGAACGGTGGTTGTAGAACAATGGAAATCTAACCAATCGAGTGGAAAATTATTCGGGACTAAAACGTCTGGATTGAAAAGAACGAGCTCATTGTCATTGGAAGAAAAATAATAATAGAGGTGTATCAAGGACTATTATTTCTGCGGCTTTCCTCCTCCCGGTTCAAGTACTGCGGTCGGGGGCCGTCCACTCCAATTTCAGGTGCACGAGTCACTTCTGACTGCCGAAATATTCCAGGGAATTCTAAAGACTTCCGTGAGGCATTCGTTGACTTCCAGAGATTTTTACTGGCTCCTGGAACTTCGGAGACTTCCAAGGCTTTCGAAGACTTTCAAAGAATTGCGGAACATTCAAAGAATTGCATCGCAAAGAGTTATAGAAAATCCCGAAAGATTCCAGAAAATTCCGAAGACCTCCGAAGTATTCCAAGAAAATTCCAGACTTCCAAAGAATTCTAAAGAATTCTGAAGGATTCCAGGAAATTCCAAAGACTTCCACGGAATTCGAGAGGATGCCAGAAATTTGCGAAAACTTCAATGAGACATTTTTTGACTCGCGGAGATTTTGGGTGGCTTTCAAGACTTCCAAAGACTTCCGAGGCTAGTGGACAACAGACTTTCCGAGTGAATAGCCCCTCGAATGCAGATTTTCGTCTCGAAATTCAAGACGGATAAGAAAGTCACGGAGGTTTCAAACATATCGTCATCTCTTTCGCCAAAGTACTCACATCCGATCGCTCCATACGAGAACAGAGTTCATGTCCAGGAGTGGAGAGATTCGCTTGACTAACAAAATCACGGCGATACTGCGCAATGTATATGCTCCTCCGAATAAGTAAACCTGATTGTATGTACATACAACCTACCCTATACCTACATGAAAATCAACGGTTTTGGGAGGCTGCAAACTGTGTAGCTAGCCCACTTTAACCGTTGCTAGTCCGCCCTGATTGATTTGCAGAACCGCACATACAAATAGGAAATACCTATATACATCTGTAGAACATACTATATGAGCGTCAAGTCCGTGTACCCTATCGACGTCAAGTTTTGCAGTTGTGTCGGTTGGACGTCGTGGTACCCTATTGAATTTCAGACGGTTTAGTTCTGGAATTGGACAGCAAAGGATTGGACGGTTTACCTAAATCCTACTACTGAGGCTAACCTCGCAATCTCCTCTGCATACATATACTCTATATACCTACCTACCTCTGTATAGTATGTATATCTGCATACCGAACGTTTCGGCTCTTCGTCAGTTCATTTGGTAAAGAGTAACGTACTCTGTATGTATGTCCGTGCTTTCACCTCAGCATGCCGCAGAGTACATTCATCGAGTTATATTCGTGTGGAAAATGTCTTGCTTCGTCGTAGATGAAAGCATAATTAAGTTATTAGCAGATGTATGGAACTGGAGCCAAATATTTATCATGGATGGAATGATATTGTCGATAATATACATATTTCCGTTGAGCTGCAACCGAAGACCCATTCACAGCCATTATTACTCGTTGTTGCAAGCATTGGTATCACCTCGGAAACGCTGTTCGTCCCCACTTCCACACCACATGACCGATCCGAATGAAACTTCGTGGATTGGATGCAGTATTTTGGCAGAAAGTCGCTGAGTATTTCATCTTTACGAATTGTTCAAAATTACCATTAGAAATTTTTATTTGTCCAATCTAACCTACAAACAAACCTAACCTAACAATTAGAAATTCCTGAAAAACTCCAAATTTCCTCGAAATTCTAGCAAGATGGAATACTTAGCTATTTTCTGCCAAAATACCGCATCCAATCCACAAAGTTTCGTTCTGATCGGCTGTGCGGTGTAGGAGTGGCGACGCATCGCGTTTCCGAAGTGATAAAAATGCTTTCAGCGATTAACGACGATTGGTGCCGTACGGCTTTTCAACAGGACCTTAAACCGAACTGGGAAGTCCTATGAGCATGTTTTTTTATTCAGGGCTACTGCCTACTGAATTCTGATCATTGAAAGTTTGTTTTATTCTGAATTGCAGGTGCTGCACATAATTGACGAAGTTCTGGAACCTGTACGATCGAATCCGACTGCTCCATCGATCTACAATCCCGACGCCTTCCATTTCATGAATCAGAGTGAAAATCTTAATCTGGGACCACATCGCGTACGGTGAGTTTTACGGATTTGGAATCCGCGAAAGATATAACTTGTCGCTAGAAAATCGAACGGTATATAAATCTCACGTAGGAGAGAAAAATTCGAGTGTGATAAAATTTCACGAGTAATCAAAGAAGGAAGTTCAATTCGAGCGTCATCTATTGCAAAATGTTTCTCGTGCCACTTTATATCCTCGGCAATAGAGTTACATGTGCAGTGTTTTACTGCCTCGCGTTCTACTTTTTAGAACATTGCAAATAATCTTTACGGTCTTGGTGCGCTATAGCTTATAACTCGAGTTCATAACAGAAGCAACGTCGATTTCTGGACTCAAGTTCTTGCGGAGAACAGGAATGGAAATAAGAAAACCGTGTGGTTCCGTGATCCCCTACGCTGGTAGAGCAATGAAAATAGTACAAAGAGCAATGTCAGTATTGGTAAACCAAACTACGGGAACGATCACTGACCGACCAATTGCTTTTCTTAGCAGTTGCTACCTAAATCCCTCGAGAACGTGGATGTTTCTTCGAGTGCAAAGTTTCACCGAGTAGGTAGGTAAAGAAAGGGAGAACAGTTCACAGTTCGTTCTGGGTTATAGACTTGGACTGGATGTCCGCTCTCTCTCCGTCTCTTTCTCTCTTTTTCACTCTTTGCGCGCAACTCTGCCATGTGTGAATGATACGAGAGGATGAAAAAGGGGCGAAACTTGAATATCTCGTTATAAAATATGCATCTTCGTTTCTTTTTTTTTTCTCTACTTTCGTTCACTCACTCGTGCTTTCCACTTTAGGCGATTTTCGCGATATGAAGTGGCGCGAAATCTTCTCCCTCAAAACCTTCCTTCTTATTTCCTCGTATCATGGAGAACGAATGTGTTTCGCAACTTGAGCAAACGAAAAAGAAGTGGATAGATAAATGAATAAATAATAGCTAGATCGTTTGACTACTCCGCAACAAGTGCGGAGAGAATAATAAAGTCGGCACGATATAAGTAAGCAGTGCCTGTCTACATTTCAATCGCAAAAGAGCTTCAGAAGACAGCTATACGTAAAGCACCAAGCGTTGTAAGTGTCTATCTACATTCGGTCGCAAACTTTCTTATTCCATTTAAACTCTAGCATTCCATCGACTATGTAAGAGAGGTAACGGGTAACCAACCCCCGCGAACTTTTAAACAGAGTAATCCGTTTCGACTGAAGAAAATATTCTCGCAAGTGTGTACGCGCCAACCTCTAGATCCTTTATTTACTGTTTCCAAAGTTTTCACTTCTATTGCCTGATACTGCGACAGTCACGGTCGAATTTCTCCTAACAAAAACACAAAAAGCCGGACGAAAAACCGTTGCGCAAATATAAAGCGATGAAAATTCATGCGAATATCGATCACCGGAGGTATGCGATAACCGGATGAATAATTTTTCATTAGTTTCCTGCGGGTGACTATAATGTGTACGGTATACCGCCTACCGGGTTTTTCTTACCCTTGTTTTTCCTCACCTGTCGCCTTCATTCTGCACTTAGAACTTCTGCAATGTCTGCGGAGGCGTTGTTATCCCAGTGGATTAAACTAAAGTGGATTAACACTGAGAACAGCGTGAGACAAACTCCAGTCTAGTTTCTATCTTCTTCTGTTTCTGGTTCAGTAATTTTTGGTTGATTATCTACTGCTGCTTGCAATGTGACTTACCGTGGTATCTCATGACGCGGGATCGGATATCTCTTACAGATTAATTAAACTTCGGGTGTATCCGGAGGGAGACACGGGCTTCGAATAAGAAAAAATTTGCAAAGCTACAAATTTGTCGAGGGGGAGGAGGGGGGAAGGGGAGAGGAGAGGAGAGGATTCGTCAGAGCTCCAGACCAAAATCATACGCAGCTATAGCGGCAGCGTGGCGCGGCGGCAGAAGATGAGTTACGGGGTGTTGCGCCGTTGGAGAATAGTATATAGGTAACTAGGTGAATTATTACTGACGAAAATGGAGAAAGATGTCTTTGTAGCTCGAATGAACAATACCGGGCGATCATTGCAATCGTGTGCTATGGCAGCCATTCTGTTTTTGTTTTTCTTCTCTCCCTTTTTTCGTCGCGACTGTATAACTCGTTTGGAAATGATGAACAAGTTATTGGCCGTTATTTCGTCTTCGTCGTTGGTGCTTCGCGTTAACGATCAACGACGGATTCCTCTGCATATAATTCGATAACTTGCGTAGGTATACATACCGAACGAAAGAAAGAGATTACGAAATTTCGAAATTAGGAAAACTGTGAAATTATCATCATCCCTCGCATCACGTCGTCGGCGAAACTTGTCCTACATAAAAGGAGACGGACACAGCTACGTGCAGTGGTAGAAATAATTGAACGATAATATTGAAAATTGTGAAAAGGGAATACTGAGAGATCAGATACTAGTGAGATTTTTCTCTCTGATGATCTCATCTCCGATCTTCGAATCTCTTCACATGCGATATGCGGAATCATGAATTCAGTTTTCTTCACACCCATTGATGATACTAACTGTAAGTATTACGCTGAAAATGATTGCGTCAATGGTGATGTGACAGCCCCCATAAAACAATACGAGTGTCTGTATAACGGGGGTACAGAAAGTCAGTGGATCGATCATTTATTCCTAGCTATGAACTGATTTCAAGTGAAAAGACAGCTGCGTGCAGGTACGACTGTTGCGAGTAATTATTCATATTTATAATCGATGAACGGTCAGGACCACGCGATTAAAATTCGTTGATTTAATAGGCGTGTTACACCGATGAATGAAGCATCGTGAGCGAATGTTTGTTTTGTACATGAAGCAAATTGAATTTACGCGAGGGAATGGCGAAGGCATCGGAGAAGTACGGTATGGGAAAGGGGAATGAAATGATATAATTTCAAGATGAACGAGTAAACGGATGTACATTTTTTGACAACACCGCCCAGGGCTGAGGAGGCAGGTACGCGAGCTTATCGTTAGAAAAATAAATTTTTGTAAAATAAGTAAATCACACGCAGCGATGCGCGTGTTTGCAGGTACGCGAAAGCAATTTCCATGATTTGTAAAATGTGGAAAAGGCCAGAATTCCGTCAGGTACGAACCCCTTCGGGGGAAAGTACGGTTAAAATATGTGTCGGTCTTATCGTCGTAAATAAAACAAACCTCACACGGTCTCTCGCGGTCCGCAATAATCGTGAAAGAGAAACCACCGGTGAGATAAATTCATTTCTATATATGTACCTGTACCTATGTATGGATGTATGTATGTATGTATGTACTTTTGCATACGCGCTGGTTATACGTTTTATATGTTATCACTCACCTGAGGATCTTTCGATTGAGATTGAAATACGCTCGCGAGCGCCCGCCGCCTTTCGTTCGAATGTGAAGACGAATGATAATTCGCAAGAGAAAGAAGACAGAATGAGAAGAAGAATTGTAAATTGCGTTTAAACTCGAAAGTCAGAGACTCAAAAATCCGCGTTTATCGCCAGATACCACTTCGCTGCATGAACAAGTAATGCTCGCACCTTTCCAACGCATTCGGGGCACTCAAACACTCGATACCAGCAAATGGCCAATTGGAAATTCGCCAGTATCACCGAATGGAAAGACCATTAAATGACGATGATGATCAAAGTCAATAACCGGTAGCTTATGCGTATTCATAGTTCTACACTCCACAGCTTTCGACCATAGTATATAGTACACGAAATGTGGTCTCTGTTCGGTCCAATCAGTGCTGGAAAACGTCATACTTGGGAAAAATAATGCGATAGGTAGGTATGTATTTCGTCGGAATGTTAAAAAGGGAAAGAAACGTTTTCACTTCACTCCTCGCATTAGTTAGTTCAGATTACGTAATGAGTTTCATCTGCAGGTACAATCCTCTTTGAGGTTGGCCCGTAAGTCGCCAATATTGTATCACTATATTCTCTGTTTTATTTTTGATGTTGCAGCACTTTCCGTCAGCGAGTTTCTCTCGTCCACAAGGAGGACATATTCAGGGCAGAGGGACGATACACCTTCTTCATCCCAGTTGATGAGGGCTTCAAGGTAAGCCGCTTAACAGAATAATTCACTCATTTATTTGCGCGAAAGCAAATTGTCCCAATACCTACTATAGTATCGGCGGTACTTACCCGACGGTGATCTTCTATTCATAGTGAAATATATTATATAGAGTGTCCGCGAACTAAGTGATTTTTTTTTTTTTGTTTTTTGTGGAATGATTGCGGGAGTCTGGCTTTTTGCCCCGCCGTTGGGAAATAATGGCCTCCGCTGCAATGTCCGTGAGATACAGGTAATTGAAAAAATTACGCCAACACCTGCACGTAGGCAGCCAACTATACAGAGGCGCCCAGTGGGCTATCGCAACGATTTTTCGGTTCAACGATCACGGAAGACATTCGCGGGCTGCGTTGGAAATCGTCCTACAGATTCGTGCATTGTGATTCTACTTTTTCGTAGGCATAACATTGTCCGAGTGACAGGATCAGGAGAATTCCTCGTGCCAGAATTCATTTTCTTCCGTTTGCTCGCTTTTCTGTCTCTTTTCTTTATCAACGTTCGCGCCCTTCGTTCAAAAAACAGTAACATCGCAACTCGATTTCGATATCGTACATTCTGCAGCTTGGATCATCACGAGGAAACGTCGAACTCAATGCCCCTTCGGTGAAGGAGAAAGAGAAAACGAAAAGGGAAAGATAAAACAAGGAAAGAATCATCTGCGTAAGCGAACTGTAAAACTCGATACACAATATTTACGGACGATTAGGCTACGGAGGCCTCACTTTTCCTTTACATCGGACGTTGAACGTATATACGCGCTGTATATTTAATATCTAGATGGACGTAATAACCAGGGCGGACGGTTTTTCTCCCGCATAGATTATCCCGGATGATATGAAATACGCTGATTCAAACGAAAAACAAGAAGAAACGAAAATCATTTTCTACAAAAATAAGGGAAACGAAGTATTGGGTGTAAATTTTTACGGAAGTAAAACTTGGCGAATTTTTCGAATCTCAGTGGACAGGATTACCTTGACTTCTAGATCCGCGATGACAATGGCCGACTAATGATCTTCGAGTCCCAAATAGGTTATGAAGTCATACGTGAAGACTGGTGCCTCAGCGAAGCCAGCGGAGCGAAAATTAGGGCCCTTGGATAAAGCAATGCAAGAATATCAAAGATCGCAGGTTGTGGGATAAAAAATCGAAAGCATTCAGAAAATCGTGGGACATCTGAAGCCAATTACGAGGATAAGTTAGTTATGCTCGTGTGTCGGGCCGGGTCGACGACGAGGACGAAGACGGGAAATTCTTACGGCACGGAAAACGACGCGTACATCTATAGACGACGCGACGGGATCCCCCTTCCTCGTAATTTCTGGAATCCTTATAAAGTCAGGCGTCAAAGCGTAACCCCTGGGTAACCATCCGCCACGCCGCGCCGCGCCGCGCCGCGCCGTCCGCGTCGAGTCGCATCGCGTCTTCGTTCCCATCTGAATCTCTACGACTTCCGACTTCACCGGCTTCGTCGGAGTTCTTCTTCACGTTTATTTCCAAGTCTCTTATTTCCCAAGGCGTATTCTGTAACTTTGCATATAGATGTGCGCGTGTTTGAAAGCATAGAATCACGCGCGTCCGTCATTCTGTTGGTCAAACATCTGCGATGCCTCATGCCTAGCGTAAAATTGAAACTCAAGAAAAGCGTTTTGCCAAAGCTATGCTCAGGTAGGATTTCGAAACCCCTCGAGACTTCGCGATCTTTCATTCCTCTGCCCTTATTTCCGTCGCTTTATCTTATCTAGCTACATACAGCTGTATAGTATAACATAACGCTGGTGAGTATTTGATTTTTCTTGTCAAGATTTTGATCCGTTCGCGTTGCTTGCACGCGTCGGCGTCGCGGTCGGCGTCGTGTCGATTTAAGAATATAAATCACAGGCTCGGTCCGCCCAAAATATCTCACGGATGATTGATAAATCGTAAAAGTTTAACAGCCTTCTTCACGTTTATCCCAATATGTATTTTACGAACAAATATGCACAAGGTGCTTTAATCTCAGATCAGAACACGAAAATTTTCGTTTCTATTTTCGAAATCTACTCTTAGGCACATCTGCAGTGTAACGCGCGATTTGAAATTTCAATCGAAGACATCGGCGGGTTGGTGTCTTTCGTTGTTCGGAATGAATCTTCGTTCAT
Source organism: Phymatocera aterrima (assembly GCA_963170745.1). Classification (NCBI taxonomy): domain Eukaryota; kingdom Metazoa; phylum Arthropoda; class Insecta; order Hymenoptera; family Tenthredinidae; genus Phymatocera; species Phymatocera aterrima. The sequence goes on from OY720662.1 coordinate 17,762,300, forward strand.
AGAAATTGGATAATTTCTGATCGTGAACAGAGTTTCCACATTTTTTTCCGTTTCCCACTTTTCATTTTTATCTCCGTTTTACGGTACACAAAATGCAGCAAACGAAGAATAAGCGATCAAAGGATTCAATAACGCGATTCTCCGAGGCCTTCCCAGTTGGAGAGATAAACCTTCGCAGACTAACAGTATTTCTCTCATACGTATCGATACGATAGCATCGTACAGTATCAGCAAAGTCTGATTTTTGCCGCCGAATATCCGGTCGACATAATATTCGCCGGAATGCGTCATCTTTATCATTTTCGTGAATTCACGAATGAGCAATCTCACGAGAATGAACGACAAAATAGGTGCAGCGGGAAAAAAGCAGTAAGGTAAAAATTGAGAAAAGAAAAGGACAGTCACATCAGCTGGTTCACGACCAGCCACTCCCTTCCCCGTGCCGAGTTAGCGAATTGATATGGTCGTTCTTTTCGTGACTTCCTTACCACTATATACGTATAACGTGCCGTGTATAATAATGCCGAGGAAGAATAAGTGGCATCCCAGTGTGTAATTAATGCTCACTGTCATTTCAACGAGATGATTAAACATTTGCCTTTGGCCCGAGGGATGTAAAGTTTGCGAAAGGTCCTTGCGGAGTTTCATTCGAATATTAGCTACGGTTAAATATATCTCTCTATTTGACTTGGATTCCTTTAAGATTCATAAAACTGATTCTTGTGTCAGAAAAACGAACTGAGCTGCACTGGAACTCATTTCGTGGAGTGCTTACGTATATTTACCTCCATCACCGTTTCACGGTTTTCAGGTTCAGGATTTCAGTGTTTTTAAAATTCCGTCTATTTAGCAACGATTCACATTTTATAGACAGCTGTGTCTTTCGCGGACGAAGAACTACACCGAAGCTCTGCATGAATCGTCAGTCTTTTGGCTCCGCTATAATTTCCAGGCTTAAAATAAACTACTTTGCAGTAGGGCATCTTTTTGGAAAGCTCGGATCCAAATTTTCACCACCTCTACGTTTCAAGATTGAAATTATGATTTTAGGGACGTGAAAATTTGCGAAGCTCGTTTCAATCGGATGAAAAATCGCTCCTGAATTGTTGTCCTTTATTACATTCGTGCTCCTCTTTCAGCCGGCAACGCGATCTGGGAAGATAGATCAGAAAGTTATCGACGGACACGTGATCTCTGGCCACGTCCTTTTCACGAAACCAACTCCTAACGACAAAGCATACAAGACTCTCGCCTTCAGCGATAACATCAAAGTCACCGTTAGCTTCATCACCGAACAGGATGGCAAGGATACGAGAAGTAAGTAATTGTCACATTAGAACAAATTTGTTGTCTCGTTCGGCTGTGTGAACGAGTCCGCTTATCGATTGATCGAGAAGCAATTAACTGGATAAGTGCCGGAGCCCCGTATAAACTGATCAGTGAAATATGCTTCAGAATTACTGAAAACCGTAAAGATCTTTCGAGCGTCTACAGGCGACGACGGCGACAATTTCATTGGTGAAAAAACCTAGCGCGGCAAAATCGGGGACCGCGGTTGCGCGAACGCGTTTTATGTGTTTGTGAATCGGTATCACGGTGCTGGATTATTCCTGTATATAACTAATTTTCGTTGGAGTTGTACTAATATCATGCTTCCACTGGGAAGTCCGCTCTGGTTAGTCATAACCGTACTTCGGCCAATACTTGAGAGAAGAACGAAATTTTTCTACGGCTGAGGCGTTTGGGTCAGTGCGATAAATACGCGTATAGTCATTCATTCCAGCCACATTCGTGCGCTCAACTGACGCCAGGGCGCGAATCGTAATCCTCCGAGGAAGGTACACAGAAACGCAAAATTATCAGAGCTTTTACGAAGATGTATAGTCCCGCTACACCGCATAAACACGCAAAATTGTCGCCCCGATCGCCGCGCTCAAAAGTCCTGTGAACTCTTTCCCGACGACGCCACGTAAGTACACTCCCGCGCATTAATGGTTCTACTCCGAAGTTAGCCGCGCTTGCGGTAGGCTGCTCCAATGGCAAAACAGAGACCAATCGTCGCGATGCATGTAAACGAATTGGAAGACACGTCGCGCTAATAAGTCTCTGCTTTGCCCCTGACGTGACCTGCCTCGAGTGCAGAGAAAAACTCCAGAGAAGAACCATGCATCGATGTACAGGTATCCCCGCTTACCCGAACAATAACTGAATAGCAATTCGTCGTTGGCCGAGAGCAGCGAATATATATATATGCTCTGACATATTGAACTATGATTATTTCGCGTATACTATTCAGATCTCATCGTATAACTATGTATGTATGTATCTCGACAAACATTTCAGCTTACATCAAATCCGATACGGTATCCGGTGACAATGCTCACGCGCAAGGCGTCGTCCTTGCTGAAATTGTCAAGGCAAATATTCCTGTAAGGAACGGAGTTGTCCACCTCATTCAACGGCCCCTCATGGTTGTGGACACAACTGTCACGCAGTTTCTAGAGGTATGTTTTCAACTTATCATTTGATCCACATTATTTCCTCTGACGATAATTCATTCGGCACAGGGTGTCGTCCGGACTCCGCACCGTCATCCTTTCCGACTTGTCTATATTTGAATTGAATTCTGTGTATATCTCACCTCTGCGATGTGCGGATGAGTGATGAAAGCTCATCGTGAATAATTGACGAACCCTGGAAACGGGCGGTTCAAGTGATCTCTCCAAATCTTCGTATGCAAAGTATAATTCACAGTTTAGTCTATGCGCCATGAGTATTGCGGCCCGTAAAACCCCGATAAATTATTCCGGCTGACGGAATAAAAACATCTGAGATACGGGACGCTCGAACATTTCTCATTTCACCACCATCTTGATTTTTGACAAGCAACTAGAGCGATGTGCCTGAAACCCCGAGGGAAACCCCCTTACGACAAAAGTGATGGCTCCCCATTGTCAAAAGCGTTTTCCCTGGGCCTGTTTGGTACCTATGAAAGCTTTTAGAGCAAACTTCGCACGGGTATCCTGAAAAGCTGTTGGGGGTGGAGAGGTGGGGGCGATGGGGCGATGGGGGGAGCTGTACCGGATGAGAGGTCCGGAGCAACGAGTTAGGGTTATATTGGGTTAATGGAGTGCCCTTCTGGCTGTAGCCCACTGAGTCCTGGGAGTCCTGCGAGTCCTGAGAGTTTTGGTAGCTGAACGAATCCCGCCGCGAACCTCCTTCAACCACTTGGACCTCTGCGGTGACACTTGGGCTCTTAGAAGAATTAGTTCCGACGTAGTCCTCGGAGATTGTTGATTGATACTTTTTAGCGATTTCATTTTCTCCATTCGCGAACCAAGAAAAATAGAGGGATGGGGCTGATGGAGCACAGGCAAGTGATTTCGCGAACTAGAGGCATTACATTATTCTCATGATCGAATCCGAATTTTCGAATCATAGATGTTCCGTCGATTCCTTGTACTCGGAGAGTCCTTCGAAATCGATCATCGATTGAGTAATGATATATGTGAGTGACACTTTTCTCCAACCTCAGCGATTTTTGTACCGTTGATTTCCGAATTCGTGATCATGATATTCTACAGAAATTTGAAGCCATTTGATTGATATTTGCGAATTTCGACCAATCGTATCAACTACATGCATGTGCCGAAATAACGGACACCATTTTCGTCGGGATCACGGTCGCAATCCACATACACGGACGATGATCGGTGATTACATACCGACGCCGAAATCAAAACAATACAGGAAATGCACGCGCGAATTGTGGCGTAGAAGCCGTCGCAGATATGCTATGTCAGCTCGCATCACAGCTGGCCGTTCCATGGCTCCGTCACGTATGGAACGAATGAAAATACTCGTGCGAACGGCCGATGTATTGCATGATAGGAAATTTGTAATCCGGTTCATTATCATTCGCCCGTTCTTTCGCGTTTGATACCTCTATTCGTCTCGGCTCTTTTCCGGTATCGAAAGTACCGAAGTACCGAAATGAACTCGCCGTGCATTTTTCGGGGAATGTAGAGTATTTTGTCTGAATTGAAACGCTGTATAGAAAGCACATTGCTGCCCTTTCCTCGCCTGTAAAGCGGTCCAATTCATCTTGTGGTTCAATATAACCTAACACCTCCAATAACAAGCCATGAGATGTATTACCCAAGCAATCTACGCTGTCTTTCAATTCATGTTACATATTGATTGGGATCGAATTCAATGGCAGACAATCGATATCGATGCCACTTTTCCAAATCTTCATACAGTCATATACTCGGATCGTACGCGTCCATTTTCACGTGTATACTTCGGCTGCGAATTTTTCACCGCGGTATTGATACTTTTTCTCTTCTTTTCATATTTCGCCACCGGGTAGCTGGGTAATATCTTTCATACCATCGTTTAAAGAGAAATATTGAATGTTATGAGGACCCATAAACGAGGGTCGGACAAGAGGTACAGCCCCGACTTATATGTGTAATAATGATTTTAATCTCTGAGGGCCGGCTTAGGTACGTTTTATTACTTCAACCCCGTAGGATTTGTGTTATAGGAGGAACAAGCGAGAGAGAAGTAGGAGGCCTCGCTCAGTGGCTCTAGTCGTATAATGCCTCTCATTAACCTCATTCATCCCACCGTAACTTAATTTTTTCCTCCATCTAGTGAACCGTAAAACTGATTTTACGTACTCTTTGACTTCCTGGCTCGCTAGTGCTACTCGAAGCGAACGGGGGTTACGGGGTTACCGTGGGTGCTACTTATTCGATAACACCTGACCTCCCGCAGCAGCTCTAGTACTATTACAGAGATAGTTCTTCAACCTTACTGCGACTTCCGACGCGAACAGGAGTTCTGGAGGAAGAGTTAGTGCTCGGTTTCCCCCGTTTTTCTTCCTTTCCAACTTTATTCATTTTTCATCGCCCGCGGCGGGTTGCAAAATGTATTCTATCAGATCTTACATTCTAGTAACTTTCTAATTTGCCGCTATAATGGGTTCAACGAAATTCAATTCACTTCCTTCTTGAGGTGATTCGAGTCTTCCTCAAATTCAGTATTCCCAATCCTTATACTCACAGTCGAAGCTTGTTGATTCGAGAATTCTCACGATTGCCGGAATTTTAACAACGCAGGCTTTGTCTCTGGCGACAAAGTGTCGGCGGGCAAAGCAGATGAGAGAAGTGGGCGGCGGCATCCAGCTGGATTGTAGGCAAAAAACTACATCCACAACTTTCAGTCCGTCGCGTTTAAAAGCTGCCGCATTTGCCTCGCTCATTTTACCAGCTCGAGAGAATTTGAATTTTTTTTCAAACTTGTACCTATACCCGTCCTCTACCCCACCGTCGGCTTTTTTGCCCGGAGTATGGTAGGTACCGAACGCCGCTCAAAGGGTGAACTCAGTTTTGAAACAATTCAAACAATCTCCCGTCCCGCCGTCCGCCAGGACTACGCGCCCCCGTATTTGTCGCTGTTTTACTTCTTTTTCTTTTCATCCGGCGCTTCATTTCCACCTTTTTTCAGTTCCCTGTACCTAGATCTCGGTCTGCTCCTCTCGCTCTTACTTTCAGGGACGCTTTGACATCACTAAGTTTTTCGTTTTTTTCCCCCCTTTGTTTTTTTCCAGTGATACTAAAAACGCTCGCAGGTGCTTACAGGACAATTTTGTTCAATCGGTTCACGACCGTGCGGCACAAAGTTTCGATATACATGTGTACATATGTACATATACGAGCATACGCGATTTATGTAAAACGAAACCGGTGAATGTCGATTCGGAAGTATTGAGGCTATATAACAGATGGTTTAGATCTGAAGTGAAATGCTGAATTGAAAATTGGAAAATGGATTGGAGAGATCAACTTGTAACTGTTATTTTTACACTTGTTTTCACCGCGTGCTACCAACGGCGGAGGTATTCCGGAAAGAATCGAAAAAGAAACAACAACAAAATAATAACGAGGAATCCAAAACCGAGAAAGAAGGATAAGTTCGATACGATCCTGTTTCGTCGTGCGCAATCGAGATGCCATTTTTATACTCACTAGGGTGAGAAAATCAACCCTACAGATCAACTTCCCCATTCCAATTGAACGTTGGGCCTGAAATTTTATCCCATTCATTGTCATTACATAGTCATACAGCGGCGTCTTGGTCTAGGGATGAGATATGTGAATCGAAAAATTATCATACGACTGACTTAACGTAACGTCAAACGACGTGGAACACTCGTCCGTGACATTTATCACAATAATAAATAATCGTATATATTACAAAGTTTTCTATACCATGTAGGTATATAGGTACATCGCACGCATAATATATCTTCATCACTCTATCATATATTATAGGAAAAGCTGAATATATTATAGCCATACATTGACATTAGAATTCATGACGTATACTTGTATTACTATACCATACCGTACCGTATCCGCTATGCTCGACGATTCTCACAGTAAGTTTCAGATTCATTGATATGGCACAGCCGGCATAGATATACCTCATAGACTGTTACCTTACCAATTAATACAAGCTCCACGAAATTTTCGGCACTTGTCGCCTCTTGTGTGCACCACTCCCCGAACCGTGTGACATGTTGGATGAAATAATTCGTGCAAATGATACCCGATCTCGCGGTCGCTGTAAACGTTGCCAATCACTTCGAATACGATAAGAATTGCGGAAAAATGGGTACATCATCCAAAAATGGGTATAGCTATATCATCCGTTGATTCATTTCATCCAAAACGTCACATCTCACACGATATACGTATATGCATATGTATGTATGTATACATGAAACATATACCTATATATTTATACATGTATATTTTCACTCGTCTATGTTTTGTCAATTTGTTATACATAATGACGAACCTAGCAGCGAATAACACAAAACGGGTAGCTCGTATCCCGGTGTGAGAACCAATCACGCGAATGTTATATCGAATCGATAACTCCGAGAATCGTCTCTATACCTATATCTATATCTATTCACTGCTAGTTGCGTATGTATGTATGTATGATGTACGTATGTATGTATGTACCACCTACTAACGTATTAATTTCAGGTGAATATCTCACAGGTGAAAATAACGGTTGTCGAAGAAAGACAAATTTGTGTGTAGGAGAGCACAGAGTATGTGTTCCGCCGTCAATGCACCGCCTCTTGTGTATCACTGCAGATTATCTGTCACTGTCTATCTGTCTATCTGTCCGCCTACCTGTCTACATCTCCTGATTACCTGATATACCTATATATATACACTAATTCGGTAAATTGACAACACGAAAACATCTTCGAACATTGCATCAATACACTATTCCATTGAATTTTGACATCGGGCCACTATGTATACTACAATTTAGATGCGAATATCGTTTATGTATACGTAATAACAAGAATTTCAGTAATTGCAGGTGAGACTCATAGTTTGAGTAGGATTGATTTTGTTCAAATAATGATTGCGCAAGTTTGCAAAATACTTGAAAAATCCCTGATAAGCTCGAGTATGAACCCCCACTTTGCTTTCGTTTCATATTATTATCATAGACCTATGAACGAGCCTCAGCTTTTCATTATTCATAAACTCGTGTGGATATGAAAAACGCGTCCCTCAACTTTTATTCGGACACAAGAAACGCGAGAGGTTTTCAGGATCAGGTGTCGGTTCGAAAATATCTGCGGCAAGATCGTAACATTCTATTCCCCATCTTGACAGAGTTTTTTAAAAATACAGGTAAAAATACCTTCAGCGGTAGTATTCTCGATGGAAGAAGTTGGGGGACTGTGGCCGGCTTTCGAAAGTTGAAATACTTCAACGACCAGAGCTTTCATAGGCTACTTCGGTCCCGGTTAAATTCTCGGCTATTATTCCACGTCTGTATATAATTACCCGGGAAAGTCGAGTCTTTAACCTCGAACTATGCCACGGTATCGAATTCAATGAAATATTAACTTCTCAATTGCTCTCTCTTTTCGATTATTCAACTTATTCGATGTAGGTATATTAATTACGCGCAAGAGTGTAATTGACTGATTCGCGCAAATCTAGCGAGTTGGAACTCGAAATTGGCCTTCATCACAACTGCCGAAGAATTACTATTCCTACAGAAGCTGGAATTTCGAAGACTCAAAAGCGCGTAAATATGATATTCTGAAAGACAATTTCTAAGCATATATCACGGTATACGTCTTGAACGGTTAACTCCGTGCCTATCCAGCTTCTTTCGCCACATCTTTGTATGACCATAGTATAGTTCTGCTTCGCAACTATACCGGTATAAGATATACGTTCCTTTTCCTCCCCAGCGAGAGGTCCCGGATTCGCGTAGAGATAGTGAGAAAAGTTTGCTAATGCCACGGAGGAATTAGAGCGGCGGAATTGAAGCGAAATTAATCAGAAATTATAGCCGGTAATTTAGGCTGAACTGAACACGAAGAATGTCATCATCATCATCTTCTTCTTCTTCTTCTTCTTCTTCTACTACTGGTTTTTCAAATTTATTCGCGTCCCGGAGGTAACTGCGAGCGAAATTCGTGTAATTCGTGAGGCTCGGGCCGATTTGAAAAAAATAATTGAAAAAAAGGAAAGACAGAAATTTCGTTAGTTTCCAAATTTTTCCAAATTGATCAGAGTTTCGAATCAAACTTGTATAAAAGTATTATAAAACTTTCAGCACGCTTAAATGAGCGAATGCGAACGAAGACGCAAAAAATGACTCGGGATTTAAACTCATCAAGCTTTTGCCCAATTTCGCTCCACCCAAAAAGCTCGGTCGATAGAATTATGTCAGGTTAACTTACTACCGGAGGCAAGTTAAGCCCACCCGCGCCCATGCGCTTGCGGGGTCCGTTTCCGTACTGCGTATGTTATACGTACGTATTTAATTCCGAATTTTCGAGCCGCGCACTGTGGTTTCCTGGTCGTTTTGAAGTCCTCCGACGTACCGGAAAACCATAATAAGTCCATTGCACTTCGTATTCCTTTCATCATCTATAATTCGCGTTACTTGCATCCAGGACCGGCATTTGTTAACACTTTTTTGGAATTCTGGTACAAATTTTGTTCATGATGACGACGAATGACGGTTCACTCGAACTTTCCATCTATTCGGGTTAAATATTAGTTAGTTCTTTCTTCCAGACGGAATTATAGTAACGTACCGATTTTGACCTGAAATTTTTCAAATTCTACGTCACGTTCCAAGCTGCCAGATATGAGGTCGCAGTTGGTATAGCCAATAGGATTTTTCGGCAACAGATTGCCGGAATTTTCAGCTCCGTGTATAGTTTGGTGCGGGTCATCAATTCATTTGCTCGGCGCAAACCGCGTTGATTTTTGAAAAATTGTTCATACATCGAAGAATATTCAGAGCCCAGGCCAACACTCGGTTTTGTCGCGTGAACGGTATTGCCGGTGTAATTGGTGTCGACGGAATTGTGAATACCACCGTATTCCTCGTTAAGGGCAATGTCGAAGCATCGGGGTCGAAAGGATACGAAGCAGAGAACGAAAGAGGAAATTGTCTATAATAAGGACTGCTTGATATCATATCTACTATAGGTACACACATCCGTGATCCATTTCTCTTTGGCTTTGAACTCGACGTTGAAAGAAAACTGCAAAAAACGAACGCAGTATATCGGCGCAGATGAATCGTGACGAATAATTCCGACGATATTTCTCTCATATTCGCGCGTAGGTATATGCATACACGTATATCAAACGATTAAGTGGCACGGAATAATTATTCGACGACTCGCTCACTGAAGGATAGAAAGAAAGGAAGAAAGAAATGTAACCGACTCACCGCCTGTCGAATGATTTCCTCTCCAATTCACATTTTCAATTCGAGCTATGCTGGGAAACATACAGCCGCGTGTTCGCGGATGACCGAACAACAATTTTCGCGAATTACTTGTAATCTCATGCGATCGTCATCGTGATATATATATATATATATATATATATATATATATACAAACACACACACACGAGTTTATGAATAAAGGTATTCATTACTGGAAAGTGCCGTAAAAATGAAACACTGTACATACAGATACAGACCTCCGCTTTCCACACGGCACGGCGAGTCAATTCACTCGGGATTAGGTTTCTCTGTTCATTGACTCGTACCACTGCGGAAAATTCGCCAGAGTAGGTAGGCATTAGTAACGTATTATGTCTGTTCGATCTTTGAATTCTATCGAGCAATGAAACTCCATTCCATGAATAGAACTCCTTCCCTTACCATGTACGAATTAAGGACCTACCCTACCTACCTACCCCTGCATTCATAACCGAACGCACTATCAGGCGAATTATTGCATTTTCGCTCAGGCACTTTCCAGTAATTGTTAATAAAAGTTATACGTAACGTGGCAACGCCTCTATCCTCAATAATTATTCTACCGGACAGAAGTGTAAATCTATCATACAGTAAATCAATTACGTGATAATATAGTTTGGAGTAAGACTACCTCTAACGTACGTATTTAGTAGGTATTTGGCAAATTTCGAACCCGCCATTGAATCCCTTAAAGTTGGTCACACCCATTCACATCCATTCACACTTGTACATAATTATACCTGAACACATCGTACATAAGACCGAAAACGTAAAAGTGATATCACTCACTCCTTGTTGAACAAATATTAATACAAGTTATTATCCTATCTCTTTTCTGTTTGCTTCTTGTATTATGGACAACCCTGGTTTCTGGTTTCTCTGTGCAGTCTTTCAAGGTAATTCGCTGCAGCCTTTTTTCTACTTAACAACCACATTTTTTCTCATACTTATATATATATATATACGAGTATATACTGCATATATATAATATATATGAACAATTTTCATCATACTTTTAACACCGCAACGTTTTTCGTTTCTATTTTCACTTGTTCTCTCTATTTCTTCATTTTTCTTCTTCGCTCACTTTTTATACGCTCTGGCCATACTACTATACCTATAATGTTTGTCTAGACGTGGATATATAGCTGTGCTTGCATCGCGAGTGTTTATTAATTTTTTTTTTTTTTTTTTCAATTATTTTCTCCAATCAACTTTCGTTTAGTGGTTTTACTCGATGTTGAACCAGAAGAATGTTTTTTGCTTGTTTAACACCTATCGAACGATATGTTTGACGCTTGATGTGGCACAAATTTGAATACGAAACGTTTCCTCGTTGAATAACAATAACGGAACGGTCGTCCCCGCGAAAAAAGTGTGAATTTTTGTTCCTACAGTATAAAAGAAAAAATCGAGCTTTACGCCCATACCAAATGGTTTTTTCTGCATAAAAACTCTCCATAAATGGTGAATCTTCGGACAAATTTCATGCCATGTTTCAACGGCCGCGGACTGCACAAAGGGACAACAAAATACATCCCGTTCGAAGCAAACGTGAATTCACTTCCGAATTTAATCAATACACCTGATGTGCAATGTGGATGCAATCTAATTGTAAATGTATGAAGTGCATGGCTGCAGTTTTAGATTATCAAAAAATTAAAAGCACCCAAAGCTTTTAGAGCGATGCAGCAAGACATGTACAGAATTGTGCATCAGCATGAATGTTATTCTTTGCACGACAGATATACCTAGGTACTGTACTCTGAACGTGTAGGACCATAGCCCACAGGTACGATACCTCCTGCCATTCTTCAAAAATCGATTTTCTTTCATTTTTGCGACGAATCTGTGTATACTTTACCTGTAAGTATATCGAGAGGCTATGCCCATAGTCACTTGGCATTTGCAAAGTGAATCATTATTACGATTCCCAATGATTTCCCTTGTCTGCGGGTGATTCTCAAAGATTCCCAGTGATTCATTCCCGGTTCATGGAAATCGATGGAAATCGATTTTAGAACGCTGGCCGATACGGTGAAAATCCAACGAAGTTACAGGAATTAACAGTAAATCAATAGAAATGGTTGGAAATCATCTGAATTCCGGACTTCGGTATATTCGGATTCGAACGATTCCTAACGAATTCTCGTTGACTTCTCTGCGATTTCTCGTGGAATTCCTCGGCGATCCGTCGACTGAATAGCCCCTCGAAATATATCTGAGTATCAGAATCACCTCCCCATTTACATAAACTATGTTTTCCTACCATAAAACCGTGAGATATCATTCTCTATTTTATCTTCAGGTATCCAATTGGTTCCGAAATATTTAACGGATACATTTTTTCAATCCTATTTCATGATATTTCTCTTCGATTATCGTCGTCATTATCATTATTATCATTATGTGTATATATGTGTACGTTCAAATTCTGCTTTACATACTAATGGCAATTTACTCATGCGTACGAAGTCTCGTCAAAGGTAAACTGTGTTCATTATACCTACCTACCCACGTAAGCCTAAACTAATTTACCCCAGAAACAAATTTGACATGGAGAGCCCGAACAGAATTCGGGCGTGTAAGGAAAGCTGTTCTCCCTAAAGCAGACACAAAAATCCCATGGGATCGACCTATCCTCCTGCAGATCCTAAAATTTTTTAAATACAAGCAATCAACGATGAGCTCAACCATGAGCGATAAATGTAGAAACGAGGTGAATTCATAATTTTCTAATGCAATTCGTATTTTCTAGGCCGTGTGAGCCTGCAGGTGATATTCGACGGCCATGCGGTTAAAATATCAGCCGTGACCATTTCAACGAATCAATTCTGAAAGACCGAATCGATCTCGAGGATCGCTCGACGTTCCTCTCGAAAATCGGTTAGTTTGCGGGGGAAAATTTCGGAGCCAGAATTTCATTTTGTATCCCTCTAGCGTCAGATAAAATTATCATCATTACACGGAATGAATGTTTTCAAAATTCCTTTTCAAATCCTGGACTGGCGACCCCCCGTGTCAGATATTCCGATTTCAGTAATGGGTTGCACGGATACCACATACGCCATCGAGTTTTGATTCAAGTTGGACAGTGAGCTAGCTACGAGCTTAATTGTTCGTGGCGGAAGAACGTTTTGCATAAATTTTCGCCGGTTTTTTGAGAACGCTGTCGGATTAGCCGCCGCGGTTCTTCGGGCATTCGAGCGACGTATTTAAAACGAGATAATCGATTCTTCAAGAGATTCTCGAAATTTTCGGTCATTCCACGTGGCGAGGCCGTCGATTCCAGTAAACCTCTGACCCTCTGACTACGCTTTGGTAAAAAAAGAAAAACGGAACAAAAGAAACAGAAACTACATCCGTTTACCGCAAACACGTACCGTTGCCTAGTTAATTCTCTTCTGGATAGCCCGAGGCTGTGAAAAGTAATTTGGAAATGAAGTTGCTAAAAAAATAGGGGAAATTGTAACAGAGGTGAAAGGTAAATAGTAGTAGGTAGCTACATTATGTTTGAACGCACGTTTCTTCGTAATCAAGCTTTCTGGGACGTGTTTTGCTCCCGAGGTTCGTGTACACACATACATTTTTGGGTAGGTACAGGATTATTTCACAACTGATGAAAATTCATAGAATAAAGCTAGAAAATGACAATATTTTGTTCACCGCCATGCCATAAGCATTCCGATAGTCCATTCGTGGCATAAATAATTACGAATAGAAAGTTTGCAGCGAATGAATTCGTATCCGATGAAAAAATAACGGCAGGGCGGGAACTTTTCATTTGACTACGCGTAATTTATCCATCCCATGGAAACGGTCCGAACGAATACCCGTACGTACGTGTATCTCATGGACTCCATTTTCGTCAGATATACTAAATTAAACTCGTAATTGATATTGAATTTGTGGTCCCTCTGGAACGGAAAAATTCCCGTGCCTGTTAATTATAATAAATCATCCGAATACTTTACGTGTCGCCTAGTTCGTTGACAATAATTGGCGCACGTTTCGAAATTTATTGAAAATTTTATTTCACCAATTCAACTCGATGCGAACCCCGCACTCATTGAATATTGCGCAAAAGTATCCGTATCCGGACTGGTAACAAATAGCTGGATAATTGCCCCCCTGGCTGCATGTCGGAAGGCTACAAGTCTATGAAATGGAGAGAATCTCAGGGAAAATTTTACCGCGGTTGGCCCAGTACAGGGCCAGTACGGCTGCCAGCGTTGCTAACTGCGGCCCAGCCCTCGTTGCCAGTTCTGGGCTGATACTGGTGAAGAGTTGGATTGAACGGCAGCTCCTAAGCTCCGCTTTCAGAATGGGACCAATATCACCGATCGACACTGGGCCAGTATTGCCCATCAGTATCGAGCCGAACACGCTTGCCATCGCCGCACTAGTATTGGCAGCCATTACTGCTCCAGTATTAACGTATCATCAAACCAAACATGGGGAGGCTGGAGCTCGGCATGGGATGCCCACGCCCGGTTGCCAATACCGGGCCAGCACTGGTAACTTCGTTGGTATTGGCAAACCAAACACGGGACAGTACCGGCTCAGTATCGGATAACGATGCCCGGTTGCAGGATCTGGACCAGTGCTGGGTTTAGAATATTATAAAATTGTTGATCTTCAAATTCTTGCGTGACATCTCGACCGGTGAGATTTTTCCCTACATCCACTGGCGACCACGCATTGCAATTTGAATTTCCATTGGCGTCCGACGTGAAAATATCGTCATTAGACGATTATTCAATGAGACCATAAATTTTTGTACGAAACGCTCTAGGTACTCATTATTTTATGCTCTTCGTTGTTATTCGGAGAAATAGTTTTGTCGACGGAAGTTTTCGATTGCGTAAAACAGCAACATTTTATACACTTTTTGTTCGTATTGCTTATTCCGTTAAAAGCGGACGTTTTCCAACTGCGTTTCCACCATTCCCGACCGTATAGCTATTTTATTACTGTACCTACCTGCACGCGAACCTGCCTCGCGCTACACAAGCGCAATTGTAATCAGCACCGTAGTTGTTTTCTGCGCCGGAACAACCATTTCACTCGAGTATGTAATCCTCATACGATTTCCGTTGAAAGTATAATTTCATCCTTTTTTCTCCGCGTCGATGATTATCACATTGCTGCTGTCTCATAACTCTACGATTCAATTTCACAGATATTCAAACAGAAGCAAAAGCTTTTGCTTTTGCAGGACAAATTTCAATAAAACAGCTTTCGATTATAAGCCATTATGAAAACGAATGAATTGAACTAAAGATCACCGAGTTGTTATGTATACATACCGCGATCCTTAAGTAGTTCTTGGGGAAGGGCGTGGGCATGATTGGGGGTCCAGCTTGTTACCCTGCCGTTACGAATAGTGATTGCAATTGCGGCGTCTGTGAGGCACAACTCATTTTAATAGTTGCGCGAGTGATCAAAAATTGTTGTATTTTGAACCATAATAGGAAGCACCAACGCAGCTGCTCTTTTCAAAATGTGCTACGACACTGTTGGACATAGACAGCATGACCAAACAGCCCGTGAATGACCCTCATGATTGTTGAACTGGAATAGTGTTGCCACAGCCCACTGATCGCCTCTGTGTCAGTGGCTGCCTACATGCAGGTGCTAGCGCAATTTTTTCAATGACGTATCTCACAGACGCCGCAACGGTGGCCACTATTTCCAACGGCGTGGTCCCGAGCTAGACCCCCCCCCCCCCCCCCCCCCCCCCCTCCCCCAAAAGCACTCAGTTCGAGGACACCCTGCATAATAATCCATCAAGCAATTGATTATCCTTATCATTCCTTCAAAACCTGCAGCGGTTGAGGTAAAGCTGGTAATTTGGCTTACGATCGGATTTAACTGACGTTCAGAATCGGTTTTCTACAAGCGTTATCCAGGCGAACGAAACCATTGCAACGTGTAATATAATACGTGCGAAGCGCAGTTGAAGCCGCAAGGGATTAGCATTTGACGCGCCTTGCCAAAATTACCTACTCTTCTAAATTCCTAATTTGCAAAAATTAGTTTGACAAGGAATTGGAATTGATTCTCGAGCCTCGAATGACTTATAAATTTACGAATTCACCAGCCCTTCAAAACCCCTCCCCTCAAAAGTACGAACTATCCTCCGAGTTCAATTCCCGGGCATGAGAATGATAGCCTCATTTTACTCATCAACAGTATGAACAGGCCATGAAAACAGAATAACCGCATCACCTGGAGTAGACGTCTCCGTAACTAGGAAATGCAGTATCACAGTTTTCAACTAGTTGCTGCACTACCGTTAACAACCGACAACAACCGGGAACTCGAGTTTCAGCTGAATGCTTAGTTTGTCCCTGATGGAACTGAAATCATCGTTGCCGAATAGCGGTAGGCCGCGTTCAGGCCGGGCTTTGGGGCTCTGTTTACTTACTAATTAGAGTTCATGGTTAATTATCATAAAGCTAACCGAGGTCTCTTCAGAATTCAGCTAGTACCACAAATATTGATTCAAATTTGGAGATCAGGCGCCCGGACTTAACCTCTGTTGAAAAATTCGATGAATCAAAATATCAGGAGACTTTTTTCCAGTGATCCTTTTTGTTTCCCATTTGTTTTGAGCAACATCGAAACGACCGGAGACGTAGAACTTCGAATTATTCCCGCGACTAATCAATTCGTGCCATGATGTAAATTGCCATTATTGCATAAAGGGATGGCGAATAAAGCCACATTGTATATACCTATATATGGAGGTATTTGCACGGCGCACAAACGGGCCATTAGTCGTATTGAAGCAGCAGCATGCGTTATCAAAGTGCACCAGAAACTATTACTCAACAAGGGAGAAATGAATATTTTTCTATAAGAATAACAATCATTGATACGCGAAGCAGCGACCATTGATCATTCGGGATGGAATCCATCGACCACCGACAAAGTATAATACTGATTGCACTTCGGTCTTTCAGAAAGTTTATAGTTATATGCCTAGTCAGTCTGATGACATTATAATGACAAATTACACCCAACTGCAGACATTGATTGAGTCGTAGCTGAGCAAGAATTGTTTGAATTTCGTTTTCCCGAATATTTTATCAATTTACCGAAAAATTGGAGTTTTTCAGACTTTGTTATACGAAGGATACGAAGTATCCTGCGATCATTTGAGCGTGAAAAATTCCGGTTATTTGTATAATATATTGCTTGGCATCCGTCTACGCTCGTTTTCGACGGGAGAAAATATTTTTCCCCGGACAATATAGTATACGAAAACCGTGATAACTTTTTCAATGTCTTCAATTAAATTAAACGTATATAACGACAGAATTCATCGCCCACCCGAATACCTAATACTCATTAAATATTTTTCTTTGACTCTTTTTAACGTCGAGATAACTATACTACCTCCCATTCTTCTACAGCGTCCAATTATTACACTAAAACGTCATTACCGACAGATATTTTGACGTAATCACTCTCTCTCTCTCACTCTTTCGACGAACAAAAATTTTTTTTGAAACCTGAACGATATTGCAATTATTTTCTGTAACAGGAATGCTTTTTTCATGTGTCATCTTGATAATTTGACTATCTTTCCGAAAGAGTAGGGTATGTATATGTAGACACTACATGAATGAATTTTCAACGTGCAGATCTGCCGTTTTAGCTCAGGGTTGTAGGTGGGTACTATACCAGGAAACAGAGCACCTGTCAGTAAAAAAGGAATCGAGTAATTATTTTGAACAGATCAGCCCTATACTGAACCGGATGATATCAAATTCCAATTTCAATGAAAAATTATCACTGCAGTGTGCGATCGTCACCGTCTGACGCACACAAGTATTATTCACAGTTGCGTGTTCATAAAGAGCGAGAGAGGGAAAAAGAGAGAGAGATAGGATGACAAATAAACTGAAAGTGAGGTAAAAAAAGAGAAGAGAAGTAAAAAGTAAAACGAAAGGTAAAAATTCAGTGGGGCTACGATATATTCCAGCTGTACCGAAAATTTGCATCTCCGAGCTTTTCTCATTTTCAATTCAAATTTGGTTTTATTCCTTTTTTCGTCCATTTTTCGTTTCCTCTTCTTTGCGCTGTTTCCATTTTCGAGTGAAACAAATTGAATCTAGTTTGTCTTCGTCAATATTTCAATTATTTATATAAGCTCCCGGTTAGCGTATGCAGATGGTAGGTATAGGCATTCGAAAATATAAGAAATCTTCAACTGCAGCCGCCTTCTTTTCGTAATTATTGATTTCGGTTTATATTTGGATGTACAGTAAAATATGTCTCTGTACGTGAGAATATTTATCCTTTTGAAAGCCTTCCAAAGTCTTCGACTTATATGGTCGAATAAAAATTGGAATTCCATTTTACGTCTCTATTGCAATTATTATGCAAACAATGAATTGGTATTAATTATATGGAGAGGTAATGGCAGTTGCATAAGCTGCAACAATTTTTTTTCTCTGAATTATGTAAATCTATAATTTTCATTCATATTTTAAATATATACCTGTGTGTAAATGTGTAATATTTCCAAATAATCAATAATATTATATTACATTATATTATATTATATTATATTATATTATATTATATTATATTATATTATATTATTATTCTGTGGTGCTTTTGCATGTCTCTATTGGATTCTGCATGTCGTGTAGGGCATCGTAAGTACATACTTAAGGAAAATGAAACTCACAAAACTTAACTAGGATAAAACCAAAGAAAAACACATTTTGAGAAACACTGTAGGTTCTTATTTCATATCAAATCCAAGCACTAAATCTAATCTGAAAACAAGGAAATTAACAATTCATAAACACGAACCGAACATTGAGTAATAAATTACAGCCGTACAATCGAGTTAACTGCTCAGGTATATTTACGTGAAACACTGTTTTTTACAAAAAAAAAAAAAAAGAAGAGAATATCAGTAAAATTCGTACATTTTCCACAAATTAATCACGTGTCAAGGGTTAAAAGAGCAATATTGAAATCAACCAAATTCTCTAAACATCAAGCTTGAATTTACACTGGTATCAATAAAATTGATGTGACGTTTGGTGAATCGTATTTTCAACTGAAAACCTCATCTCTTATTCGAAGCGGGTGAAGAGGTTGCTAATTTTTCTTTTTTCCTTCGAAACGATATAAGTATACTAAAACCAAAGAACCCGGTACAATCGGAATTTTATGATCACCTAATTCACTTGTGATTCTTCCATTCCATTTCACTCTTTCATATATTATTATATAAAATTATAGTTCTAGCTGTGTATTGAATTATTTTTATTATTATTATTCATTAATTATCATTTATTATCCATTATTGTCAGTATATAAATTGCTCTCGACCAATAACTATATACCTATATATATTTACATCATTGTGTAGTTAATGTTTTTTACAACCATCTTTTTCTATGCCTATCTGCCGATAATCCATTGTCATTCTTTCGATTATTGCCCATGTTAATTAATTTCACACTTTCTCCAATCGTAACATTATAATCATAACAATTTAACGTCATTTTGCATCAGCAGATTATTCCAATTCAAATATGAGGTCAATGCGAAATAATTATCATTTGATTATTAGAGAACGGATCAGCTGATAATAATTCCTTCATTGAGACATAATTTCACTCGCAATTATGATGTGACTTACAATTCAATCCCGACGTGTCTCCGCAGATGGAATGCTGAAAATCAGTGTTTCGAAAATTTAAATCTAATAAATATTTCGACTGGTTTAAACAAAATTCAAACGAACGTGGAATCAATATTTCTGGATGAGTTGTCATGATTAATCACTCGGAAAACATGAGCTTTGCAAGTGACGTTAAGTTCTGAGAGAATTTATTGACCACATTTTCAAATGATTGTTTTATCCTTCATCAGGACAAGGAGGATGGACCGGTGTATAAGTTTTATGAAGCTATCATGGACGTCGACAAAGAATTCATGAATGACATCAATAGGCAACGTGAAGTCACTCTGTTCGCGCCAAGTAATGCGGCGTGGGAGGAACCCAGCCTGCAACGTATCCGACAGGACAGAAAACGAATGTTGGAAATTTTGAAGCTGCACTACGTCAAAGAGAGACTTTCTATTGAAACGATCATTGACAAGAACAAGAACAGACAGGTTAGTAGAAATTCGCGAATAAACATTTATACCTTACGGCGGAAAGATGATTTTTCTGGAAAGAAGGGCGTTGCTGATTTGTCGCTATCCAATAATTACCCGCAGTACTGAAACAGCATTTGCAACGATGATCATTAATTGCCAGTCAATATTTTGCACAGATTATTCCATATTTTTCGTAAAATTGATAAACGCTGAGAGCAAAATATGTGTGGACGATAATCTATTTGACTAAACTTAAACTACATTATGAGGTTCATTTTTTAAGATTGCAAAGAGCTCACGGAAACCTTGGGAGGTAATTTTTTAAATTAAACATCTCGCTATACAAGTTAGGGTGGACCAAGAAACGCGATATTGGGTTTTCGCGATGCCAATTTTTAAGAGCTCCCATTTAATCATCATGAGGAAATACAATTGGCGCTCTCAGAGCCACAAAGTCCGATGGACATACTTTCACACAGAATCGACTTCTCTGCAAAAACAAGATCCTGAATGCCAAATTGATAAATCCAACCGTTCGAACGTGAAAGCTATGTTCCATTCACTTTTTACCGCGTTTCAACTGTCGAAACGATTACCATGGATCTATGAAATTGGGTTCCAGGACGTGTTTTTTAGAGGAATCAATCTTATGCAATTTTACCTCCTGGATTGAGACTTTTACGGTAGTATCCCAGTTGAGAAATCGAAGATTACGAGCGCGGATTGTATTTCTCGATGATAGTGAAACGGAAAACCGTGAAAATCGATCAGCGACAGCTGAATCCTGGATGATATAGTTATTGCAGCCGGAGGAGCATTCTCTTGCGTAAATCTAACAGCTTCTATGCGGTAGCGTGAATGACAATATCGCTCATTTTCCTTGGCCCACTCCAACACACATATTGTAGCATTGCGGTATTTTTCCTAGGCATATTTTTTTGTGCTTCAGTAATTTGCAAATTATTGTTAGAATAGAGCTTCGATTGAGAAATGAAAGAGCATTAGAAAATCAGTTCTGAGATCGCGTTTGGAGAAAATATCACGGGGATGTTTCGTCCCTCACGACCTCTGCGATAGATAAATATCCCCGGTATATCCTTCAGCTCGAATGACGGTCGTGCAATATGTTTTATTCAGTTGCCCAATTCATAGAGAATGGATGTTTCGAAGGCGAGAGAACATTTCTTGAACTATTATACACTATATGAATTATTCGGTGTGTAGGTGCCCGACACCACGGCTCATCCTCAAATCAATGCTCTGCAATTCTTCCATCTTCGCGTAAACGAAACCTTCAATTCGTGAAACGAAAACGATTCGTTTAACTTTTCTGCAAATTTTATAAATAATTCAGCTCCGGAAGCGATGTTATAGCTGGATACGTACTTCAGTCCTACAGATACCTCGGTCTACTTGTTGCTTGATAATATCCCAGTCGGATAACTGCACTACTCGAAACTCTTCAGGTCTCAATCCAATCTCAATTAGTCTGGCGCACCTTCCTGAATTCCCGACATTCTGTGATAGCTATGCAATCCTCGGAATCATTAGCATGCGTGTATGTATGTACATATAGATACATAAGTACTACATCTGATCGTGGGATGAGTTCCCATGTCCATATACAGTTTCACACATGCGCGCTTGATCTCCGAACACAATCATGCCTCGCCTCTCCTCCTCCTCCTCCTCCTCTTTGCCGCGAAAAAATTTTGATGATTTTAAACCGTGGACAACATCCGACCGCTTTGATCGATCCTAACTGCAACCAGTTTTCCTTCTTTCGTACAAAATTTCCGGTGAGAGGCTTCCGTTCGGCGGTTTTAGAGTATTCTTCGGAATCGCCGTACGTCTTGACAGAAAGCGTGATCGGAGGACGAATCGTTTATGGATAGAAATAGTAGAAAATCATTCAACCGGCGATGCCTACAGTCCAGCATTAGATAGGTGAACTTTGATCAGTGAAATACGTAGATTATATTCTTCTGCATGCACGTATTATCGGTACTTCAATTATTCGATGATAGGGCTGACCTTCAATGTGCATTATGTTCGTCAACGAAGTAGCTGGAAATCAGAATCCAATCCTCTGTGATACTTTGATATCCATCGACATGATAACTCACTGTTCGATATTTCCTCGTTTGTCTGAGGGCATTACGAAACCCTCTACACCGTCGTGAAGTAAGTTGATTTTAAAGTGAGTTCATTCAATTGCCAGCGAAGATCAGAGAAGCCTAAAGTTTGCAAATGAAATTAGATCATGATTGAAAACTTGATTAGCTTTATGTCGGAACCGATTCATCGACAGATTTATTATACAAGGTTCATGTGTTCATTGTCGATTTCGGCACATTGCCGAACAGAAATGCTGTCCGAAGTTCCGGGACGTTCTAACACTCTCGGTTACGTGAATGAATTAATGACTTGGCGATCAGTAATACATCATGAGTGGAAAATTTAGTATTTCGGAGGAAGAATTACTTACTTCATTTCTTTTTCACAAACCACCGATGAACGAAAAGAAGTGAGTTTTTTTCGCAATATGGCAGCAAATGCAACTTGAAATTCACGCCGTTTCACTTCAGCGACCAAGAATGAGCTCACGGATCTATCTGCACAGATTAGTATTGTGCAATCCGATTATACATGTAAATTGTGAAATCACTTTGAAAACCAATTATCATATCGCGTGTGATATAAGATTGTGCATTATCTTATCGATTTGAGAAGAAGAGACTACAATCCATTTCGTTTCAATTATCAGATATCTATATTCTATGATATAAACTGCGGACAACTATTGCTCGACTATTCAATTTTCAATCAGAAAATGAATCCAGTCGAGTTGGGTTCGAGAAATCGAAGCTTCCATCGATTCACATAAATTTGTAATCGTCGTAGCGGCTAGGTCAATGAATTGCATGATAAAGTGCAAGTGAAGTGGGACACTGCAGCGTTGAGGAAGTATATTGGCCTGATTCGGAATGTCTAAAATTGTGGGAAAACGTGATAATTATCGCACAACAGAGAAACAAACGGAATAACACAATCCAGGGAAAAAGAGTCCCCAAGACGAATTGAGCCTGGCAAAAAGCGTAAAACGAAAAAAGGCAATCATGTCATACAATGGAAGCTTCGATACCGAGCTAATTACAAGGCACGGACTAGTATGTACACACCCGGACGTAATCTAAAATCGAGGGCGATAATTCCAACGCAATCAAAGAGGGAGAGAGTGAGAGAGAAATGTGAAAACGTTGAGAGGAAGAAATTAGGTTTTTGTCAAGGGGATGAAATGCAAGCTTACAGGGGATCGAAGGTTATTCAGGAGGATCAACCAAATTTTAACGTCATTCAAAAACAATTCGTTCCGAATCGAGCAGAAGAAGAAGAAGAAGAAGAAGAAGAAGAAGAAGAAGGAGAAGAAGGAGAAGAAGAAGAAGAAGAAGAAGAAGACGACGAAGAAGAAGAAGGAGAAGAAAAACACAGGAAAACGATCTCATCTTCTCGCCCTCATTTGCTCTTTATCTTCTTCAGTCAGCTTACAATCACTTTGATTCTTTACTTTTCTTTTTCTCTTACTAGGTATCCGTATTTCCACTCGCCTCGGCTGTTTGAGTTGATTACACGGATAATGAGCCAGGTAACTCGAGAGCCGAGTAACGAATTAGAGAGAATTGCAATGACCCTTTTCTGGAATTCTGATGAAACTTTTCACGAAAATTTTCAACGCGTGAATTTTTTTCTCCACCTGCGGTACATCAACTAGAAATATTAAAAATCAGGAATACGTACACGATGTATACCGCGATCGATCACCGCAATATCGACCGACTGCCTACGGTGATGAGAAGAAACCCCAAAAAAAGCAACGAAACAACTAGCCGAATTCAAATCCATCAAATATAATATTCCTCGAATATACGTATCCCACTGTGTCAGATTGTTGTCCGTGGCATGTAACTCGAATATATCTGCATGGAAAAATATCCCAGTGGGATGACCTGATCGAGAGAGCACGAAAAAGAGAATCGAAGCTATCAGATAATTTTACAACTCCGCAAAAAACGAAAAAACGTCCCTCAAAAATATTGGAAAACGATGGCGGTGCACGTTGCGTACGTAATAAACTCGAAATACATGTAGTAGGTATTATTTGTGACATCAGGTAGCGTATAAACATTGCAGCTATTACATTCTGATGAAACTAATAAATTTCGATGCCTGCAGCCAATGCAGCAAAAGATATATATCTACGCTATTATATTTGAACGAGTTGAATCGGTCTCACTCGTTATATCCAGGAATATATATGTACGAGTATGTACACTATGCACACGTTCGATCATGCAGATACACACACAATCAGATAGATTTCGAACTATCGTCATATACGATGAAATTATAATTCTCAGATTGATTCCAAATTCGAAAAATCGCCCGATTGATACGTCATATATACTGTACAGCTTACCGAACTCCGAATCATTCGTTGATGATCGTCGAATGAACGATTATCCGACAAAATATTCCGTAGAACTTCGTACATCAAGTATGTACCAACTACATATTGGTTAACAACACACTCGCAAGTCTCACTCCCTAATTGTACGATTTTCAAGTGGAGATCGTGCCACTTCAATCAACAGAGTGAAATTGAACTCTTAAGAGTCGCCGCTGGCAATCTAACCTATCTAACACAGAGAATATTCATTTTTCAGAGAATTCTCATCAATGTTTTGAAAAAGTGAAATACTCAGCCACTTTCTGCCATCACAATCAATCA
Source organism: Phymatocera aterrima (assembly GCA_963170745.1). Classification (NCBI taxonomy): domain Eukaryota; kingdom Metazoa; phylum Arthropoda; class Insecta; order Hymenoptera; family Tenthredinidae; genus Phymatocera; species Phymatocera aterrima. The sequence goes on from OY720662.1 coordinate 17,787,072, forward strand.
TTTCTCGAGGTTTCATCGGAATTGATCGAGTCGTTTGTGAGAATTTACAACTCTCCTTTTCGAGACGGTTTCTGTGCATTATCAAGATAGCGTCGAGTCCTACGATATCCCAACGAGTGAAAATGAATTCACAGAAACTCACGGAGAAAGACATATACGCATGCATATTTTCCAATTTCTTTATATGACAAGAGCGTGTCTATCCAATAAAAATCATGCGCCCGCGTCAAGTCAGTCGCTTAACTGCGCGAATTACTGCGTCCAGTAATTACTGATATACTTACGCAGTCGTCGTTCGAGGCAATGAATACCTCCGACGTATAATCACCGTCACAATCAATGTTACGATTGTGCCACTATAACGTACGAATACGAATGCCCTATACGCACATAGTAATGCCGCTAGAGCTATATCTACACGTTAAGAGCATATAAGGATCGAGTGTAGCAGTAAACATCGTTGATATGGTAATCAGCAAGTCAGAATCAGTAATGCCATTTCGATTTTACGCAAATACATGATCGAAAATTTAATCGGTGTAGCCAGTATTCCGCATACATGCAACTATTAAGTACTGTGCGTTTTTTGCTGTTTTTTCCAACTCCATTCACTAACGTTCCAAATTTGGGCACAGTTTCATTTTCTCAACGAATTCAAATGCAAATTATTCTTCTCTTCCGATCAAGTCCAATTCGACTTACTCAAACGAGATTCTTCTTCGTATTATTATTATTATTATTATTATTGTTATTACTAATGATTCAAATCTGCGCTTCATTCTCGATTGATTTTTTGTTAAATACCGGACACAAACGTGGGCGAGATCAATCACGTACATCGTCTGTGGTATCGATAAACTGTAATGTGGACGCGTGTTTGAATTATTGGTATTTTATCGCTTGACTAATTGATATAATACTCGAAATCATGGATTAATGGGTAGAAAAAAAGAACACATGTATTACGTTTTGAGACATGGTCGGTTTTTTCCAATCAAATGCAGTTCGGACCGTAAACTCTTCGATTTTTAATAAAAACTGAAAATTCAATTCGATGCATATCATATAGAGTAAGAGAGCGAGAGAGAGAGAGAAATACATGACCGAAAATTATCAGCTTGTAACAGCTTTCGAGATAATTAGACGTAACGTTCAATTAGCACAGTAATACTCCGCGGTGCATTATGCTCCTGTAGTTTAATGGCGCATTGAAACACAGTTAGCGGTGCAACCGAGATTAGCTATTCCATCCTAAACACAAGGCTAGCAGCCGCGCAATGTATGCAGTGTACAGTCCATTAAATTGGTAATGGGTGCGAGTCTTTATCAACCGCGTATAACTGTCGAGATATACATAGGTATGTATAACTCGTCTATATACCTATATGAATTGATTTTATACCTTAATTTTCCATCACTCTACCCATCCCGTGAATTGCACCATCGGCAGATAGATTATTTTTACGAAACAGGAAATGGATTCGCAGTTGATTTACTCGAATGCGGTATGAGGTACCACCACCACTCCAGTCAATGGCTCTATCCGCGTCCCATCAGGATCTATTCTAATGAGAATGCCAATATAGCATTTCGCAATCAGACCTCGTGATCTTTGTATTCCGATTACAAAGTGATTATAGAGGAATTCGCCGTGGGTAGATAGGTACTGTACTGCATATATCTCTAAAAGGAATAATTTACTCTGATCATCTCAAGGATCTCCTGCCTATAATAGGATCCCGGTTGTCACGGATAACGCGTCTCGCACAGAACTAGATATTAGACGTTTCGGCAATAAACGACCCGCGATTAAAAGTGAATTAATTGACTAGAGAAGAGAAACGGGATGCGGGTTCTGGTGATGGATTAATTACCGAAGTAGAGTGCCTCTTATGTTCGCTGGGCTCAGATGCGTACGGTAATGAATTTGCAAGAGGATGCGCATGAAGACCGTCATGAGCGTTCGAGATTCAGCTTGTTTCGCATGATATTCAACTTCACTATGCAACTGTCTTCAACTCTTCCGAGGTCACAGTGAAATCCTCTTCAAGACGTTTCAGTAGATCGCTTGTATTAATCCTGATAATTTCATGCAGGATGCGTCACGGGGGCTCTGAAACGTGTAGATATATTGTGATGTATAGTATATCGTGTACAAATGGACGGGAAAGTGATGAAATCTGTTGATTCATTGATCCTCGAAGCTACCTAACTGCAATCTTATTCAACCAGCCGCCATAAATTTCAAGTAATGCATCCAATTTATATTCTTGACACTCATTGTCAGACACCTTCGCCGTGTCTATCCATTCGAGAGAGCAGCCATCTATATTATCTCATCAGCATTTCAAGGGCTGTACTTTCTCAGTTGTGCTTTACTGGGTGAAAGGAAAGAGGACACAGGCGGAACATAAAGCATGCATAAAACACGAAACGTAAAGCACACGCCCGTGACAAATTAACATAGTTCCTTAGTTCCTTCCACCAGAGAGCAATGTAAATTCCGAGTCCTTAGATCTAGACTCCTCGCGCCTGACTTGAAAGTGGGACTTATATCCCACTCCAGATCACGCTGTACCAATGCATTCGTTCATTTTCAAAAATCCGACATCTTCCTCTCGCCCATTGTTTTCTTTCCCCTCGCTCGCCGATCTTGGCCATACGTGCAAATGTGAAGATATGTCGAGTGAAGAACCAAGAAAATTATTCAGTCATTCGTATTCCGTAGCTGCATGAGTATCTGCGCTTGATAGTTTACCCATTCCAGCGAATTTCCCTCTAACACGCGTTGTATAGTTTTGCAGCTTCTGCTCCGACTGGAGCATGTGGAGAGAAAGAGCTCTTTCGTGTACTATCAAGCGCGACATTCTGTTTCACTAATCACCAGCTTTGATCGTATTCACGTTATGATGAAGCGCGTTCAGCTCCCATTTCAACATTTCGTTATCCTTCTTCTACATCTCTCCTATTCCACAGAATTCTGTAGCAATAGTATAATTTGAGCCGCAATACCAACCGGCAAGTACATACCTATACATGCTACTCCCAATTTCGTAAGTTCCCAATCTACTTCCGGAATGCACAATGATCCTGTTTCTGAAATTCAGTCAATCCCAAATCCCTCGTTCCATTTCATCTACCACAGTGGATGGGCCATTTGTTAATATCAGTTATTTCAGGTGCCTACAGCAGCGGACCGGAAAAACCTTTACTTCAACGTAGTACAAGGACCAACTGGCAACGGAACCATCACTGTTGAAGGTGGCGGTGTCAATGCAACGGTTATCACTCCGAATATTGCTGCCACAAATGGCATCATTCACATCATCGATAGGGTTCTCGGTGTTCCTTATACAACCGTACTGGAAAAGTTGAGGACCGATCCTATGCTAAAGTGAGTATTTTCCATTTCCATTTCCATTTTCATTATCAATTTGTTATTGACTGACCTTTTGAGCCTGGAAAACTGCTCTATGGACTTATTGCGTTCGGTATTAAATAGAGCTTATCACAATTCGTTGTCTATACTGCAATTCCGTTGAAAACAGAATCAAACTCGTGTTAAATTGTGTCAACGCAGATCACCTTGACTAATTTACGTTTGAATTATGCCGATAACGTTTTCGATAACATTTTTTTCCCCAAGGGGCAATTGGACTCGCTATCTTAACTATACAGAAACCGTATCGAAAACGAGAACCGTAAATTGTCGCAAACGACTCAATCGATTTTTATGAAACTCCGAGAATTCGTTGAGTACGGTGGCAGAAAGTGCCTTATAGTATTCCTTTTTTCCAAAAAATCACTCAGATTTGATGTAAAATGAATATTCCCTATGTTAGCTAGGTTAGATTGCCAGCGGCGATTCCTGCAATTGCCCCCCACAACGGGCGAAGAAATAGTATAGATACTTCGAACTGTTGGTTGGTAGCGGTCGTTAGTATCTAAGCTATTTCTTTTCTTCCCTTATATATGTGTGTACATATACAAGTAGATTAAATTAGAATAATGAGACAAATCTCATTACGATTATCCGAGGAAGATCTGAAGGAAAAAAAACCAATTATCATCGAATTCTGTAGGATCTTATCAAGGTTTGGTAGAGCTGTAAAAAAATCGAGCGATTAATATCTTCTGAAATGGCGCTTTAGGGATTTCGCTTAAACTTTCCACTCTGGTGAAAATTACGGTACAGAGAACTCGGTGTTAAGCGGATTCGTGGCGTAACGATGAAAAAGTAAAAACCACCACTTCTGGTCTCTGGATTACTCTGTAGAAATATACGCACGTACGAGTATGCAGACTATAATACATAGGTATGTATATACATACGTTGAAAAATGAAGAAAGAATTCCATCATGCGTATGGTATAAAAGGATTCTTTTGTTTCTAAAGTATAAAACAATGAGAACAAACGAATACGTCATCTACCTAATCTTTCTACCTTCTCAACCCTTTCCACGAACACGTGAAATGTATGAAGTACCTCTTTTGTAACGACCATACATCAGAATCAGAAACTTTTCAAATACCAAAAAATAATAAAGTTAAAAAAAACTCGTACATACATACTTGCTTTTTCATAGTCGCAACTTCGACGATTACGACGACGGGGCGAACCGACACAATAACCGAGGCTGTATCAGTATGGCGATTTTTATATTTGAAGATAACTTTCCGAGACAGTACCTACCTATAATCGAGGACAACAAGTTTTTGGGGGTTGAATTTTTACCCGGAATCATTATAATAACTTAAATCTCTCGAGAGATGGATTTATCAATCCGCATTTTTATTACGAACGAAAGTCTACCAGACTTCGGGAAGAAAAGCCATGACTGACTATGACCGATCTTCATTCAGCGTAGAACCAAGGGACGTTTTTCGTTCGCAAGGCCATTGAATCATTGAAGGGGTAGGTTGAGGATTACAGGCAATCTAAAATAATAATTGTACATCAAGCGATACCGCGAACAAGATGAGAAAATACATAAGTCGAAGGGAGCGGTGATCCAATAGGATTATTTCTCAAAGGGACAGGAAATTTATTCAGGATTGAGCATAGCAGACGAACGGAGAGAAAGTTGTTCACTCTGATCGATACTGTACACCTATATATAGATTTAGATGAATTTCGGTTTCGAAAATTTCCACGATCGTCATACCTAGTATGTACATAAGGGTGAACGTTGGAGGAATTTTTTCGTGTCGCCTCCGAATGCTCGTGGAATAAATAAATGAAAATCTCCTCGAAATTTTAGCTCTCCAGCTCAATTTTAAATCGTCCGTCAAGAGTCGTTTCTTCTTCCCATAAGGATAACACGGGTTTTTATCAAATGCCGAATTTATTTTTTCAGTCGCTAGTAATTCGCTAAAAAATCTATAACTATCAGAGATCAGTGGGGAAATGTGGTGCTTTTCGCAGGAAGCCTTCATTTTCCACACACCTCGTGTATTATTGCAGTTATTGTCACATAAAAATGAATGAAAATTGACTTTTCCATAGATTTTCGAGAATCGCCGTTTCTGCTCATGAAAATGCACTAAAAGTGGTGCGAGTAAGGATTTTTTGAGAATTCCAAGTGATTACGTGGATTTGACTTAGTATGTACACTGTACTGATTCAAATAGGATTGGAAATGAATAAGAAAAGTGAAAAAATCCACGTAATTACTTGGAATTCTTCGAAAATCCTCACTCCCACCACTTTCTCGTGCTGTGTCATGAGCAGAAACGTCAATTCTTGAAAATCTATGAAAAAGTCAATTTTCATGAGTGTTCGTGTGACAACAACTGCAGTGATATACGAAGTATGTGAAAATTAAAGATTTCCTCCGAAAAGCACCACATTTCCCTAATAATTTCTGATAGTTACAGATTTCTTAGCGAATTACTAGCGCGGGGAGAAAAATAAATTTGCCATTTTGATAAAAATCCGAGTTATTCTTACTCTTGGGGGACAATTCGGAATTGAGCTGAAGGACAGCTCAAATTTCGAGAAGATTTTTATTCATTCATTTCGAGAGCTTTCAACGAGCGGCGCAGGTGAAAAAGTGCCTCCAACGTCCACCCTAATGTACATACCTTGTGAATGGGGGTCGAAATTCCGAATTTCACAGATCCGAATTCGAAAGTAGCGAAAGATCGAGAAGGCGAAATTCCCATTTTTCGATGTATTACTAAATTGAATGACTGTTTCATCGAAAGGCGATGCCCCCGAACTCGCCTTTAACAGAGAATGTATTTTCAGATAGTTTGCATTCCGATGACCGAGACGAGGATTGACGGAATTTGGAAAATTAATATTTGTGAAATTGAACATTCAGAGCCGCTAAGTTTTCTATCAGCCAAAGATAACCAGAGAAAACACGACCGAAAATAAAGGTTCACAAACAGTAAAACTTCGATAGGCAAAATCAGAATTTCGAGCGCGCAAAATTTCGAAAAAATGACGAGTGTCGGATTATTTTCTCCGTGCAGAACGATAAATGTTTTTTCTAATGTCTCCTAAATTTTCGCTTAATTTCTTCCTTCCACACTTCCAATGCGTTCCGGCATTCCGACCTCTCAAATTTTTGGTCTTTCGATTCGATAAATTCGGGTGCGTTAACTTTCGTAATAAACACAATTCTCAATTGCGAACACACTCGACTTATCAAACGTTCGATATTTTGACCAATCGGATATTTCACCGCTTTCTATCTCAACCGTCTTGCCTATTCTGAGGAATAATTTTCGGTATATATTCATTTCTATGTTTCGATGCCTATTCTTATACATCGAAATGGACCGATTAAGAATAGGCGCGGAATTATACTGTTGAAATTACTACATGAAACGCCATATCACGTACCTACCTCGGACCTCGATGCTAGTTTCATTACGATAATAGCCATTAGGTCGACCGACCCCATAGCGGAGCTGAACGGTGGGCCACGTATCTCTGCCATCTATCAGCCAGCAATACGTTACCCACAACCACTGAGTAGAAACTACGAGGTTGCGTGCTATAGATTTAATGCCATTACCTGCTTTATACGATATCGCGGGACGCGCGAGCGACCGACCGGGCCCCGGCGCGGCGCGGCGCGGTGGCTGCAGGTCGATGCGGTAGATGGATGGTGACGTCAGCATTCCATCACGCTGCTAAATATCCGGACGACGCAATAGTCACGATTTCAAATGTGTACACCTACGTATGGGGGTGGTCGCATGTACGTACTTCAAGTCGACGACGTATCGCGCCAATAAACAAGAATCTGAAGGCTCTCAAGGGGAATTTGGAGTCACCGCTGGCACTCTAACCTAGCTAGCACAGGGAATATTCATTTCTTATGAAATCCGATCAATGTTTTGAAGAAGCGAATACTCAGCCACTTTCTGCCATCATGCTCAACGGATTCTCCAAGTTCCATCAAAATCGATCGTGTCGTTTGCGTGAATCTTCGATTCTCGTTTTCGAAACGGTTTCTGTACGTTCAAGATGGCGAGGTTCGCGACTTAAGAATGCGAAAACCCGTTGACGCCGTTCCATCATTTCATGAAGAACCGACCGAACTTCAGCATTCTCGATACGAATATTCAGTGACATCGCGAACACATTTACGATGCATGAAATACCTTGAATAATTGAACCCCGGTTAAGATCGCTCATGGAACATCGGGCTCCTCCCATTCAACAAACAGAATCCTTCACTCCGTATCTTGCTGCACTCCTACTAATGGGATATTTCCTCCATTTGTTTCTCTGCTTTTCTTACAGCTCCACTTACTTCCTCGGGCAGCGGCAAGGTTTCAACGACCAACTGAACGATACAAAAAAACGTTTCACTTACTTCGTGCCACGTGACTTCGCCTGGGCAGCAGCCGAGGTCCGGTATCCTTCAACCTACAAAAAGCTGTTTATGCCCGAGTTCGCTTACCACGTAAGACATACATACTATAGCTGTATCCACGCACGTCGATATCCTACATATATACCGATACTGCAGCTTTTCGCTGCGAACAATTATCGCGATAGAGCTATCACTATTAATGGAAAAAAGAGTCCATCGAATAGGTATTGCCGACTTTTGTACACTCGAGGGGAATACCGCAACGGAAACTTCTCCTCTCCCGCAATTTTATGACGAACAAAATTTCATCCATTCGCAATTATTTCTTCCAAACGCACACTCGAGTGACTGGAAACCGGAGATTATAATTTGTTTTTCATTTTCAGGCTGAGTCAATATTACAGCGGCACGTTGTGGTAGCTGATCAAGCTTACACGATGGCGAAGTTGAAAGAAGAAATGCACATTAACGACACGATCATACTGCCAGCGCTTAGGGGTACCTTGAAACTTCGTGTCAAAGAAAGTGGCGAAAGTAAGTATATATTCCATGTACTTCCTCCTTCTTCTCTCTCTCACGCTATAACATTAATACCGGATTATATAGGGAAAGAACTTCCGATAACGATTTCATAATCGGTTAGCCACATTATCCCTCTTCAAAATTTCCAGCAGACCCGCTGAAAGCCTCGACGCTTTCTCAACCGCGAGCTATATAATATCCTGCATTACTGTGACGTCATTCGTCGCCGAAAATTCAGATTTCCGTTGATTGCCACCCGATATTTCTGTCAGCGTATGATGAAAATTGAAACGAAAACACATTCTATCTTCTTTCTTCGTTTGCCTCTACATCCGGATGTTCATTCGCTATTCGTTAACCGAAATGACATGAAAAAAGAAACCGGCAATGAGGGGAAAGAGAACTGAAGAGTCGGGATCACAATATCGACCGTGAATGTCGCGAGGGTGTCGTCGCATATGCAAATATCTTCATCAATCAGTAAATTGATTAGCAAAATAGCAGCGGAGCTCAGATATACGTTACATTAGAAATTTAGCGCTGCTTAAGGTCTGGCGATTTTTCAAAAGAACAACACTATCCTTCTGCAACCTTTTTTTCAACAATCTTCGTTCTTCACCGAACAACATATCCTCAGCGGTTCTATATAATCCTCATCCATCGTGATTTTCCTAACACGTCGTCTTTTTCTCGCAACGCGATACGCAATTCAGTATTCAATTTTTTCACCAATTTATCGTTCAAATATAAACAATAAAATACCAATTCTCTTCACTCACAAAATTTAGAGGTACCTAATTGCACGTCGAGGAACGCATTCAAACATGTGATTAATTTTTAAGGCGCCTCGACCGCTGAAACGAACGATTGATAATCTCTGCGGATAGAAACGGTCATCCACGTAGTATGTCAAGATGTATACGCGCGTTTTCTACTACCCCATTTTGCAATCTCCATGGTGCACCCCAGCCGTTTCATTTGTCCCTTCCCTTGATCTCTTTTTTCTTTTTTTTTTTTTTTCTCTTTTTTTTTCTTATTTCCGTCATTTTCTCTGATATTGTATATCAGTTCTGCGGACTCTGCTCCTCTTCTGCATCGAGGCAGTGCCCGCGTTCTTTTTGTTATCCATTTCTGCAGCCCATTGTGGGAATCTCACAGAGTGGAGGCAAGCAATCCTCTGTCAACAGCGTCCGCAAGGGTACAGGGTATATATACCTATACGTATATGTAAGAGGTATAGGTTCTACGCGGAGAGCATATCGTACAGTATATTGTCGATTGAAATTGGAAATTGGTTGCTGTCGTCTGATCGCGTAGTCAATTCAAACGAAGGTAGGGTAGTTCTTCTTTCTCCGCCGTTGTTGCCCGTTTGTAAAGCTATACCCTACACTTTTTTTACGTCCTTTGATGAGGCGCCAAAGTCTACTTGATTTTTTTTCCCGCTCAGGATACACATGCGTGATAAGTTCTACGATTTTTCGTGCTAGTAGGCCGACCATGCGGTCAACGAGCAAAATAAAATAGGAGATATAGTCGATATCACTCTTTAATGAAAACAAAATCTACATTTATGTGTGTATAATTGTGTTAGACAACTATGAAGCGGCTGAAAAGTTTGACGGAAATGCGATACGGCCGGATCGATCAACCGGTGAGTCAGTTATGGCTGCAGTTATTTGGTTGTAACTTGCGCTAATTTGCGAACACGAATTTTTATCGCTATGATGTAATAAACTACACATGTATTTATCAGCTATACGTACGTATAATGCAATGCCATTACCGATCCCAATTTTCACCCATATAAATGCAAAGATGTGGAAATAGAAGAAGCATCTGTACCTCATTCGACTTTTTTGTTGTTTTTTTGAACCACTTATTTCTTACCATCTCACAATTTACCTACAGATATTTCCAAGACGCAGATGTGCCAGACTATACTTTACACGTATCTTTTCATTTAATGTGATCTGACATGACATAAACGTATAATAAGAACGGAAAATCTCATTTCTGTGTTGATTTGCACATCACGTGTTTCTTAATTCATTACTTCCGATCGGATGCGTTGCCATGACCAGACCTAACAAGATAAATAATTTGATTTGACATAATACGATATTCTATTCAGATATCAAACAATCAATAACAAAATTATGGATTCTGAGGTGCTATCAAAGACCAATTTGTACCCATTGATACTTGTTGTCGAAAGAATTGCCATCACTTCGCAAACGCGACTCGACGCCACTCCTACACGACACAACCGATCTGAATTAAATTTTGTGCATTGGATGCGGCATTCTGGCAGAAAGTGGCTAAGTATTTCATCTCTACTAATTGTTGAAAAGTTCTATCAGAAATGCAGATTTCGCCAATCTAACATATGAACGAATTTAACCTAACAATTAGAAATTCCTGAAAAATTCGAAATATTCTGGAAATTTTAACGAGATGAAATACTCGAGCCACTTTCTGCGAGAATACTGCATCCACTTCACAAAGTTTCGGTCAGATTGGTTGTGCGGTGTTGCAGTGGCGACCAATCGTACGTTTCTGAAGTGATAACAATGTTTTCAACAACAAGTAACGATGGGTGCAAGTTGGTCCTGAATAGCGCCTCAGCCCTGAACAATAAATTCGACGCTGCCGTCCATTTTTGACGCTCATTTTTTCACCGACAGAAGCACCGATAGGTGACCCTCCAATTTGCGTCATAGAATTTTGGTGCACCGCTGTTCAATGCCGGCTTCCGACTGATGCAAACCCATTAATTCGATCACCCATCTCACAAACGCAACAGATTTTTTATTTTGTGCATTAAATACTAAAAATATGCCTCACGCTTTTCCACGCCTACCGAAACTTGTCAAGCTTACTTTCCTATTCGTTAGATTCGTTGCCACTTTTCTAACGAAATTTAATGTAAGTTCAATCATGAGCCTAAGGTTTCCATGATGCGTGATGGCGAAAAAATGTAGAAACCTGTATCTAGGTGCAGGTATTTGCGCAAAACAGGAAAACGCAAAACTCATGAGCGTTTTGTTTACCACCGTTCAATTTGGATTACGAATAAATTTTGGAATAAATTTTTAAGCGTAACACTCCGCATGGATCCGCTTTGTGGTCTCTCTCGCCTTGACTCTCGGGCAATATCACGAATGCAATCACTGCAATGTCTACCTTAGTAGGTATCGATATTATGCAGAAACTCTTCGTATGCGTTCGCCTGCAGCTGCGGCCACAATCGAATCAGTAGATTTACTTCGACGTTTAATTAGCATCAAACGCCACGTACGCGATCCTGTTGTGCATTTTCATCTCCATTTCCAGCACAGTCTTACTTTCGCAACCGAGAGAATGAATTATCCAGATGTTTATCGCCACAAAGGAATATCCACCGACTGTTTTCCGACTCATTGAATTCGTTCGGATTTCGTAATTGTTGTATCGGACGCTGAAAATTCTTTCCAACGGCGTGTTTTCTACAAATAATTATTATACTATACACCTATACACAGGTTCTATAAATTTATCGTTCCCCCATATGTGAGAGCTATAACTTATCATTCCCACTAATTGAACTCGCCTTTCAAGCGACTGTAGCTTAACAAATCTATCATACGGATCTAATTACGGAGCAAGAAGATCAAACGCAGTACTCCTTCATCGACGATCATTTCCGTGAATATTTGTTGAAAACAGAAGAGAAGGACAAAAACTGAAGATGTTATTGTGAATCTTCCTCCATTCCTCGAGCAGCCTTTGAATCGATTAGGCGAATGCAGGAAGCCAAGCTTCACCTCTCTTGCTCGAAGCCCTTGTTCCGCGGGTTCTCCTCATACTATTTCCCTGCGTTACCAACCCTCCTCAGCAGTATCTCTAGCAAGTAACGAAATGCCTAGACTCTTATCAACTCGGATTTTCCACGACTTCAACATGTATGCACGAAAGTACATATACACCCGTGTCTTCACGACACAGAATTCCCTTTGTACGTCGGTGCAGAACATATATTGTCCTCGTTTTCTTTATGCCATCGCGTTTCCGTTATCGTACCGCACACCGCTGACGTGGACGTCCCTTGTATATATGCGGGTCGTAGGTATCTTCTCGATGATTAGATCTTGCGCGCACTATTTCATATATATAGGTATAACTTCCGCAGCTCCTGAAGATAGACGCGAAAGAATAGTGAAATAATTATCATATTTTCTCATACTGTTTGTGAAATGCGAATACTTGTTAATATGTCCAAGTTCACGCACAGCGATGCGATTGGGATTGCATCCCAAGTACAGACAGCGGCAGGTATCAGTTGTGTGAATATTTGTGTCTTATTACGTCAGCTTGCATCTGCTCGTACCTCGCTTACCGACCAAAAAGCTGTCCAGCCGCAATGGCGATAATGGAAATTCGAAATCAGTAACGAGGTATACATGTGTCGTACGCGGAGTTGAAGCCATAACCCAGACGTTCTATTTTGACGCATCAAATGCAGCTATCTGAATCACCTAAACCTGCCCTATCGAATGCATATTGCATGCATGCATGCGGGTTTGAGAGAGAAATTCCGATATTATGATACGACGATGACATAAATCCACTATCCATTTATTGCGATTTACAACCGCTATACACGTACATACCTAGCAATATTACGCAGCGCTGTGTCACTAATGTCGGTAATAATTCACTGAGATCTTCTTAAGAGGCCGTTGGAGTCGCAGCTGGCAGTCTAACCTAGCTAACTTGAGGAATATTTATTTTCCATCTAATCCAATCAATGTTTTGCAGAAGCGAAGTGCTCGGCCACTTTCTGCCATCGTACTCGACCAATTCACGAAGTTTCATCAAAATTGGTTGAGTACTCTCCGAGAAGTTATGATCCTTGTTTTCGAAGCGGTTTTTATACTCTTTAAATAGCGAGTCCTATGGCGCTCTGAATCGTCTCACAAATTCCTTCTGATCTGTATTTTTTTTACTCGTTTTCTCACGTAGGTCTAGTACAATTGAAGATGAAAATTTCATTTCTGCTCATTTAGCACTGCCGCCGTATGGAGCAGCTAGGTGCGCGTGAACTCATTTATCGTCTAACAGAAGACAATGTAAACCTATCCGTGAACTACCGTGTGATTCATTACGCACCTTTCAACTGCCATTTAAATGTAAATTCGCTGATTACTCGCCTTGCTAATTGCTACGTGTTTCCTCGCTCGATCGGTCTTGCCTACACTGTTTCATGCTCGATGTAGAATAAAATGGGCCAAGATGTTGGCCCCCAGTAGATTAATTTGCCCAATTTTTCGAAATAGCTGTTCCCGTAAACTTTATTATCATTTTCTCATCGTTCCGTACCAATTGGAAAATTAACCTTACCGAATTAATTGACTAATTTTGTAAAATTGATGAAATTCAATGAGGTCTCTCACCGTTCGGGGTTGGAATCAATCCACTTTCCCCAAGTTATCCCAGCTATTTCTCTTATCAAATAATCCCGTGGGTCTAGATACCGGGTCACGCATGTCGATTCCACACAGTTACCTATCCGTTCGTTCACTTTGTTCTAACGGAAGATAAATGTTTTCTTTGCGAAAGAAAACTCCACGTATGCTGTGAGGAAAAAGGAGTGAAGAATTTAACAAAACTGAGCTGAGAAACGAACGAGGTATCTCCGCGTCGCTGTTATTCACCGTGTACCTAATGTACATACAACAAGAATCCAGACTGTCTGAAATCTGGACCAGATATTTGAGATCTTGGGTTAAAATACTTGGAAAAAGTCTATTCCACCGGAGAATTTCTCTTCATATAAGCATTTGTTCTGCGACTTGAAGCCCCGCCGACAAAGTTGAGCAAAGCGCCGATAAATATTCAAAAGTCGTTCACGCCGTTGGTCTAGTACCTTCGAGCTGCTGAATGAACCTGGCGCTCAGGAACTGCACACGTAATACCCGGCCATAGACCTATATATATTATATACACACGTGTATGTACATAGGCACCGCTATGTATAGTATAACTCATTTCATTTTGATCCCCCTGCTCACGCTTCTCCCTTTCTATACGCAATAGTATCAGCAATATACGTATTTCTAAGCAAGCCTTTGTTCCACGTGACTCGGACGCGATGGGCTTCAATCCTGGAGCTTGCTTCAGAAAAATTTCCAAAATGCGTACGAAATCATATCTTTTTGCGATCTATAAAAGTGAGATGCAAAAGATCTTTGTTCGATCGGGTCTGGATAGATTGGCCGAGGTAAATTCGTCAGTTTTTTTTGATATTTTCGAAAATGGGGCCGAAGTTGATTACAACGTTGACGCAACAAAATTACGAAAGATAATATCAGTTTGAATTTCGACGGGCGTCGCGACTCCGTTGCCCAAAATTACCAAAAATTAAGATTCTTCTTGATCGACAAATTTCAGCGGCTATCTTCTTCCGCGATTTTGACCGTCCTTTAACTTCATACACTTTGGCCTCAAATTCGAAAGTGCAGTTCCACGTTCGGCGATTTAAACTTTCGAAAAATTATCGTAGGCAATGTACCGCAGCAGTTGGAATCTCATTTTTGAAACGCGTGTTATCTCCCTTTGCAGACCGCAAAGGGGGACTGCCCCCGTTCTTTCGACCGAAATCGCCTTCAAACTTCCTTGACGAGACGCTATATACTTATCGATTAATATCCACCACCTGGAACCCTCCTCAATCGCGATATTCTTCATAACCCAACGCCTATCAGATCGAGAGAGCAACACCCTGTGCTGAAGAATGCATAAATTTTTATATAGTACCCCATACCCACGTCAACCCTGCAAGGCATTTCCCTTTTCTCCCTCCTTATCTGTGCAGTCATTGTGTCGTGTCTGAAAATGTATATGTAACAAAATACATATTTCTTATACACAGATATAGATAAAATGGTACGGGAGGCGTTCCATGTGAACTCAGCGTCAGACACACGGAGCTACGGCTTCGTCGCAAACGTTTGTCCCAATACAAGAATCTTAGATCTGCTAGGCAGCCTCCAGTATTTTTCCCGAATTTCAATTCTCAATGCTCCACGAGTTATATGAAAAATTTCCAACCACATAAAACTTATCTCGTGTCGGGGATCGGGCTCAATCTTATTGAGCTATTCGTTTCCAAATTCCTGGCAATAATGGCGAAATTTTATCGTTATACTTCATTTCATTTCTATTCAAACAATATCTACGAAATACCGAAGATAAACGCGAGTAATCATGCTCTCGAGATCGAATCGAGGGACTGAAACCGCTGATTCTGTTATATCTGCCGAAAAATTTGGAAAAAATTGCAACCCGAAAATCGAAGTTTCAGCTTGTTGGCTAGCAGACTTTACATGGAATTTCCCACGTCCAGGTGTGTAGTAGCTTATGTGCCATGAAAATGCGATCACGAGAGTGGGTACTATGTATAGTAAAAAGTGCCGAAGTGTATGCAGAATCTGCACGTTGCTAACGATCAGAGATCGGCATTGCCTGTAAAAGCACACACGCGCAAGTCGCAATCACCGTTTTCTTATCTCACCCTAAGAGCCACGCAGGCTGCAGCGATGGAAAGGAAAATGAAGGGGAATTTGGACTCGCTGTGTTGAACGTACAGAAACCGTTTCGGTAACGAGAATCGTTATTTTTCGCAAACGACTTGATCGATTCTGATGAAAGGTTGAGAAATCATCAACTATGATGGCAGAAAGTGGCCAAGTATCTCACTTCTTCAAAATATCGTTCGGATCTGATGAAAAATGAATATTCCCTGTGTTAGCTAGGTTAGATTGCCATAGGCGATTCCAAATTCCCCTCAAGCTGCAGGCCTATATGCGCGTAACTTGACTCGATTTCAAAGAAACTCTAACCGTACTCTTATCGTGTTTCAGGTTATTTCATCGAATGGCAGAATGAACGGATCACAGTTTTCCGTCCGGATGTCGAGTGCACAAATGGTATAATACACGTGATCGATTCGGTTCTATTAAAAGACAGCGACGTCAGAGTTACCGCCGGCGGGGGCGCGTCAGTTGTTACGATGGCACCCCACATCGTTACGATCTTAATAGCCAAGTGGTTACTGTAAGCTGAAAGTAATCATCAACAATAATATACTATATATCTAAGGAAAAACGAACAAATTGGAAGAAGAAAAAATGCAGGAGAACTCGAAGAAGAAGTGGAAGATAAGGAGTAAACGACGTACGCGTACAGGCTATATCTTGTATAAATTCAATCCTTGAGGCTGAGTGATTTGAATTACTTTCCAAATGTCACACGACCTTTAAAATATAATAAAAAAAGAAAGAGAAACGCATACTTCTACCAAATATCAACAAATATTATCAATTTCTCCCGTTTCTTTCGTTTTTCAATATTTTCTACCCGAAAAATAAACAGAACAATAATCAGAGAACGAAGCTGCGTTGTAAACAATTTTTACCTTCGCATGGGAGAAGAAGGGGTTGAAATTTGAACCCCTGGCAAAGAAATTTACTTATTATGACGAAAAACAACTCCCTGAAGTTTGAATTATTGTTTTTTCGCCACTTTTTTCTCTCACACATAATATCATAGACGAAGCAGATGTTAATGAATGGATAATTTATTGCATGAATCATATATTGTCTCCATGTGTTTGGTATATGTATATGGATTCGGACACACACCTCGGTAGGTATATTAACTGATTATAGCCACGTGACTGGAGGAGATAATTAATAATTGATTTCAACGCGGTAAAGTCGATAAACCTGCATTGATTAATTAATTATTTAATCAGTGAAACTATATCTTGTATATCTCTTATTGTATCTTGTATCTCGCGTTTATATAATATATATATAATATAAGAATATGAATACCTATACACGAATGAACAAATAAATAAGATATACGGTACGTTTAGACGATATAGCGAACAAATGCGAGTAAATCAATAGAAAAAGAAGAAAAACAACTAACGATAATAATTATTATTATAATTATAATAAGTAACGACCGTATCGAGTAATGACGGTGATGTCATCAATACGATTCTAATATCGATATATTATATAACGATAATCGCTCAGCCTCAAGCCCATTCGAGGTTATATGTATAGCCTATACATATAATTATTTATTGAAAAATTGTCCATCGGACGATTTTACGGGTTGGATATATATGGTATACATATATATTGTAATAATAATCGTACCAAACAATTATGAAATAAAATTTTCGCAAAACGAGAACAAGAAAGAAAAAAAAGAAAAAAAAAAGAACGAGGAACAAAAAAAAAGTAGCCAAAAGACGACGACGGACAGAGAGAAAGGAAGGAAGAAAAACAAATGAAGATAATTTCAATGAACTATGCGGAACCGAAGTGAAGTGTGAAAAGGGCTCGATATTATAAATATACAATGTGAACAATTTTTTGGAGTATTACTTAAGTTTATAGTATAATATGGTATACATCCTATATAAAAAGAATGGCTCTCTGATCATGTATTACATATATATATGTGCGTGTGTGTGTATATATATATATATATATATACATATATATATATATATATATGTAATATGTAATTATATAGGTATAGTTATTCCGGTGATCCGCATATAGATGTATGTACGAATTCAATAAAAAACATCTTTGCGGCCCATACAGGTATATATAGATATCATATTGTGTATACCTATATACCTCTGGGTATATATATACATAATAATTGCCGAACTAGAAGTGAATCACATTTGTATGAATACATTATACCTATTCATACAAATACGTATAATATACGTATATTGAACTTTCATTGTATCGTTTAAAAGAATTGTATTATCGTAAAAATTATACGCTCATTCGATTCGGGAACAAATATAATCATTACATACGTCGTAGACTCGGTTTTTCGAAACCGAGAATTCAAAACGATCGGTATAGAGGTGGTATATACCTATATATATACATAATATACTACACGTCGGTATTATACCTTGATTTATATTCTACATAGAAAATCGATTAACTTGATGGGGATAATAATAATAATAATAATAATAATAATAATAATAATAATACATAATTATTAAAAATTGGACAATTGCATTTGGTTTCCGAGTCGATTGATCATTTATAATTCATACCTAACATCATATTATATCTCATACTTATACATACTTTCATACATACATATACCTATAGATAATACTGCCAGACTACTTCATGTCACTTTTATATAAGAATGGAAGAAAAAGAAGCAAAAATGAGATAAAAAAAAAACACAGAAAAAAGGAAAAAAAATTTAATAATTATGATAATAATTGTAATAATCCTATCCGCTCATCTTTCAAGCCTCTTTATCGATTACGGAAGCGATGCGAGTAACCTTTACGCGCTTATATACCATACTGTATATGGTGTAAGGTGCATAGCTCGCGATTATACATCGCGCCTACATTCATCCCACCTTCGTATCGAAGTAGTTTTTCACTCGTGAAATCGGTGTGCCCCGCGCCGCGCGGGGTCCGTACCTTCTTCGAGAATCAGGCTGAGGCTCGCTACGTTGGAGGAAAAGAGAGAACAAAAAATAAATAAAATAAAATAAGATACAAAAATTAATAACATCGGTAAAAATTTGTCAACGGAGAAAATTTTAAGTTGATATTGTTTTTTCCGAATTCCTTGGAGACTTTGTTGCCTCGACGTTACAAACGTCAGCCGCATCTCTGATGTCGATTTATAATTACCCGACAAATCACGTAACAACCAACGTATCGACCAAATCACAATTATAAACCTGGACAACGAAATCGGTTGGGGTTAGTTCAAATCGAAAGTCTTCGCAATTTACACCATTACAACTTCAACCGGAATTTCGTACGCCTGCAGAGTGCGGTATATTATGTACCGCAGTACGTATTTTTTTTTTTTTTTTATCAAGATCGAACGTGAAATCATTACAAGAAGCGACCCCCGTCGATTGAAGTAGTACAGGTACCGTGGAATCGGTGTTTCCTTCTTTTTTTTTTCCTTCTCTTTTACTCTGAAAATAGGTCCAAGTCCCGAGGAATCGTTGCAGGGACAATTCGTCGCTCGTGCGCGATCAGAGTTTTGAAAAAGTACCGACTAAAAATGTATGAAACGTGATTCGAGAATTATTCACTTATGCCTACAGGCTCGTATCGCGCTATCGAGAAAATTATGGAATAGCCCGATCGTTATAGGAATAATAATTGACCTACTAAATCCTCGGTCGTCAATGGATCGATCAAATTTTTGAATAAATAGTTGAAACGATCATTCTTCAGTCTTCTGTTCGGTTATATAGAGTAATTTTCTTTCTCATCGCACGGGAACTCACCAATCTCCAGGCTACCTGTGCTCGTCGGTGCAATATAATTCAAACTATTTTCCAAAAACCTCATTCAGGGTCTAGTCCGAGGTGCATCGAATGTTGTACCTACCTGATAAAATAATATACCTACTGCCGAATGTCGTGTCGCGTTCGAGAAGGATCTACCTATCGAAATTGGGTAATATTCATAGCTATCCTATAGGTATAGTCGATCGTCAGGGATTCGCTATAATTCCGATAAACGAATGATGAAAATTTTCAAACGATCTGAGAGGTTCGCCGTGAGGATAAAAATCCGCTGCTCGAATCAATGCGGAGAACGTTCGTTAATCTATATTGCAGTACGATCATCTATGAGGGGGAGAATTGAACCCTGACCCTCGATTGCGCGGCTGCAGAGCTTGAGTGTTCTTTGACTCGATCGTAATGAGAAAAATTATTCAAAAAATCGAATGTCCTTCGGATTTCATTGCGTTTTGGTAGTTTGGGGAGAAATTCCGTCAACGCCGACGCCTCCGATTATCGGGGACTCGACTAAATCGACAGATTATAGATATAATACATTACCAAATTTCTGGGGGAAAAATAAGAAATTCCCTACATTTAGCGTTAGAAAGCTCATGCCCGAGAGAATGAAATACGCGGCACCCGTCATTTGCCATGGAAAGATGATCGTTCGAGATAATAAGTGGAGGAGGTGATATATAGGTATGACGAAAAATGAAACTTGAAGAGTAGGTAGGTCACGATTAGGTTATAAATACAGTATGAAACTTCATTAATCTGACGATGCCAATTAACTGTTCGGCGCGATTTCAATTCCATTTTTATTTATTTATTTAATTTTTTTTTTATTCTAGAAAATATAACGTAATAATCATCAATATATTACATGTTAATATCGATCTATAATAATAATAATAATAATACTAATAATAATAATAATAAGAATAATAATAATAATAATAATAATAGTAATAATATACAATATATGAAATACAGAGATACATATTTATGAGGGAAGAAAGTATAATAAGATTGAGCATAAAATACTATAAAAGCAAAAAAATTGATAAATAAATAAAATAAAATACTACCTTAATCGTTGTTGGGATATTATGAATAATTATTAATTATTATTATAAATATTATATTATATTATACATAAATAACTCTAATAATTAACACTGTTTGTTCGTTAGTTCAAAGAAATAGTAGAACTCTATCTCTCTGTATAGATGTGTCTTAATGTTTGGCTTTCCACATAAAATTCACACAAATATATACATAAATATATATATATATATCAAACGATACTTTATATATATATATGGAAAAACATGTATAATGAAGATAAATAAACTTATAAGTATAAAAATATAATAATGGGATCGAACCACGTACGCTTGAGTAAGAATCGCCAATTTTTGTTTTTCATCGTTGCATTGCGGGATCCCAATATCTCTTCGGCGTAGTTAACTCAGTACACAATACTATATATCGTAGTTACGAAAAATCTGTGTCTAAAAGATAATTAGAAAACAAATTTTCGAAGAATAAGTAGAAGAAAGAAAAAGAGCAGAAACGGAGGAGAAGAAAATTTTTGAATTTCAAACAACAGAGCTTATCGTGAGCCAGGAGACTCGCAAACTTACATCTACTCACACAAGTATAATACTGATTCATATTCCATCGGCGTATCTGTCCGGAGCCCGTACCTACATACGTTCATTTATCGATAAATTTGCCAAATTTTTTTCTCCTCATAACAGTAGAACTGAAAACCTTAGGCAGAGTAATTCAGGCTACCATTTTATGGAAAATCTGAACAATATTAACAAAATATTAGGAACAGTATATAGCCATCGTGCAGACTGAAGTTCTTCTTGTTAATCAATCGTCCATTTCGGTTTTCCGCGTAGAATTCACAACATAGCTTTGCACTTACGTGGATAATTATATTATGTATTCAGAGAAAATTTGTCAAAATTCATCGAAAATTTTAGTGTATGACTGTCGGTACAGTATATTTCACATTCTTCATACCGCAGCGAGGTATAAATGTGGATCGTCGTAGGAAAGTCGCATGAATGAAGAATAATCCATCGTAAGGTGACATGCGAATATTTCATGAATATCGATATCAATAATCGTAATATAACCTCTATAGGATCGCCTCTCGCCGCGCGATGAACGGATATACCTAAATAAGAAAGATCCATCGTACCGCATAATTTTCATGTCATGAACGTCGTCACATTATTTGTACATTTTGTAGATATACATATATTATAACGATACTGCTTAATAAGGGCATGTTATTTTATATTATATTATATATTATAAATATTGGACACTACAGTGTTTAGGAACGAACTTTAGTAGATGAAACGATCATGCATTGTAATGGCATTATTGCACGATCAATTTCGAACGCGATTTGAGGTGCGTCTCATCTATTTGGCGCGCAGATACATCCAGGAGAGAAAATCATGGGATCTGATCAGGTCTCCGATTGGTCGCATCTGATAAGATGAAGATTTCTCATCCGATCAGATATGATCTGATCTCAATAATTTGTTTGTTTTTGTTTTTGCTTTTTTTTTTTTTTTTGCTTATATAGCGGGCTTCAGGTATGTAGGAGGTTATCGCAATTTTCTAACAATTCGAACGATCCTGGGCGATCATTGTGAATCATCCTCACCTACGGGCAAAATTATAATTCCGTATGAAATCTTCCGATATCGTGGGCTAAACGATTTCCGAAATCCAGAAACCGGGAGGACCGGATTATCCGATTTGTTATCCGCTCCGAAGGGATGTGGAACACGTGATATCCTCGTCACATATATATGTGAGAAAACAAACCGTGAAATACTGCGTCGTGTACATCTGTTATCGGAGGAAGATCCCAACCGGAGGTTTCCGCATGGATTCATCCGGACGTTCGAAATTCCCATGGATTCCATCTGATTGTGAGATCCGGTGCAGATATCTGGCAGATTGCTATGGATTGAGTCTGAAACCGTACGTTGGATTCCCAGCAAATTCCATGGGAATTTCGAACGGACGGTTGAATCCATCTGGAAAATTTCAGTATATACGGATGAATTTCAAGTTTCGGTCTCAACTCTAGCATAGTGATACTAATAACGATCGCATGGACAAGAGAAAAGAGTAAAATTGAAAGCGGATTCAGTACTGCTACTGCGCATTATTACGAAATATTGACGAATGATTTCAAGAAAGTGGGTGATTTTATTATTATCATCATGAATTCTTCTTCTTCTTATTATTATTATTATTATTATTATTATTATTATTATTATTATTGGTATGTGGCTAATCATAGCCTTGAAATTTCGTAACTGTAGGTAACATGCAGTATTCGAGTGATTTATATCTATAATATTATACATCGCGTAGGTGTATACTATTGATTGAAAGAAAACCTGCGAGATATAAAAAAAAGGAATAGATTGAGGAGGTATTGAAATGTTTATTAATTGAGCTAATAAACCTACTTCAATTGTAAAAGCGTAAAGATCAAAATTTCATATTTTTTCTTGTCACACAGCTCCAGCTTTAATGTGTTTGAATGATTTCTAATTCTAAGGTGGCGCTGCAAGGTTCGAATATTCATTCATAAATATTTAGAAAATATAAAACGAAAAATGATAGAGGAGAAAATAACCCTGAAAGCCCTCGGTAACGGGCAAATTTTCTCAGTTTCATTAACCTTTTCGTTTTTATATCCAACAATTTCGACATTCGATTCGGAAATACTTGCAGCTGCCGAAAACTAAATAAAGCATCCGACCATATCCTCGATTATGCTCTAATTTTGTCGTATCATACTCTATCGCGTAAAAATTTTAATAAAAAAAAAGAATAATATTTTGTGCTATACCCGATCTACGTATCACGTCGCGCGACCGGTGGTCCAGGACGCGATACATATTATCGTACATACCTGCAGCAGTTTGTCCTAGCTGAAATATTCTTACGCGTAAAATTTCAGGTACGGCTGATGTAAATTACAATCATGTAGGTAATAGTTGAAAATTCCATACTTTTCCTCTTGAACATAAATTTTCCTCTTTCCTCGAAAGTGTGATTGAAGCCATGATACAGTATCATCATCAACTGTTCCGTTCACGTGTATGTACGTTTTGGAAATAATCAATTATTATAAGTATATCAAGATAAACCGAAATCCGGTGTTTGTATTGTTGAAAATAATCATTCATATACCTAAACATACCAACTATGATATATTTAGGATGAATTTGAAACAAAGAATCATATTCAATATTTTTTGTTTGTTTTTGTTCCAGTTTTTTGGTTTCTCTCTCTCTCTCTCTGTCTCTCTCTCTCTCTCACTCACTCGCGCTCTCTTTTTTCTTTTTTTTTGTCACGAACCTATACTTTTCACCGTATAAATTATATCACGACTATATATCCAACGATAATCATTTTGACATCGCATCTTAACATACAATAATACAATACCTAATAATACATAATATTCTGAGTACATATTTACCTACACATACATATACATATACGTATATATTTTCATGGTCATAAAAATTCATTTTTTTTTCTTTTTCTTTTTTTTTTTTCTTTTTTCTTATGGAAAGGACGCCTTCCTAATGATGCATTTGGAAATGAATTATTGGAAAAATTATTAGACAACAAAACAAGAAGAAAAATGAAAATCAGTCCCCTGCCTGCTGCAGATGTTTTGTGAATAATTTACAGCTGGTTATCATTTCGAAGGGGTCTTTAAATAATTAAATGTGCATGATATAGTTGGAGGGGGTAACCCCCTACGTGTAAGATGTATCAATAATTCATATAATATAATATATATAACATATAATATAAGTTAAGAGAAAGAATTGATATTATTAAGATACGATTCAAATTTCGGACGAATAAGTATATTATAATAATTATTATACGTATAATAGTAATTTGATATGTTCCGAGTCAACTAATTGTAAGTCTAATGTATGGATTAATGAAAATAAATAAATAATGAATTAATAAATGAAGAAATGAATAATTAATTGATCAATTAATTATTTATTCATTAGCTATGTTATACTAGAGAAATCAAATTTACGTATATATTATATTATATTATATTATATTATATTATATTATATTATATTATATTATATTATATTATATTATATTATATTATATTATATATGTACGACAGATCTATTTGTATAAAAGGCATTTATTTCAAATATTATATTATAATATTATAATATTATTCTATATATATTCAATCAATTGCGGCCGCAATTGCGATATATATATATAATATAATTAGGTATATATATTTTAGATAATTATCAATAGATAATGATGATAATAAGAACAATAATAATAATATTCGGATTATTATTTTCGTTGTTATTACTATCATCATTATTATTAGGTTTTATGAGGGCTAATCTGTAGTTATATTATTTACATCGTAGTTTAAGTTTACAATTAGATATTATATATATATTATATGTATGATTAATTTTCTCGAATCAAATTTATGCCAATTTTCTGCCATAATCTCTATAATCATTTGACGTGTAAAAAGGATAAGATGACTTCCTTCGTTCGTTCTCAGATACAGGTGATCAATAAAAATAATTTCAATCACAGATAATAAATGTTTATGGTAATAATTTTTAAGGACGTCGAATGTTTTTGCAATAAGAGTCTATATATTACGTATTATAGATACATATTCGGAAATTTTGACGTTGGTGTACGTAAGGAATGATGAATTAAAAGCGCCTGTAGTATGACCACTTGTGTCATAAAGAAAATTTTCATCCATCATTAGAATTATTTCTGAAGCTCCGATATACTATTTGTAAGACAATTGAATGCTTTCGCTGTATTATGATTTTCTGGAAAATAAAGAAAACACTTACTATAATATATAAAATACCTCGAATGAAAAACGATGAAAATCGTTCGTAAAAGCAGGCACCGCGGAAATCAAATTTCACGCGGCCAGAAGAGGTTATAGTTGCTTATTATAAATGATTAAAGCAGCCCACAGGTTGTTGGATTCAAATTTCATATCACAATCTGAACTACAGTCGAAAATATATCTGGAAATTTGACACAGTTCATTATGAAATTCCATTTAGTCGTTTTCACGACAGATTCAATGTTAGGATCATGCAGTCATTGAGTGGAGTAAAAGTTTATAATTTCCTGCGGATCATTTTCGTCAAGTCGGCAAAAGAAAATGCAACAGAAACGCGCGTCTCCCATATCAGATGCAAATTTGAAGCTAGGAATGATATGAGGTACGTCTCAAAAACAAATAACAAAATGGATGATCGATTTTCCACGGATTAATTCATCACATTCAACGGATCGGCTGACGAATTAATCCCCCGGCGGAAAATTTTAAAATGAAGGTACGAAGAGGCGGAGAAAAACTGCAGCGAATTAACGCCAAACTTGCATGAACATTATGAAATTTATAGTTTTGTCTTAGTTATTCATCCTTTATATTATGTTTTTCATACTTCCTCCGTAGAGAGTCATTTTCTTTTCAAGAAAATCCTGCATTAGATATAACGGAGCTGGAATTTTGTGGATTTTTTTTCCCATATAACTTATAGGAAAATCTATGAATTTTCAACTTCGTTGAAAATCGTGGAATTTTCGTAAAAAAATTTTAATTTTTCATACAGAAAGTATGACGATACTTTCTATATTACTGCAATACAATGTAAGTTCTGAATCTTGTTATTATGTTATGAATCTGGCGCTTGTTACACAGTTTTTCCTTAGTAATTTGTCTTTCAAAGTCGTAAGATTATGAGATATCAGTAAAATTTCACAAGAATCTAGGCTCAGCAGATTTGGCCAATAAATAAGGTAAGTGATTAAACGTCGACTATATCTACCGTAGATTTAGTTTGGTTTAGTGAGTAGTAAAATGCAAAAGTAAGAGAAAATGTGTTAATTTCGAAAAAAAATTAGAAAAGACGGGTTCATCACTCTCCTAATTTTACGAGTGAACAGATTTCGACTCCGCGTGTAGATGAATATGGTAGACGTTATTTCGCAATCCCTAGTTTTCTTTTCTTTCTTCTTGAGTCGTCTACGTTACAATCCAGTTGCGAAGAAAGTCGGTATCGAACAGAACTATATACATATATGATAACTCGAAATTTTTGTCTCAAGAACTTTTGAACTGATCATTATTATATATATATATATATATATATACTTCTGAAAACAGAATCGCTTGGAAATGTGAAATATGAATCCGCACCGAGAATTCGTAGATGCTAGATTCATTTGGGAATGGATCCAAAAATGTGAAATGATGCAGCGACATTCTTGACAGAGTGAGTACAATGGAGGATTCGGATCGTAAGCCGAATCCCAAATCGGATATGTTGATGTACCGGGGTTGGTTGAAATTACGACGAAGATTACCCTATTTAATAGCAACGAAACAACTGCGATCAGTAATTCACGAAATCCCCCAACAATAGCAGCAATAGCAGTTAAAACTGGATTTACAGCCTGGAGCGAGATCGCATTTGATATGTATATCTGCCAATATCGGAACACCGG
The DNA here is from genome assembly GCA_963170745.1 of Phymatocera aterrima. Lineage (NCBI taxonomy): Eukaryota > Metazoa > Arthropoda > Insecta > Hymenoptera > Tenthredinidae > Phymatocera > Phymatocera aterrima. The sequence goes on from OY720662.1 coordinate 17,814,411, forward strand.
AAATGATAATTGGAGCAATTCCTCGTCTAATGGTATGGCTGGCCATTATTATTTGCATAATGTTCCATCCTACATAATTCTCCGGTTCCTATTATCGCTCCTATATATACCACGCCGATAGAAACCCTTTTTTCGTATACTATACGGAGTCCGATTAAATGCAGTGTAAAAATACATTTCGATGACCGGATGCGATAGTATATAATAGAAAGGCAAGAAAGATAACGCATAATGAAATAGAATCTCTTATGTAGAATGTCCAAAAATATTCTATATGAGCCTGTTTCACAAATTATTTCGCTAGGATGCGCTGGTCGAAATATATTTCCAAATATTAAATTCGGTGGAAATTTTTTGATAACGCTGGAAATGGAAAAACTATGAAATATTCTGTGAAAAGTCCGAATAACTTCGATTACCTCCGAATATATTCCCAGAAAATGAACACTTTACGAGTTTCACTAAAATTTTAGCAAGAATAAATAGGTATATTTTTCAGATTCTGGCTAGTGATGTGAAAATACCGAGAAAGTTTGTAATTGGAAAATAGTCGAAATTATTTTACGTACACCCATGAATGATGTTCTCCAATGTTACTAAATGTCTGGTTTCGAAGATAAATTCCCACTATTCTTCTGAAAAACTTTTCAATATTGCCGGATGAAATCCAAACAAACTGCGTAATTCGATTTCTTTTCTAAAATTTCAGTGGAAATCGAATAATCTTTGAACAGGCTTCGCTGTTACGGCGATATGTAGGTAGTAGTACGCGGGAGTGAATCGGAATTGTAGTTTTTCGAATGAACTCAATTATCTCACGAATTTCGCGTTTCTAAGAGTAGAGGACAGTGCCTGACGTGATAATGCATCGGTATAGGTGTGAGTATACTAAAATCGATCTCGTAACTCCGTCTTCAAACAATCCGGAAATCTATGATTCCCATATTCAGACCCGCGTACTACATCGTCTCAACACCATGCATGATGTGTTCAAATCTCGGACACTCGTTCGAGATACCCAAACCGGTCCATAAGACCGTTCATAGAGCATTTCATTATCAGTGGTTTCCGAAATCATTACACAAATTTCGAGAAAGTAGTCCGATATATTAGTAAGCCTCAGAAATTCCTGGCTCGCCCGCTATTGGGAGCGCACCCTGGTAGAAATGATTCGATAGGATCGGATAACGTTACGGATAGGTTTTCGATCTCTATCCGAAAACCTATTCGGACCAGTTGTCGATCAGTCTCTATCCGTAATATTCGATTCTTCCGTAAAATTTCATCTCGGTCTCATGCGGGCCTGTTCGGATTCAATGCGGAACCGGCAATCCTGACCCTCGGTAATGTATTCGTCTCCATCTGTGTTTTATTCTTTCACAAAATTTCCTCTGGATCTTACACCGGCCTGTCCGGATCAGATCTGGAACCACAAGTCCCGAGTCTTGGTAAAGCCTGGAGCATTTTTCGTTTCGGCTCACCTACGGAAATCGTGACCAATGTACAGTCACTGAACGTAGCGCCGACCAATCACGGCCAAGTGTGCGCAATCGTGCCGCCTACCTGTGACCTTAATCTTATTGTGTAACACGCATGATGAAGCAGACTTTCCGGCCAAAGGTGCTCCCTGATTGGTCTAAACGACGCTTATCGCCTCTTTCACATGTGAAAACTAAATCAGAATAATGGCGCGGTAGGTGAGGCGGAATACGGGATACGAAGAGTCTGTGCCCCGTGCTGAACCTATCTGGTTCCATCCGCATCATATCCTCCGTAAGAATGCGCTTGGTTTTTATGTGGGCCTCTCCGGATATTATCCGGAACGATCGACCCATTCGTACGGATATCCATCCGCCTGTTTCCGGAGTTGAATTGGAGGGACCTGAACACTGCATCGATCCGGGTTTTTCCGGGCATCATCCAATATCACTTGCGCTCAAATATCTGCAATATCTATTCCGACCCGTAAGAAATTCGACCGACGACCTCACACGCGAAAATTTATCCCTGCTTAGAATGGTAGATAAAGTCTATGGCTAAGAAGGGATAGCAAATGGATGAGAAGTCCGGGCAGGTTTCGAACCGGGTTCATTCCGCCTCTATTTGCCCTGCGTTCGGTCAGATAATAATTCTGTCAGAGTCTCATCTTAGTCTGAGATTAACCTCGACGTGGGCCTGTTCGGATTCTGATTGGAGCAATAGACTGAGAGATACCGATACCTATCCGCTCCTATCTGGATGGTTTCTGTATAGAGAACCAAAACGTCATACATGGGGGCCTGTACGGATTTTGATCAGAGCCATCAACTTCTGAATATCTGGGTTCTCTTTAACTATAGCCTTTCATATGGATCTTTCCGGATTAAGCTAGCACGCGAGAAAAATGTTGAATTTCCGCATCATTTTGGTGTTCTCGGTCTCCCCACTAGGGGCGTTCGGGCACGAAAGTCTCCCGTGATTGAAAATACGTTACGTCGGAATAAGAAGTGCGTCCGATTACCAGAGCTTGAAATTATTGCATTGAGACACTCATTGAGTCCAAAAGTGAACCGACCAAGCACTCGCGTGTGACTTATAGATGTGGTCATTGATCACATACAACCCAAAGTGGAAAAACAAATTGTTTTTTACTATTGATAAAATTTGAAACCTACTGCATGACCGCATGAAGTATTCACCTTACGAGCACTATCCCGTAGAAGCCATGATACGTGCTTTATTACTGCTATGAATACCTTCATCCCATATCATAGCAGCCCGATGGGACATCGAAATGGGAAAAATCGATGTATTGAAGAGACGACATCGATGTAAAATTTCGATATACCTATCGTAATGAAAACATCGATGTTTTCGATATTTCGATGTCGATGTTACATTCCTAGCCCGAATACTTACCGCCCAAAATTACCATATGGAATTTCGGATCAGACCGTATAACAAATTTCGCGTTCGTGACATTCATTCCGGTTAAAACCGAATAGGATGAGGATACAGACTTCGCGAAATTCTGCATGTACTAAGATGAAACCCGGCCACAAAACCACCAATTTACATGCGATAGAGCCATGCACATCTTTTATGCTATCCGGACTCTATCTGTCAGTTTTACCAGGACGGCGATGTATAACATGTGAATTTGAAAACGCATTGACTTTACTTGAAAATATTTTCCAATTACGTGATCAATATACTTTTCGATCAGTTTTAATTCAAACCTTACAAAATAAATGGACTACTGTAGACACATATAATTTGCAATGCTATATATAGAACATATGCGAGCACATTTACTCAGTTTATAGATAATGGCTCACTCGCTCGTCTATAGGTTCATCTTTAATACCTAGATTCAGGTTTCAGGTTTTGAATGACTACAGAATTCCCCAGTGAAATGATAATTCCACGAATTTTTAGGGGAATCGGGACTTCTCGTAGTTTTTCGTCATCGGAAATCGTAATTTTTTCAGTTTGATCGACGAAAACAACGAATTTTTCAGTCTATAATTATACGAATTTACAATTTCCTTTGAAAAATTACGGGTACCTACAATTTTTCACGGCGAACCACGGATATCCCACGACAAACTGGGAAATTCGACAATTTTTGACAATAGAAAAACACACGAAAATCCACAATTTTTCATTGAAAAAACAACGACCCGTTCCAGTTGCCCTCAAAATTCGTCGGAGTGGAAATTTCGCACCAAGGTTATAAATATATGGCATCGACATAATCAGTGCTTCGTTCTATTTTCGAACGATCCCTAAAACGGTGAAATATTCTATTCAAAAACCAGCGCCGAAGGATATACTCAACTCACACTATTCGGTACATTCATCATGGCCGATATAGTTGCGCGATACGAGAAGCGCGTCAGTCATTCGCACAAATGACAAAAGTGCATTGGTCCAGGCTCCTGCAAGGATAAATTCGTGCTTTAAGTTTCCGAAGGTTGTATGTGCATATATTTCACGCTTTTTCATCGCCACGAATGATAAATTGGTGAGAATGACGATTCTCAAAAATTTGTCACCAAATGTTTTTCTTCGGAATGAAATTAAATTCTGAAAAATTCTAATCTCCGAGTTTACGAGAGAAAAAGATACTTGGATTTTTCATTTTATTTTTTTTTTTCATCAAAGACAAAAGGATCCTGGATTCGAGTTGCAAACTGCAGAGATGTCCCAGGACGACGATGTAGGATTTCTATACAAAACTATGAGTAAGTGTATTGTTATAGGTATTCAAACACACTTTTCCATTTGCTGTAATTGGGAATTATATATACTAGATGAACGTAATTTCATCAATATACACCAGTACATTATATGCTACAATGTTGTAACTGTATATCAATTAAATAGAAAAATTCCCCCTGAATTTTGCTGATTAACTTGAAATATTGACAAAAGATCGAGTTAAATTTCGTCCCCATCGGCATTATTCCCCTGCACAGATATTTAAAAAGGAAGGATATTTTCATCGATTTGTTATTGTTATACACATATGTTTTCCCCGATATTAAATATCCATCCGAATATATAAATATACATATAATAATATCTTGTACGAAATTTATTTTTACCCGTATCGCATTATATATCACAGTCAATAATAGACCAACCTTTATCATATATCCTTCATGCACATTTTTTCTTTACCGGCTCAATGAATTCATCAATGTTATGTATGTATGATGCACTACAGCATAACATCTGCCGGTAATATACTATAAACATAAAACATACATTCATACATGATCATGATACGTGGATTCGCGATACACATTATTACGTGCAAAACGTTTGAGGGGTGAGAGACACAGAGCTCTAGCGTTAGGTGGGAGTTTCAAGGGATACAGGGGAAATGTTATACGCCAAACTAAACTCCAAATTCCAAACTTACAAAGCGCTACATTGTGAAGAGATTCGAACAATTATAATGTAGCATTTTATATCTTGATCGTGAAAATCGTATCTCTATTTGAGTTTTGTCAAATACTTAACATCGTCACAGTAAAAATCTTTTTCGCAAACACGATGAATAGTTCATGTGAGTATCGTTACGAAAAAAGGAGAGAAAGTATACGTGTATATTATTTTCTTTCCGTTTTTGTATGACATAACCTATATCTTATAACTAAAAGAAAGAAATAAAGATGCGGTATCAAAAGCGACGTTAACCACAATACAAAATCAAAACAACTATTAATTTAGTTCAGTTTGACTTTGTTTTCTTGTTCAAATATCGAAATACGGTGTTTGCTTGAAAAAATTTGATACTCTATTCATAAGGCTTATATTTTCGACACCTCAAATTTTTTCTTTTCCAAGTCGAACGCGATCCTAAAAAGAGACGAGTGAAGCCTGTCGATTCGGCTCATCAATCATTACTGGATTTCGATTTGGGCGAAAGTTCAGATGACAGCGATTTCAGGATCGAAGATCACTGTGAAGAGTCTGATGACGATTCTGTGGATTCCAATGATGTTGGAAAAGGTGAACTTCCAATAATGCCCAATGTTTTATTCATTCTTGGTTCCAGTCTCATGGCAACAATTTTCCATTTTTTCGTATTTTCATTTCAGACGAAGACGAAAATGAGTCTGAAGAGACTGACGATTCTTTGGACGAGCCATTGGTTAGAGGAAAAGGAATCGGCGGAGGAATGACTGTGTGCGATGTGATCGAACAAGCGCGTCAACAAGCTACCAAAGCTGGTCAATTAGATGATAAAGTCACCAAGGTTTTAATCTGCTGCGGATGTTTAGGCGACAGAAGCGACGATATCAATGAAATTGTTGAGTGCGATGGATGCGGAGTTACCGTTCACGAAGGTGATGCTCCGCTTCAAATTGCTGCCAACAGAACCATGTGCTTTTGATCAATTTTCATGGTTCATTCATTCCTAACATTATATAGTACAGAATTTTGTGTCCCAATGTTCGAAATTCAACCGCTTGTGTACAAACTCATGAAAATAATTTTTAATGAATTAAAATTTAAGCCTTGAGGATGTGAAGAGATTTCAAAAAGCTAAGAAATCTCCTCTCTCTTAAAATTGTGAATTTTATTCTGTGCATAGGCTGCTACGGAGTATCGGATGTTGAAAGTTTTTCAAGCACAGATTCACTCTGTCAGTCTGCTCCATGGTTTTGTGAAGCATGTAGCGCAGGTGTGGATGATCCTTCGTGCGAACTCTGCCCAAATAAAGGTGGAATCTTCAAAGAAACTGATGTCGGAAAATGGGTTCATCTCGTATGCGCCTTATATGTCCCTGGCGTTGCGTTCGGAGAGGTGAGAGTGACCCTCGTTCATTATTCTAATCAGATCTTCTATTCTTCAACTTTTACTGTTACGTTTGCATCCAACAGGTGGATCGGCTGGCGAGCGTAACATTATTCGAAATGGCATACAGCAAATGGGGAGCCAAGCAATGCTGTTTGTGCGAAGATTCTCGCTACGCTCGAACTGGAGTATGCATCGAGTGTGACGCAGGGATGTGTCACACATATTTCCATGTTACTTGGTCAGTATAGGAACAATTAATTATCATTTCAATCATAATCTGCAGGAAGGTTGAATCACCGAATTCGTTGTAATATGAGCAGTAAATAATTCTGAAAAACTGTTCCCCAATTTCTCTGTAGACACTTTGTAATGATCTCATTCTATTCCTGTGCCTCTATTTTATAACCATATTGTATAAGAATTCGGCATCCGGATTTCAAGCTGTCTTTGAATTTGGATGAATTTTGTGAAATAAGTGAATAACGAATATTTTTCTTCAATAATTTATTCGAACTCTTTATTTTATTTTGCATCAAAAATATAATATTGGCGATAATTTTCCAGCGCGCAAAGAGAGGGTTTATTATCTGAAGCACATAGTGAGGAGGTCGATCAGGCCGATCCATTTTATGCTCACTGTAAGTTACATTCCGATAAAACTCTCGTTCGTCGACGCAGACGCAACTGGCTAGCGCTCCAGCTCCGAGCACAATATAGACAACAATTACATTTACAACCTGATCATCTGGACACCGAAGAACAACGTAGAATTCAAAGAAAACTAGCTAAACATAGGCACAAATATTTGGCTCATAAAGCTTCTAGACCACCACCATGGGGTGAGTTTTCAAAAGCTGGTATACTCCCGATTGTCCGTATTTTTGTACACTCTGTATAATTATTTGAGTGATTTCGTGACTTAAAATACACGGTTTTTAATCATTTTCAGTAAAACATGAATGAATAAGTAAAAGAATAATCTCTCATTAATTCATTTATTTGTTCACTAGTTCCGACTCAAAAAATGCCTCGGTTGCTCACAACATCTGCTTCTGCATGTCGGCAGTTAGCACAAAAAGCAGAATTGATGGGAGTAGATACAGCAGCTTTAGAAGCGCAAGAGGCGCAGCTAGTTGCTTTAGTTGACGTTAGAAAAAAGTGGCATATTCCTCCGGCATTTAGCGTAGAATTCATCGGATATTATCTGGATCGAAATTTACGTGTTGCCTCGATGAAACGGAGGCTCCAAGAACACTTAGACGTGAATTCTCAATTGTTAAACGAACAACAAAGACTAGATAGAAAGTACGACGAAGTAACAAAGGATAATGAGGACCAAATTCGGGTGAATGTTACCTTGAAAGAAAAAATTGAAATGTATCATCAGCTACTCAGATCTGCCGGTTACGTCAAACCACTTCCGTTAATCGCGGATCTGGCTAAACCCAGGATACCAACTACTCTTGGTAAGCTTATCGCTAATTTATTTAATCAAGTATTTAAATATCCAAACTACAATTTGTTGAAATTAAATTGATATTTTCATCCACCTCTTTGACGCAGGTACAGGCCTTGGCGTGCCGACTGCAGCTGCGTTAAAAATGGGAGTCGGTTTTCCGCTCCCAGTGGGAAAAGGCGGCGAAGGTGGAAGGGAAGGTCGTGTTTTAAGCAGTCAAGCTCATGATCATAATCACAAAGGAGATTTGACGTTGAGACACCAGTGCGGTATTTGTAGGAGATCGACCAATCAACATCTCCTCGCTAAATGTGACACATGTCATCTTCACTATCATCTTTCTTGCCTCAGCCCACCGCTCGCACGTATGCCAAAAAAGACGAAACTCATGGGCTGGTACGTTTCTGTAATAATCCTCGTTTACTATTCCGTGTAATTGAAATATCGATTTGTTCAACTAATTATGTGATAATACTAACAAAATTCCTCCAGGCAATGTTCAGAATGTGATAAAGAATCGTCCGGTTCGGAAGTTGAACATGTTGATACATCAGCGCCTCGGAGATTACGGCACTGCAAAGACGATGTTAGTCCTTCGGTTACTCCGTCGCAAGAAACACAGATCCCTGGTACTCTTAACACACCGACCACATCGAAAAACGTTATCGCTAGTTCTGATACATCCATTGACACAACCCAGGAAACTCTTATGACGCCAAAGGTCAGCTTATAGTTCTTCTGCAAATGCCACCAGCTTTTTTCTAGAACATTGCCAATGTAGTGCCCAATTCTTTTGATTCCTAATTTCATTTTTACTCGATATGTTTTTGATATTTTAGTTGACAATCAAACCGATGGGACCGCAACCACTGTTCATGGAAAACATGTTAACAGAATCAATTCTACCAAATCAGCAATTGATGAATAATCTTAATGTCACGCCGAGGGAAGGTTCTCCACAGTATATGGTGGCTTCGGCTGATGGTACGGCAACTATACCACCGAGAAGTGGAAAGAAAAGGAGAAGGTGATTCTCTTTGCTTGTTCTTTCAAAATTCTATTCAGATTGAATAGTATTACTCGTTTGAAAATATCATCTGTGATCGTAACACGTTATATCGAAGGCTCGTTTGATTGTTTATGGAATTTCTCGACAGGGAAAAACATAAAAGATATACGCCAGATCCAATCACAGGAATAAAACAGCGTAAACGTAAACATAAGAGAAAGAGCCTGGAAGTAGAAAATCCAGAGACGCAAGGCCAGCCGGAAGTACATAGAAGAATTACCATTAAAGTGTGTTACATTTTGTATACAGAATATTTCACAGCACTGATCTTAATTAAGAGAACACATCATTCATTTTCTGTGCATAGAAAATACTTGTCAGACATTTATTTCCACTTTACTTCCAGATTAAACCAATTCCACGGCCAGAAGGTGAAATAGCTTCTGAGTCAAGTCCTCAAATGTTTGTAGCAACGTCAACAAGCACTGAAATTACACCTCCGCCACCAGTACATAAATTACCACCGCCACCTCCTCCTCCACCACTAATCACCCCATCAACCCCCATGAACACTCCAGGTAGCAGTAATAGTAATAGCAGATTATCATCAGGGAATTTAAAAAAAGGGAAAGAGGCTGATCTCCTGACACAATGTGATGTCTGCAATACTCCTGGCACGAATCAAAATCTTGTCAGGTCAGTGTAATTCGTTGCAAGCTCATTACTTGGAAGAAAAAAGAAAAAAAATACTCCAGAGTGGCACAAAATTCAAAAAATATTCTACAACATGTTTTCATAGTTTGTATTATTTTTCTTCACTTATCAGCAATATAAATGATCTTCAGATTTCTTTTTGGCTCATGTTTGATTGAAATACCAATTCATTCCTGACTATTTTGGATAAAACAGTTCCGAACGTTGATTTATAGATGCGACGAATGCAAAAAATGCTACCATTTCACATGCCTGGAACCTCCAGTAAAAAAATCACCGAAAAGAAGAGGCTACTCGTGGCACTGTGCAGATTGCGATCCAAGTGTAAGCAAGTATAATCTGTCTTAGTATAATCTGTGTGGTTGATTGTGTTCAATTTGGTACCTATTTATTAAACTTTGAATTTTTCTTTCATAGGCATCGGAATCGGAGAATTGATTAAAAACTAACAACGGCGAGAACAGCGGCTTCATAAAATAGAAAAAATAAAAAAAATAAACAATTACCTTGATACCATATAGCGTTAAGTATTCTAGTTAATTACAATAAGACGTAGATGATAGGATTACCTTTTATTTTCTCTTTTTACTTTAGTACCTATCAATAAATAGCATTTTACCAATATTACATTGCATGTATATTAAACATGTTAGAGAAGATCTAGGTAACAACAGAGCTATCAGTGTTCTGATCAGATCGTGATTCGAATTTATGCCATACAGATATTCAAGTTGAATTTGCTTCATTAGATATTCAGCAGCAGATTATAATATTTGATTAGAATTTGAATTTGTTTTCGATATTTTCTAAAATATTAACGATCGCTAGTGATTTTTTGAATGAAAATTCTTTTTTCTGTTTGTTTCTTCGTTTTTTTATCAATTGTCAACAGGAATGTAAGAAGCAACATACCTACTTATGTCTCATAATGTTATAAGCAGATTGTATACGATTTAAGGTACTTATAATTGTACTTGTGCTTTTTTTTCTGTTTCACATATCATGTTTTCTGTGGTTTCAATGTCTTGAAAGACAAGATTTAGGTATTACTATATTCCAAAAACATGCATCATACGTTCTAATTATTATCTTCAGCAAGTATTGTAAAGACTTGAACATTTTTCAAACGAATTGAATTATTTATGTACATTTATTGAATTATGAATTAAAATTATTGATTCACGAAAGAAAATCATAATTGCAAAACAGAGAAAATCGCAATGGGTTGTTAATCCCTTTCTCGAAATGGATGATTAGGGTATTTTGAGGTATCACTACACATTTTCAGTACCCCAAGGATTTGATACGTTTATTTTCAGGAAAAGAATGATTCTAATTTAGTAATTTATGATTTCTTCCCATCTTGTTTTGTTTATTATCCAAATTTATTTAGATAATATTTCAATTTAGATAATGAAATTAACCATCTACATTCATTTGTTCATATCTAAATTTATTTATCACTTTATATAATACACATTCATACATATTACGCAATATCTACAAATCAACTCACGAAAAAACCTTTATTTTTGTATTTCGATAGAAAACCATTGTGAAAATCTCTAGCCGACATTGGCGGTCGACCAGGGTATCCTATTTTACTTACAGAAGCCCAACTGTTTCCTCGACAACATATTACTAATTTGTCAAGCTCTTTATTATACATCACTAACCCTATAACAGAAGAAGAAAAATGAAGTTATTTTTCAATGATTAAAACTAATAAGAATCTGTAATACCTATTAACGAAAGATGTAGAATGAATTACTATTGTAGGTTTTTCTTTGCTAACGCAAATCATGAAAAGTTCTCAAAATTTCCTACATTTTGAAGATTTCTAATTTTACATTGATCGTTGATCATTGATTGAATGTTTTTCTGTTTCTATGTACCTCAGTTTCACATGTTATGCATAATGACCATTACTGTTTTTTTCCTTTTTTGATAAAATATTCCAAATTTTTGGTAGAAATTATAATTGCGTTTCACACTCAAAGATTGTTATTATTCTAATGTACGAAATAGTAGTTTATGTGGCATGCCCGTAACCTAGGTGTTTTTAGGCGAGGATAATAATTTCAGTAATAAGCTGAAGGTAAACCAAAAGCGAGTATTGAAATTAAAATTTCGAGTCAGAAATAGTTCACAGGCACGCCTCATACAGTATTTTTTCCAGTGACGCATCAAAAGTCACTTTGACGCCAGTTGAGATCTGAGCGTTAGCCCGTGCAACCGAAATCAGAACTGCCGTATAAATTCTTTATAAGGCAGTTTCAATACGCACTTCGAACTGTGCACCGAAATTGCCTCATAAAGAGTTTATACAACAGTTCTGGAGAGTCATATGAAGTACCACTTTAGGGATCGAAAACAGGCGTCAAAAAGTGACTTTTTCATCCCTGTGCCAGACAAATAACATGCTTAACCTGTTTTAAACTACCTGGTATCTTTTTATACATTTTGTTTCCCGGCGGTAGTTCTTTCAGTGCCTGAATATCTAATAACTTCACTGTTGTGTCGATCAATTTTGTGGTCAACGGGTATAATCCATACAAAGCACGATGCAAATCATAAACATTCTTCCCTGTCATTTCGTCCCACTTTACTAACGACAATTTCGAATTCACTTTGGGCGCTGTAAGCGGGATAAAATTTGATTGTGTTTAGGTGATAATTGGAGATATATTTTTTGACAATGTTAATACTTCGGAGTTTCGGCCAAAAAAAAAAAAAAAAACAATAAATTATCTGTTACATATTCAAATTGATTTGAAATACTTTAACAAAAGTCTGTCAATACTTGCCGTAAGTGATTCCTTGGTCACCCTGAGGTTTTCCCAATTCTAATATCCTTGGTAACTTTTCTACAGTATCTAGTAAAAGATCTGCACCAAGCCGTGACATTCTATGTCTTAATTCCGGCATCGTTTCATCAGGATGAATGTTCAGGCTCGATTGCGCCAGTACCTCCCCAATATCGAATCTGAGATCATGGATTAAAGAAACGTTGATACCAGCCGAGAAATTTCAGTGAATATCCTCCAAGGAATTTTTTCTAGCATGCTTGCTTGCTAACATTAAAGAATACTCACTTTTTCGGCATTATTTTCATAACACTAACACCTGTCTCAGTGTCACCGTTCATTATTGCATATATTATAGGCGCAGCGCCTCTCCATCTCGGCAGGAGACTCCCATGAACATTTAACATGCCTCTGAAGATGAAGAAAACAACAAACAAAACAAGAAAACTTATGATTATTCAAATATCAATTGGAAATTATGTATATACAGAGCAGTCAATTTTCAAGAATTATTTCATCTGCAGTTTAAATGATGTTCACAAAACATTATCGCAAGCTCTCTCGTTGTGAAAGTTCATCGCATACAGTAACGAACTAACAACGATATCGAATTATTGAATAACCGCAAGAAATCGTTTTATCGCGTGAAATACCTAAGTGGACTCACAATGGAAAAGAACGTATGATATCTGTTGGTATTAAATGTCCAAAGGATACTACAAGGCCGAGATGAAATTCGGTTAGGTCAATCTTTGGCGGCCAATTGTGAATAGGTATGCCATGCTGTTTCGCAAATTTTGTAACAGCATTTTCTCTCGCATCGTAGGCCGTCACGACTTCCAAACGGCACAACAGCTTCCTGGCCTCGCTATGGGTATGCAACATAATATATATCATTTATTTATTTACTCAATTTTCAATGCGCTAAGTGCTTTTGGAATATAATTAGCCATGTTTTTAGACCGGTACTGAAGAAATAACGAAGTATTGCACTTGAATTTGAAAATAATTCCATGTTATCCAGATTTTGTAGAATGAATCATTTTTATATGTTTGATATTCATTTTCCGGTGTTTAGTGGCAGCGAAAAAGTGGTAATATGTCCAGGAACATCGATCATTCACACGTGACAAAGTTACAATAATGAAGCTTCGGTTTCACAGTTCTTTTTTCATTTCTCTCTTTTTCTGTTTTTGAACAATTTTTCAAATGAACGCGGGTTTTTACGCACCCAGTTCGTATAACACGAATACCTACATTACATAATACGAAATACCCGAAAGACAGGCATAAATTATAAAAATCGGGGGTGAAATTCTGAGAAGAAAGATGAAATTATTGCGGTTCTTTTTTCCCCGGTTAAACATGAATACTAAAGAGTGAGCTTGATTAGCGACCTTACCTATAAGAATACAGATTTTTAGGTTACAGTAGTGGCTTACTATTTCTTGTGAAGTTTCTGCAGACTCTGCAAGGCGAAATCATCTGTGCCGAAGAATAATATACTCCAGGGAGGTTCTTTCTGTGTAGAATGAATACTTTTGACGTTTAATAAAAGTTTTCGGTGACAACGGATTCTTATTGTTGACAATGTGCTATAATCTTGTATGTTTACACTTTGTAATTTTGAACTGCATTTTTTGAAGATATTTAAAATTAACATCGTTTCTAGACATTTATTTGGGAGGAAATTGATACTCAATCAATTTAAAAATCTCATGTTTTCGCAACCTGAACAAAAATAATTCACGTTTTACACAATTGGAGACGACGGTGCCTTCTCTCTGACGGTGCCGACAATAGTACGGAATCAATCCCACCACGCATGTCGCATTGCGCACCACGTGCTAGAGTGCTCTCAATTCCAGATCGTTTCGTTCTACCGACTGCGGACTGTGTGCAGCTGGATGTATATTATTTGATAATATTATTCGTGTGTGGCAGCTCCCAAAATCTAATAAATACATCTTACAATTGATTATTTACAATTGAATACCATTTACCGATCACCGAACTTTCATTCAATGCCACTTTTCGGCAATAATGAATAATCAGGACGTCTCACATATCATCGATAATTTCATCATCATCTAGCAAAATTTGACCATCAGATGGAAAATAGGGAAATGACGAGCATTAGATATGCTATCCTTTGTCATTCCCACTGAAAAATACTTTTCTGCTTCGTAGAGCTGTAGCTCTGAATTACCGATCCGGAAATACCGAATGTTGCGTAATTTTTGTTGGTTTAACGTAATTTTGAAAGAAATTAAACTTCAGATAGGCGAAATTGTCTCAAATTCTTGGATTTCGATGCCAAACAACTGTGGTAACGGTAGACCTCAGTTTTCAATTATACCGTTTTTTTTGTCCGTTTTGCCACTCTACCGGGAATCGAGATGGCTTTTCGTCGATGTTGAAGCACCAGTGGAAACGTTGAAATGGAGCAACACTTTCTTGTCTCGATACTCTTCAGCTCATGGACTGACGTTTGAGATGTTAAAATGAATGCATGCTGTAGATCGTAAGATATCGGTATTGTGTATAATATTGTGGAAGTGGTTGGTTTGTTAACTCAAGATATAAATTTCCGATCCTAAAATGGATTATAAAGACGAACAGGTTAACGAAATCGAGGCTCTCGAATCTATATACTGTGGCGATATGGAAAGTAAGTATAGATTTCAGACAAATTGAAACAAAAAGTAACATAACCTATACTCAGCGCTCTATCAATCCGGTGTTTCCGACCTAACCTGTAACTATTATTTATCCATGCATATTCTCTACTCCAAGCGTCAAATATACTTCCATACAATTGTTCGAATCTTAGAGACAAAATTTGAACAGACATTCCTCGTATTTTTCTTTCATTTTCTTTCGTCTACAAAATTACAACCAATAACATCATGAGCCTGAAGTGTTTAACGTTAGCGAAACGGAATCACGAAATGTGATATGGGAGCTGAAATTTTTCAGCGAATAAAAATGAGGCTGAAGCTAGCAGCCGGAGTCAGCGGCCGAAAGTGCTGTCGGCGATGAAAATGAGGCAAAGAAGCTGAAAACTGGACAAAATTTATAAATATTATAGAAAGCTAATATTTTCATAGGATTGAAGATACAAATCTGTACGGCGTCATCCTATTTGAACTAACTCTGGCCGCTAGCTTCAGCTTCATGAATAAAAATCTTGATTTTTTGACGATCTTAGGAGTCCCTGACATCCCAGCCTTACTTCCTCTCTCTCTCTCTCTCTCTCTCTCTCTCTCTCTCTCTCTCTCTCTCTCTTTCTTTCATCAATGATTTTATAATTAGCATGATTCAAAATTGTTCCAATTCCAGTAATAGCGGCGCAACCATTTTACAAATTTTCAATTCCAATAAAATCGGAGGAGCATGAACAGGATGCGGATAACGGGTTAGCTTGTAGATTAGAATTCACATACACAGCCAAATATCCAGAAGAACCATTAATCGTGGATATCGAAGATCAGGAAAACTTTGAAGATGGGGATGAAAATCTACTGAAAGAACATCTGACCGAACAAATGAATGAGAATCTTGGTATGGTTATGGTTTTTACATTGGTTAGCGCAGCGCAAGAGTGGCTCAACGTACAATGGGACAAAATAAAAATGCACAGAGAAGAAAGCGCTGCTTTGAAATTAAGACAGGAAGAAGAGGCTGAAAGGGTAAGAACAATAATCAGTCTTCGTCTGATCAGTTGCATGAAAGTACATAAACCTACATTTATCTTCGATTGTTTGCTCGCTCAAACTGCACGTTCCATCCTACAGTGCGAAAAAATATTCTCACTCAGTTTCAGCGGGCCTATTTTATTCTCAAATCGAGTGATTACTAGCTAAACGTATTTCTGAATAGAGTTTCACGACTTATGAGAGTCCTAACAATTGTGAAATTCTTTCAGAAAAGATTCGAAGGAACGAGAGTAACCGTCGAAACATTTCTAACTTGGAAAGAAAAGTTTGATGATGAAATGGGGATAACAAAGAGACGAGAAATCGCGGAGAAAGAAGGAAAAAAACTAACTGGAAGAGAGCTATTTATGACTGACAAAACTTTGGATCAGTCGGATTTGAAGTTCTTAGACGACGGTGTGTAGTCTTCGTTTTATTACTTTCCTTTTGAATAGCGTAACGGAGTAATTTATCAATGACCACTGTAATTATTTGTGTACAAATTTCGTATTTTGGTTCATGAAATTTCTAAAAAGGGATTGAATTTGATTAAATCATTGTACTATTTTGGTTTCAAGACTTCGATAGATATTATTGCGTTGTAATATTGAGGAAAGAAATCATTCGAGTGAATATTTTTAAAGGAGATGCGGTCAAGGTGGATGAAAGCCTTTTCCAGAACTTGGAAGATCTTGATATCGACGATGACGAAGACGATCCTGACTTCGACCCGAATAATTTATCGGACGATAGTGCCTAGCGGTATAAGTGATAGGGAAGAGTAAACTATTGTCGGTAATCGGAAGAGATAACTTGTGGCGATGTGCGGCAACAAATCTAAACATGTGATCAGCGAATGCAGGGAGAGACTACAAAATGTATTCATTTATGCTTTACGACTAAATTGTGTGTTGATAACAATTGTACATAGCTGGATATTTTACTTCAAAAAAAGCTTTGTTTACTTGGTTATACGCGGTTTTATTCTCCCTGCCCAATCGTTATGCTACAGAAAATATAAAACGAGACAAGAAGTAGCGTATAATGTTAAACCTAATGCCAACGTGGTGAAAATATATTTTTGATTGTTTTTCTAAACTTGGTGAAACCGGAATTTAGAATTCCGTCAAACTGTGATGTATTCACGTGAAATGAACAAAATTAATAAGACGCTTGCGTATTTCGAAAAAAATGGTACGCAACGTTTAATAAATAATTGCCCTCAAATTTGGGGAATGAGACCGTCGCTGTAAATTGAGTGTGAAGTAAAAATTCATAAATTTGAAACTCTGGTTTTATTTTCTAATTCAAATTTGCAATTTCGTTTCTATTCGTTCGGCTGTAATCGAAACGGAACAGAAACTAATAGTGTGATGATGTTTGAAGACATGGAAGGTCGACTTGTTCACAGATATATCTTTCAATTTCAGTTAAAAACGTTATTTCGAATCTCCGTCAACATTCTTGGAGGCATTAAACTTCCTCCAATCAGTGCAATTTGCAAAGATTGTGCGTTTCAATCGATAGCCTAACGAAAAGATGAATTGCGATGACGTTGAAGTTCAAACGAGTGATTATATTCGAAAATTTAATAAAAACCGTCTGCCTCACGGCAGGTGCCTTTATATCGAACTAGCGTCATCAACGGTTGCAGCAGCAGTGATAATAGTTCGCGCGTGTCCGCCAGGAGGCCTAAGGCGGTTTCAACTTTCGACAATCAATACAAGCGCAACTCCGTGTCTCCGTAGAATCCAGTGTAGAGAGCTTGCTCTACGGCAAGCTTTCAGTTTGACACTCGGCCGCGTGTAAAGCTCACGACCTTTAAAAAATATTAGTGAAAAGTGGCGAGGCGGACTAGACGATCCGGCGGCAAAATGGCGGCGACAGTGCGAAACAAATGACAACGCGGATCTTGAGAGCTTGCGAGCTTGAAGACGCGTCGACGTTGTAATATATAAATCCCATTAAACTTGTAAAAACAAGCATCAACTTTTTACATTCTCTAAATTGAATATATAATATAGACATTTTTTCTACCTTCTCGTTTTTACTCGTTTTCTTTAAATAATTCAAAGACATCTATCTCTCATTTGTTGTAAGAATAATCTTAGCGTACATACATCGCAAAGAAACAAACATCTATTCTTTGGTTGTTTATCATTGGCGTGTGATCGAACTTATATAAATAAATGAATCAAGTGATATGATGAACTAATCGAACTGCGCCTGAAATCCTTCAACGATATTCCCCGGTTTTTTTTGTGGGAGATGCGGTCTTACATCTCGTATCTATAGGGATAGCTAGTTCTATCATTACAGCAAAAACTACAGCAATATTAATGAAAGACTAGTAAAACGATCGCAATTACTAATATATATCCCTACGTTATGACAAAAATTTGAACATACAAACAAAAAAAAAGAAAAAAAAAAAAACCACAAACAAGAACAAATTAACAGTCGAAATATATATTTCCAAGTATTATATCATCAAGCTAATTAAGTTACATGGAATTATTACGAAACAAATGAAACGAAAATGCATTTGCATTTTGAGAAAAATAATAACGCCAAGTGTGACTGCAACATCCTGTCTCTCAGCTGGATGGGTAAAGTGCCAGACGAACTTCCTGAGGTACGCATTCTCGGTGTTGTTGTTTTTTTTTTTTTTTTTTTTTTCTTATCTATTTTTTTAATCATTACACAAACCTTTGTTGGAATAGCCCTTCGCACCTTTGATTGTCATCTCTTGTAATAACAGACGGGTATACCTACGTCTCTGTACATAAGTCTTGTATGGGTTGAAAAGAGTAGAACAAACAAACAAGAAGGGATAGACAGAAAAAGAGATACCTCTCTTCATTCTCTTTTATGTGACTTTGTTTTGTAGTATAGTCTTTGTGATTCCAAGTATAGAGTGAGTGAATGTTGGATAATTTTTCTTAGTTCTTTTTTTTCCCTTACTCGTGAGTCCTACGATAATGATTTTGCAGGCGCTAATTGTAAGTCTAGGTGGGCTAGTCTCATTTTAATTCTTACGTTAATTGCACTTGCTCGTGAAATAAAAGAGAGCTGCAATTCTGCAAACGATAAGTATACAAAACATGCAGGTATACCTTGCTCGACTCTCGACTCTGAAGAGTTATACAAACCGCAGAGAGTCACGCATACCCGCAAACTTTCATTTTAAAGAGACGACAGCCGGATATGGAACGTTCACCGTTGGAGTAAAATATTTACTATACGCCTGCAACAGCGCGGAAAGAAAGAAAAAGCCGAGATTTGGGTCCTCGTAAATTTCGCCCTCCGTCAGGTCTTTCAGGGTTCGAATAAATTGGAAATGAATATATTATAGCAGGGAGGGATGAAATGTTGAACAGTAGACATCTGCAAGTTCTGTGGAAACGGAAAAAAAATCGTAGATTCTCGCAGTTGATTCCACAAGGAGAAAGCTAGAAGGATGTTTCACCTTCCAACTCGAAATTGCTAGAGGATTCTACGTAGCATGCCAGTTACGCCTCGAAGAGATCGCATTACATCACACGAGTGACGCAACGCTGCACCTGTCGCGTCGTTGGAAAATTTCGAAAATATTGACCGATCACAATACGTATGTGAATAGTAAAAAATGTTTGCCGCAGATTTTACGTTGTATAATCCATCATGGATTCTTACCGCACGTCGCAATGTCCGACAAAAATATTCATTATTATACACGTCCGATGTATATATATTTAGTCCCGTATTTAGTCCAAGTATGAAACGTGCCGGAGACGCTAATTTGGTCCATCAGTATCATATGGCTCAGTCGAGAGCCTTTTTATCTCAACTAATGGCGCTCTTACATACATTCTTCGTGGCGGATTCCGGTTGAGGGGCATTTCTACAAGAAAAAAATCGAAGCTCGCGTAAGTCGCGGTTTAGTGAAATTCTCAGCACACGGGTTTCTACATTCTGGATGAGAGAAGCCCACCAGAATGTCAATTCGATTATAGTACGTAATCGATAACAGTATGCGTAGAAGTTGGAGGTATTTCGTAATGTGCACGTACAGAATATACTCGGCGAGTTACGATGATATAAAGTGTAAATATATCTGTCGGATGGCAAGAAAGAGGAAGAAACAAAAATTGAACCTCCTCGGTGAAGAGCATCGCGTGCTTCTTGAAAGACTTTAGTTTCTATCTCTATGGTATTGCGTGCTAGAGATGCTCGGTTAGATCGCAAAAAGTCTTGTGGCGCAGGAGAATTTCCAAGACATTGCATAAAATGGTTTCAAGCGCTGGGGAAATCCTTTCACAGATGTACCGCGCTATTGGGGTTCCATAGAGGGTAAAGGACATTCTGATACGCTAGCTAGGCTTCAAACTTAAATAGTCTTTTAGAATAATGTTCGAATGAGATTGAAATGGTTTTACTTGTGGCACTACTTGGCTGATATCAGAAAATTAGGACTCTGTCAGAGGATGTTCGAAATTCGTGTTGAGCTTTCATCAATAATCATAATTACTGGAGTTCGTCCTGGAACTGCGATCTGCATTCATTCATAGGTGCCGGCATGGTATCTGGTCGAATCTGATTATTTCAAAGCATAGCTAGATTCACGATGTGTGCATCGCATTTCCATTTTTAATGAACATATACTTTCGGCACGCTCGGAAATCTGGAATTTTCATCCTATAAACTGCTACCGCCTGAAGTAAGCGGTAGGTACGTATACCTTGCCAGGTTCTAAGCAAGACGCGGGCTCACTTGAGGGTGGTTGTTGATCCAACCTGACCCTACCCTACCTTCGAGAATACCCACTCGAAGTCGTTATCTAAGACGAATGCTGACTTCAACGGGCGTTCAATTTCAACATCAAATACCACGACCACGATGAGGTTTGATTTTTCTTGGTGGCCCTGTTGACCCCAATTGGAAGCCAATTTCGGTCACATTTTGCCAAGTTGAAGCACACTTTGCCCCCATTTAACGTAGCTATGTTCGATACGTCTATGAGAAATTAATCGGACTCGTGTACATCGAACATTGAATTCAATCCCTCAAATAGTCTTTCGTGTATGTAACTACTCAAGAACGCAGCGGACATTTTTATCTTAGGTACTAAAAATTGTCATTTTTGACGTGGATCTAATCCTGGATTCCCATAGTTATAGATGCGGCAATTCAGATATTTAGAGATTGGCGCAGCGAATTTCCAAAGAAATCGAATATAGAAAGCGGTGAAAGTAATCTTTCGCCAACCGATGCGGCCCGGCCTTGCGGTGAAAGAACTCTGGCGGCTAATTGAACGATTAGTTTCATATGTTCATTATGTCCACTCACTCTGGAATAGAAGAGGAGATGATTAAACGTGAATCCTGTATGTTGCTGGCGGCTTCAGCCGAGTCTGCTATAATTAGCATCGAAGGACTTGATTAATTGTTAGCATTTCTCATGCGCTCTCTGGTAATCCGGTTCGGTTCTGTGGCGATTTGTTTCGGTTAGTTGGTACCCCGCACCCTCAAAACCGCCACCAGCAAATGATCTTCAATTTTTGCGAACGACTAAAAGCTCACTGCAGACTATGGTTGAAGATATCAACAGATTTCACGTGACGGAATATCGGCCTCCACTATTCGCCGATCGTCTGAATCCATTTCAAGAATGAAACCTAGAAGAGGATTCATTCGAGGACGACTTTCAAGTAAAAGTAGCACTCCGCATAGCGGTTCATACTCATACACGGAATTGAACTCGTTCGCAGTGTATGTAACCAATGTCTAATCAGACTGGAAACTGTGTTAGGCATAGACAGACAGTGCGCTTGAATTTATTTTCCTCGTTTCGTCAGCGTATCATTCACGATGCTAATTATGCGTGAAAATCTTTCCTATACACGAATATTTCCAAGTGACAATTAGCGGATGTTAATTTTTGTATGTGGTTCAGTTTTTCCTTTTTTTCGTTCTTTACCGAATCAAGAGTCAACTTGAGGTGAATATCGTAGGAAACCCCAGAGTTCTCTTGGTCCGATGAAGCTCAGCTTCACTGATAAAAGCTACGGACCTCGTCAAAGCTGGTGTTCTAGAGACTCGAGGATCGTAGGTGAATAAGGGGTCGGGATACAGGAACTCGTTGGGGAAGAGGAACAGAGATATATACACTGCACCGGCTCGAGATGAGGATCGTGCCTCGCGTCTCGAGTGGATCTTTTCATTGCTATACCCTGTACGAGCTAACTTACAGCAACTGTTCTTTGTTATTCGTACGGTTGTATGAATGTAGAAGGTGAAGGAATTCCATCAGAGAGCACACGAGAGCAAAGAATAGGGATGTAAGATGTGAACTTCAGCTAATAGTGCAATTCATTGACATTATTCAAGAAATATAAATGCCACGGATAGGACTGCACTCCCAGGTTGATGAATATGCTTTATACATAGATGTCACAGATCAGATTGCCGTGGCGAACGTAGGCATTTTATTGAACCAGACATTACCATTTAATCGACTCCTATCAATAACGATTATTGCTCGCTGTATTACAATTTGACAGTCCTGACACGGTATGCATTATCGAGAGCACAATGTTGGGTAATTCTGAACGAGTATTGATCGAACGGAAATCGTATGGGATCGCTACAACAGTCATCACTTGATTAATTATCTTCATTTTTATAATGTCATTCATACGGATAGTTCTCGAGCGTGGCCGTATACTTTCAGTACAGTGTCAATTCATTTTTTTCCGTTGAATTCGGTGTTTCAGCAATTGTAAGTTACATGCATATAGGAAAGAAAGACGGATAAGACTATGAGGCCTCATAAAAACTACCCACTATGAAGGATAGATTGATAGTCTGATTCGAGCACTATTAATACTGTTAGTAACTTGAATTTTGTAAATGGGAGACGATCGTAGGATATTCTGTTTTATCACAACTTGTCATCGCGGAGCTTTCATTAGACTCAGATTCACGATTCCTCATTCACGGAAGTACAATAATTTCGAACAATAGATGTGGATTCGATTCGTTTGTAAAAATGGAGTGCTCGAACTGTAGGCGAAGCAGACAAAAGTACAAAACCGATTTTAATGAAGCGCATCCTATTATACCTTCCCGCTGCTGGATAAAGCTGGTAGATTGGATCCAAAGCTTGCAAGCGTTACTGGGTCCGCACCATTATACAGATACAGTTTTGTATTCTAAGGAGACGACTGAATGAAAAATCGCGTGGCAGAAGTAAGTTTTATTTCCTTTTTTTTGGCCGCATTGACTTGACGAATGGCAATATAAGTGGCTAGCTGAAGGGCGTTTTCTTATTGTAGCGTATCCGTTTGGTACTTTAAGTTTGATTTTTGCCGAATAACTCCCTCGAGAGATGCCTCGCAGGCACAAGTATTTACTGCAAGCCTTTACCCTGCGAGGCTTCGAGAATAATAACATTTTCTGGAAGCTCTCGTTCGTCGCTGGACACGCCGGGTGTAGTAGGATCAGTGAAAAGAGTCCGTCGCCATTGAAATTTTCATACCGGTATATATACGTAATTTTTCAATTCCTCCGGGTCTTTGGTGCACGCAGTTTCGACCAACACTCAACTGTGGATCCAACCCGAAGCGTTAACCCTCCGTAACATGAATTTTGGATTTGATAGCATACCGAGAAGATCGTGCTAGATGCGCGCCCGTTAGCAGAACTCGCCTTGAACTTTCATTTCGCCGCTTTCCTTGTTCCTCATTACGACACCCTATTCGTCCCTTCGTTAAACGTGGCTTCACGAGGTCGACGGTGGCTAAGGTTCGAGGTTTGAAATGAACGTGGCGGTGCCTAACACGTGACGAGGAATGAAACAAACGAGAGAGAAGCTCGCCGTGTGCCTCGTAGAGCCGGAGGAATCCCCTGAAGATAAGTCGCCGCAATTTCATATCCTGAAAATGGGGAAATAAGAAACTCGGGCTAGAGTGGAGCGGGCAGTTGATACGTAGTACGCTTCATATTTCTCAGGTCAAAATCGCAATGAATAGAGTTTCTCGATCGTGATAACTGCGCGCCAAAATTGTTTTCATCTCTCTTCTTGAATGTGCACTGTCTCGTTCGTTTTTCCACGACTGCCTTCTACCTCTGGAGAAAGGAGCCAACTATCGACTCATACCGGAGAGAATGAACAGAATTCAGATGTGGATATAGAGCAACGTTTGAATAATACATGTGACATAATGTGGTTTGGAGGTATAATATGGTATACCGTGTGGAAAAAAGGAAACGGCATTGTCAACCGTGAAAATATGTATGTCCACCGTAAACTCAACAGACCAGACCTGTCTGTGTTCAATTGATTCTGAAACACATATCGGCGCGTTCGCGTCAATCGATATCTCCATCGCTCATTACATTACATATTTACCGGTGAGCACAACGCAGTGCAGACTCCGAGTACGCGTACGCACACACGCATACGCATTTCCCTGCTATTGTTCTGGCCTGCCATACCACTGGGATACCACGCCCCGAGGATGCCGAGCTTGCAGCTCGCACGTTAACCCGCTGGCTGACAACGAGGGTTGTTATACATGTGTAGAGATATTCCTGTACCTGCGTAATTACGTGAAATGAGAGTGTGTTGAGTTAGCGTCAAGAGTCTTACGTTAGAGCGGAAGCTTTGCCATATTTTCATCACGGAGAGTTTTTTTGTCAAACGTTCACGATTCAAGGTAGAGAGCAGAAAATTGAGACGAAGGCAAGGTAGCGGAGGTAATAACGCCGGGTGCGTAGCTCTGTGCATACATGTACGTATTAATATGTTTGCAGCGCGATACTGTATAATTCGTCTATCGCTCAACGGTACGACAGATTGCTCGATGTCGAGCCAAATTTTATGAAATATTAAATCCGGCGAGTCTGCAGTAGAATCATTGAATTTTCATTAAAACAGAATATCTCGAAAGTCATAATCGCAGGAGAATAACGACCCTGCGCTTTAGGTCGGGTAGAGAATAGCACCCAGCCGTTTTCGAAGGTAAGCTTTTGATCCAGCTTTGATCATTTTATACTCATCTGCCGCAGCCGACAATCTGTTTCACGCGAAAATGCTCCGAGGCTAACAACAGTGTAGCGAGTAAAACCTGATCGAGACAAATAAAGGAATAAGCACGACACTGCTCTGGACATTAGCAGCGTATTTCGAGCCACCGCAAATTCTGCCCTCTTCGCCCGAGGCTATTGTATTGTTTCGATCCCCTGTTTGCCTTGTGTTTTACAAACTCATGGTTTCGCTGTATACCATGGCATTCAGTAAGGCTGCAGGGGTTCCATGGGATTGTAGGGAAATGCAAGCAGAGGGGTCTAGTAGGTGATTTCAGTCTGATTTACCCTACGGCGTCGTATTGGATCTATAGAAATTAGTGTGTCTTTGGAAAAACCCTGAAAGCCATGTCTGCACGAAGCGCGAATTATCGTCATCTCTTCGTCTCCGCTGATACCGGTTTTCGTTTCACAACTACTCAAATACCATCGCCGTTAATTGGCTGCGCGTCACCATGAGTTTTCACACGCGGAAACGGTCGAATGGTACCAATACTAGCGATATTATATTTTTTGATACTACTGCAAGAACAGATAAATTTCACTAGCTCATATGCCAACGTTTCGGGTGCAGCGGCGCGACGGTGACGACCTTCTTGCTACTCAAACTCTACCGCGAGTGTGTACTGGAAATTTCGGAAAATGAATTGCCGCGCTTTCATCCCCGACTCCGGCGTACTCCACTCTCTACAGCGATTATATACGTAATACATGTACCGGCGACGGTGAAGGACTGGAACAGAACTCTGCAGATGATATAGTCTAGGTCAAATTCCATTAATCCATCTGACAAATTCAGACGATTTCAACTACACGCTCGAATGCTCAACGTAGCTGCGGCGATTCGATACCGTAATTATTATTATTGCGCGCCAGCAATCCACAGTTCCGGACTGTTCTACAACGACTGTGTTTTCTCAACTGTTCTCAAAGAAAAATCCGCCTCTATAGGTAGTCTGGTAATTTTTATCATTTGAACACCACTCTCTCGTCACATTTTGTTCGTTTCTTGAATAAATGATGATACGAGTACGGTATCAGACCCCGGTCGTAGGGTATTTAGAAGTGTGTGAAATGTAAGTGCGAAGTTGAAACGCGAGTTCTGATACCCGACTTCTTTGTCACGGCAAATGTTTCTTCAACATCTGAGCCTCGGTGAATTTTCATTCTTGTCCTGTATAGATCTCTGTAAAAAAGATGCCAACTGGCATACATATAGGGAAAAAGGAAACTCTCCTCGCAGTCCATTTTGAAAATACGCTCGAATGCTCATCCCCTATGGCTCTACTCTGGAATAATAATGGGAATAGCCTACTAAACATCTTCCCCACTAATTAGGGTTCCCTGATCAGGCGGCGCCCACCCAGCAGCGACCATAATTACGGGCGAACATCTGCGTATGATTAAGTTGGATTCGTAGTGTCTTTTATCTCTGTTATTCTATCGTGAGATTAGTTCGGAATGGGAAGGTGAAAGATAAAGACGTGATGAGTTAAAGTGAAGAATGGAGTACTATTAGCGAGTTGGTTTCAGGCGTGGGATGACTATACGCTACGAAATCCACCTTAGGCCGTATTCCCTCGTTTCCAACGCGAGCTATCTCTCGAAATCTCGGTGAAATTCACGACCGTAGGAGCTGGTGAGCGCGCCGCCTGAAGATTTGTAGTCAAATGAGGCTTAGTCAAATTACTCTTCATGAAAGAGCTGGGGATATGCACCATTTCTGCCAACAATATTTATGCTCTAAGGAGTACATACCTAGGTGTGAAATGCGAGTAAATACTTCGTGCGTAGGCTTTTCGTTGGTCTATTGAATTCACTCCGTACCTATTGAATGTCGAATCGTATGTGTTGCGGCATAATTACCAGATGTATAACAGCATACATCTATTTATATATATATATATATTATACGGTATGCAAATTCAGAGGTATCTTCATGTACATACATACAGTGCTTTGTAAGAGGATAATACAGCTCAACGACGGTTTAGAGCTCTGGGTTTTATCCGGCCAAGTGGAGAGCAGAGAGAGAAGGTTTTACTTGAACATGTCATAGCTTAATCCCTGACTGTTTGATACCTGATATCAGAGGCGACGTTCAACCGTCCCGCTTTCTCATATTGCAGGCCAGCACTCACTTCCACAAAGACGGAAGCTCGTTGTGACTTGACACTCCGGTCTCAATACTATACGTATAGGGATCAATATCTCTATCGCAGGAAGAAACGGCTCGCTTGAGCCATTTCTTTGCTCGTTAAGGGAGAAACCTATAAAAAAAATACTACTATATAATACCTACCAAGGTGTAGTATATCTCCAGGTATAACTAGCGCCAACTTGAATCGGCGTAATCTTCATGATTACCGGAGCCATTGGATTATATAGACTCCCCAAGTTTTTTTAATAATGGCCGCTATTTTTCACAAACCAATGTTATACCGCAACGATAGAGAAGTTTGCAGGTAACACGAAATGTGGGTACGCCGTAATCGTTGAATTTGACAATCAGTACTTCGCAGATTAGACTCCGAACTCGTGGCCACAACAAACTCGACTCTATGAACGCGTCCGTTCGGAAAGCATATGCTTGTCGTATAAGTTGAGAAAGTCAATTTCCCCGAGAGTCTTGGTGAGACGAACGTTCACTGTTTGCAGCAG
Source organism: Phymatocera aterrima (assembly GCA_963170745.1). Classification (NCBI taxonomy): domain Eukaryota; kingdom Metazoa; phylum Arthropoda; class Insecta; order Hymenoptera; family Tenthredinidae; genus Phymatocera; species Phymatocera aterrima. The sequence continues at coordinate 17,842,118 of OY720662.1, forward strand.
CTATTGCACGCGGCTTTTGTCTCCGGGTTCCCAAGTATGGAGTTATTTTATGTATAAGGTATTGTAATATTGTAAAGTGTCCTCCTTTCATACCCGTCGCCTGTTTATCGACTTTTATTTCGTTTCTTTCCTTCTTTCTAATTTTTCATACTGCAGGTATACCCACTGAGAGTCCACCGCATCGCGTGTTGTCACCTTAATTACTGTCCATTATTATCAGTTCCACCCATTAACGGAGATAACCACTGACCCAATTACACGGTATCCTGGAATGCTAATTTACTATAAATTAATTAGTGGTCGAAATATCAGGTCAGCGTTAGGTGAGAGTTGCTTCCGAATTGTCAGTATACATCGGTGGAAATCTGACGTGATAAGGCAATGTTCATTGAACCTCGTGAGAGCTCGTTGAAACGCTATTAAAGTTTTGATGTATTTCACAAGACTTATAGTTTCTAGACTAGCGGACTCGATCGATTGAATTCATGAACTGAAGGCTGTTGAAACTAGTCAAACTTTAGCTACTGTAAAATGAAATGCAATATCCAAAGTGATCGCTCGCATGGCTGTCCATGCTACTGGTAAGCACGAAATGTTAAGTTTAGGTAGCTGGTACACAAGGCACGGAACATTTCCCTTCATCGATGTGCACGTCGCGAGTTTAAGTTACGAAAATAAAGACGATGGGGGGTGACGCCGTACAATGACGCCTATTCAGAAGTTCAGATACGTCCGGCAACTTTTGTGAAAATCGCTTATTACAAAATATCAGGCAACCTTTTTTCAATCCAGGACGTTATGTACGATACATTCGGACGATTGTCGTTGAGATAAGTTTGCCACACCCGAGAATATTCGTTAACACTTCAACACAGTCGTAGAAGCTTCGTCAACCGATGACTGTACAGTTAATTATTTGATTAATTAAATTTCAACGACATTTTTTAACTATGCTCATCCACATCCGCGTCCACAAGTCATACCCAACCGTATGAAGTGAGAACTCCCGATGTTTTGTTGTGTGCTGTTCAAGCGGCCGACCGTATCACGCTGCTACTACTTGCGACCGGTTATTTCTACCGTAACAACCGCTTCTCGCGGGGCTCAGCAATTGGGAAGTCCGAGGCGAAAGCGAGCCTTTCTTCTCTTTTTTCTACAAATCTGTTTCTCAGCCCGTACCGCGCCTGCTTCTATGTTCTACGTGGATAAATTCTACGCACTGGCACAACGTCCGATAATCGTACCGCCAGATGACATGTTTCATATAGATATTTATATAGTTCGTGGCGTGGATAGAGTGCTTCTATACGTTTCAAGTCGCATCTACACATGAAGTGCATCGGTGCGCTCGAACGTAGCTCGAGAGCTCAAAATTATACGAAACTTATCATACTACAACTCGTAGGCTTTGGTTTGTTACCACTTGGTTGAACAGTATCACGCACTACGGATTAGAGCAAGACTTATTGTTAGTTAGACTTCCATGTGACGCAAGTCGATACATTCGATACGTTTCAGCATATTGCCGAAGCGAATATCTGTTTCGCAAGTCCACTTCACTGGAACGAGTACTACGAACGACCCTGCGAGTAGAAGATCAATTGCAAGTGTGAATTGATTGGTAAAAAAATTAGTGAAACTTCTCTATCGCACGTCAGACCTTCTATCCATCCATCCATCTATCTATCCATTGCATGGTATGTTCTCACAAAAGTTTGTACAGCTTGAAACAAGTGGAAAAGCCAGCGAGATATAACTCATACCGAGCTCGGCTTCTCCACAGGTTGTACTAGCACCTTTGAAGAAAATCTTTTATCGGAAATATGTACGTTCTGGTCACGGACTTGCGCTTTCGAGCATAAATTCACAATGAAAGTATAACAGCTATATATCTCTCTTCTCGATTGACTTCACCGTTATTCGGTTATAGCGGATGGTTATCTTCACACTGTGATCTTCAGCCTCGTTCGGACCGGGAACCATATTTCAGAACTTCATTGACGATAGCGATTCGAACTCCTCAACGGCGAAGCTATGCTCCGACCAATCAGCCAGTTTTTGTCTGATTTTTATCGGGAAATAGAAAAGATCGAAGATTTGATCAAGGTGGTATGGGACAATAATGGAAATAAACCTTCGTTGAATATTACAGCACAATGTCAACGGCCCATATATATTTGACGATGGTAATAAAATTCGTGGATAGTTTATAGCCAATCGAAGTGAAAGTCTATCTATACACACATACTTCCAGGTTAATACCTGAACACACGAGCATCCGTACACAATTGTAGCCTGCGCTAAGCCGGCGGTGATCCAGAACGCTGTGTACCTATTCTGCAGAGGATTTTCCTGGCCAGAATTCCGGGCGTTGTGAGGAACAAAAATCGCGGAACATGGCGTTGATGAATCAGTTTTCAACAGAACAAAAATTTCCATACACCGGCGTACGGGCATGAAATAGTCCGCAGGGTCAGATTCGGAAACGAAAGAAACGATGCTAGTATTTATATTCACGTGCATTTCATCCAGAAATTTTGAAACCGACAAAGCAATCGTCCGTATCCTGATAGATTTAGAGGAAATTCCTCATTTTGCCAGATGTCTAGGATCAGGAATACACGTTTTTTTCTTTTATTTAGAGTTCACTGCCCCCCGGGAGCAGTATCTCTAGTATTTTCCTAAACGTTGAGTTGCTTCAGTAATTATGAGCACGTATAGCATGTATGCACACGAAGCGTCAACATGAATCGTGTTATTCTGTCAAGAGTACGAGCAGGCGGGGGGGGGGGGGGGGGGGGGGGGAACCCAGCCACGTGACCACCTTGTTCACACAAGAGTTAGTCTTTGCTGATCCTATTAGAAGTGGAGAGCCTAGCGTTTTCCTTGCTGTAGAACTTTTCGCGGTGTATGCATTCGAATGACGATAAAGCAGCACGGGCGTCATTGCGAATTCGTTCAGGAGTTTACGGATACTCTGAATGTTCTTGAATTTTTTTTGTTCTCGCTTATTTCGCCAAAGTATTGCCGGTGCAATAATCTATGCACATCATCCGCAATGGATACTTCGATTCGAGAATCAACGACTGCGGAAGGTATTCCGAGCAGTGCATTAGTCCACTAGATCGATGATTGGGATAGAACCCGTTTTTCTCAAGGAATCCCTCGATCCTCACGCAACAATTGTTCTCTTCACCCCTCTCGTGTTCATTCACTTCGGAATCGCGTATACTCACTATACTCACATCCGTCCCGAATACTTATCCAGAGGCATTTCAAGACCGCGTGCAAATTCTCCGTCGCAACTTGGAAATTTGAGAACTACTTGACGACTCACTCGACTCCATGCGTATAAAACGAACTCGAGGCTAGGGGTTGTTGCGATTTTCTGATATTTCCTACGTGCGCAGCCCTCCTAGCGACTATAGGCGACACCCTTAGCGTCACATTCAAGTTTTATACGAAGGTTCAACGACTCGCCGGAGTTGTACGTGGATATATGCACGTATGGAGGTGCAGTGTGCAACTAGATATCCGTAGACACACAGGAGTACACATATAAGGGCTGCGCGGGTGCATCTCGGTTCGTACCCAAGGTAAGGCACAGGTTTTCATCCACATAGGACGCACGCCGTGGTGTGCAAGTCAAAGCATACAACCACGCTGTATGTACGTACATAGAGGCTAAAATTCGCTTTTATTCGTCGGATTTGCGAGCTGCCACGCCGTCTGGGACGATATAGGGAACGGATTAAATCCATCTTTCTGTCGACTCAGGAGACTGTTCAATTAGGCCATGGTAATGATAACGTGGAAACCCCACACACACACACTACTTCGCCGTCTATCCCGCTTACTTGACATGAGAATTCTCCGGCGATGTGTATGACGTACGAAATTCGATCAACCATATGGGATGGGCTCGCTCGGCTGGGACACTTTTCTCTCAACGAAGATTCACCGAAGAATTCGTTGATAGAGTGAAAAAATGAGAACCAAGACCCGGAACCCTTCTACAAATTCCAAGCCTCTTGCCGCAGTTCGTCAGGAGGACCAGCTTCAGTGGAATATTCGTAAGAGGAAACATGTGATCGGGTACTTTTACGTTGAATACCGAAGAACGAAAATACTTCGAAAAATTATGGATAAAAAATGCTCTCTCGAAAATTTTAGACTTCGCAGTCGGACAGATCGGAGCATTGCGTATGCCTGGAGGATAGCGCCAGGCCAGGAGTGGGAAAGTGTAACTCGGGCGAGACTGAATTTCGTTCTATTCCTTCGGATGGAGGAAAAAAATGAGAAACCGGTAGGACGCAGCTTTCGGAAAGAAAGAACGGCTATCACAGTTGATCCCCAATCTTCTGCAACATTGCTTATCCATACATACATTCGGATGTATCCTGTCGTTCGGCTTCGCTCGCTTTCGTCGCCCTCTCAGTTTCACGACTGTCTCTTCGTGCGTCCTTTCACCCTCGAGATGCCTGTTAGACTCTCGACTCGAAACTCCCTTCACACCGCGGGTACTTGAGTCTGCTTCAATTTCCGTTGAATCTGTCGCCCCCGTTGGTTATAGGGCTCAAGAGAATGCCGAATTGAACGTAACCTACGCAATGTGTAAAATGATTATTAAGCGCGAGTGCAGTAATGGAGTTATACCCCCCGCAGAAATTGGAGAGCTTGTCCAGAGCTGAAACTAGTACTAGAGAGTTAAAAAGCGCGTCGTTGATGTTGTTTCGATAACGCAGAGTCGACAGAGATTTCGCCAAGCCCAGTGGAGTATCCGTTCGTATAATATAAATGTTTTGTGTTATTTATTCGAGAGGAAGAATAACGGCGTCGCGTCGTCCATCGATCATGCGATAAAATTAACCCCAAAGAACTTGATCCCGGTCCTCTAAACTTGCTCCGATGTATGCAGCATACGGCACGTGGAAAAAAGACTTGGATTATTTGTAATACTGTTTACAGGATGGCTCTACGCGGCGAAGCTGCTCCAAATATTTGACAACTGCCTGTCAACATAGTCTGAGATTGCCCGCGTTTCCCCTTTACGAATATCGATCCGCATTTCTGTCCCTCTCTCTTCTTCTTTTTCATTTTTCATTTTTACCCCCGTTTTCTGTTCTGGTAGAATTATTGCTGTTATAGGTATGACGTGGTGACGGGGGATCCGTGCAGGATGAATCTACTTACATAATGTATACCTGGCATTTCCCGTGCTACACGCGCGAGCTTGTCCATCATATCTGGCTTTGATAGCTGCGTAATCTGCGGAATCGCAAAAATCTGTATGGTTATGGTGATAGTGAATGCGGAATTCAGGGAGCTCTGTATTTCTCGTCAACGCCTACGTCCGAAAGCGGAGAAACAACAGTTCCATAAGCAATCACGTATTCATTGATCATCTGCACTTTTTCAATATTTGAGAGTTCCAGGAGCGAAGATTTCGCCGATGATCGATGATAATAATAACCAATGAATCTGTACAGAAAATGAACAACATTGATCATTCCACTATGACAAGTGTCGTGTGATTCAGCCGAATACCTACTGTTCAAGTCAAAACTACCACTGGATTTACCTGCCAGCTTATTCTAATTGGGCTAAAGTCGAAAATTTCAGGCACGGAACGGAATGGATCGAAATTCTCGGTTTATTTGGGGCTCATAATTGTTACATCTGCAAGGCTCACGATTAAAGTAACGATTAGGTAATTCTGTCGACCGCTCGTAGATCAGGAACGTTACTTGGCAATGAAATGATCTTTTTCGTTGGCTTTCTATTTCCGTTGCTTAACAACGACGAGCAATGAACATGTGCAGGGATCATTCCCGAAATCGTTCAAAAGACGAAGATTTCTTCGTCATTGAGAAATTTCAGCCGATGATACTATATTTTTCACGATTTTCTCGCGCTAATGTCACGAACGAACATCGACATGGCGACGAATAAATTGCCATCCGGCCGAAATATGCATCACTTTCAATCTCAGCTGCTATAGGTTTGGTAGAAATACATAACCAACATCGTGGCAATATTCATGGGGGATGTATACTCTGATGTTTCTTACGCGGTTTTGGGAGCTGGAAAAATCAATTAATCTATCATCAGACTTCGAAGTATACGGCCGGAATAATTTTCAAATGGAATTTCTACAATTGATGTCACCTAAAAGTTGACAGGATGGACTACGTTCGCACGAATCGGGAGTAAAAATAGAGCAGGGCTAAGACCTCGGACGAGGGAAAGACGCACCTTGGGAAATGGTATCGAGTATTCAAGCATCAAGGCATTTCGAGCGTCTCCAGAAACAGCAAAGCGATCGCGATAGTGACGGCGATTTTATTACTAGAAAGAATGATCGGCGAAATCGGGGACTGCGGTTACGTGATTGCGTTGCATGCGTTTGCAAATTGGCATCGAGGTGCTAGATTTTTCCGGTATAACGAATTTTCGTTGGAGTTGTATTAGAACGATCGTGCTTTTACTGGAAAGTGCTCTCCGGTTAGCCGTAGGATTTTCGGCTGACACTTCAGTGAAAAATAGAATTGTTCGCGTCAGTGTGTGTCGGGGAGAGCCGCAGATAAATAAATATATGATCATTCATTCCAGCCGCATTTATGTGTTCTTTTGTCGTCAGAGCGCAATGCATGATACTTCCAGCGAGGTTTATACTCAACCGCAAACTTATTAGAGCTTTTGTGGAGACGTAGTCCCGCTAAACCGAATATTCACCGCTAAAACACGCAAAATTTTCGCCCCGGTTGCCGTGCTCAAAAGTCCTTAGACCATCTTCATTCCCTTTTTCCATCTTCGACTTGATTCGGTGGGATTCTCTGTTGGAAAGGCGGCCAGTGTATACAGGGGATCGGAATTGAATTAGACCCAGAAGTGGCTTCGCTGGCTCAATACATTATGAATCAGCTGATGTCAGGCACCCCTGTAGCTCCGAATAAATAACTCAGTTTTATGATATCTATTAGATACGCTCCAGGAATACCAACAACCTAGCTCAGATTTGTTCAGTCGAGAAAAACCGGAGGGAGAGAAAACCTACTGGAAAGGAGCCCCGAAAATCAACGTTACTCGACGGTGGTTGCAGGCTCTCTACGTCGTGGAAGCTGTTAGCTTTTTACTCTCGCAGAAGGAACGAGTTCGCGAAATGATATTTGGGAACAAGAATCAGTCTCGTCGGGTTGTAGATCATTCTATGAAAATTGCGAGAATGGAAAGACAAACGAAAAGGTAGAGGAAAATGTTTAGATCGTCGTAACTTCGAAGCTTCATTGTATGTTTACCTATTCCAATTATTATCATTACATGCCACGTAGAACTCGCCTCCCCCTCGCGATAGTACGTCAAAGGATGTTACGTGGTAGTTATAAATTCATAACAAACTCGCCATGGTTCACTTCACACGGGTCGAAAAACGTGCGGGGCAGTATAGTAAACTGTTGATGGGCTACGAAACCTCTGGAGAGGTAATTAGAGTTGCACCACCGCCTGTAATTGTGTCACATCAATGAACCCGATAGTATTTGTATCCAATGTATGCATGTACATACATACCACACGAACAAAATCGAGCCGGTAATAGCAAATTATTTGCGTATGGAAATGCAGCCTGTGCTAGAATTCCAATACAAAATTCGTCAGATTTTACCCCGCGTCAGACCAATCCGATTGAAAAGTGACGGAAAGTAACCGCCGCGTATGTCCACACTCCGTCGAAACAAAATTATTTTTTTTCCATCCCTCCTCCATCATCGAGTAGCAAAATTTGGCCATGAAGCTCTATCCGCCGTTCTAAATATCCATCGAATTTGCATTCATGCAGAAAATAGCATCACACATTCGTGGCAGTTTTTGCGGGAAAAAATGAATTCGGGATTTCTTGAGTCTTGCGTGACCACGAAACAACAGCGAAGGCTATGCGAAATTCAAATCCATATAGACCTCCGGAGGTGGAAAGGTGGGTGGAATCGAGCGAGGCCACGAAGTAATCTGCATGGAAAATAATGGCAAATAAAAATTTGAAATTGATATGGAATCTGCGAGGATGAGAAATGCTGTGAGAAAAAAAATATCTCGCTCCGTAGAGTCGTGGCAAAGGCAGGTATAATTCAGATAAAATACAATTCATGCTGAAAAGAGTGTTTCCAGAATTCATCACTTCCAAGCAAGTAGTCTCCCATTGCGCCTGATTTGCAATTCGTAACCTTAATCGAGTTTTCGCGATGAGCTGACGGGCTAAAAGATGAACAATTTTAAATTTATTGTAGCACAGTGATATGACGCTCAGATTCAAGGATGCACTAATTGGTCGAATCGAAACGATAAACAGTCAAATTAGTTGACACTTTGAACTCTATCCACAGATATTCGGTTCATATCGAAAAAAAGCCATACGAACTATCGAATCAGAAAATTTATCGGGCCTTATGGTGGATAGTCGAAGTTATAGAGGCAATACAGACTACTGGTTGATTTATACCGAACAATTCCCTAGATTAATGACGCTCTACCGAATTGAAAATCTCTGGGGAAATTCCAGGCAAAAGATCAATCACTGTCATTACCTACAGCGCAAAATGCGGAAGGATTTTATGTAAATTTTTCAGTAATAATCGTGCAGAGGAACTTTGAAAATTCCGAAGGGGCTTCAACGTAAGATTTGATCTTGACGTAGAGCTTTTCATTGTATTCGTACGAAGTGCCCGGCTTCTGATAAATCTTCCCGCGAAAAGAAACGATTTTACGAATTTTTCCCGTTGCTCTCAAAGATTTCGGTGAAAAGATATCGGTTGATGAGATTTTTCATTCTGTTCTTGTGAATTCTTCGTCTTCCGCTAGAGATTGCGGCGCGAAAGATGAACTCGAAGACTTTTGCTAGGAAACAGACTGCAGATAAAAAGCAACATGAACAAGGTGAATATAGAGTATAGTTTAGATAATAGAATCGTCAAAAATGCTGTCCAACGCGCTGCTTGTACGTTGGATTGGAGCTCTATGCGCAGTTAGAACAAGATTGAAGGGGGACGCTTTCGGAAGTACATCCCCAGCGATATACTTCATTTCGTAACGACAATTCTTGACTTGAGATTAGGCGAGGGGCGCTGTTATCGTTACCCCACGGCGCGGCGTTCCAATAAAGACGATAAACTCGATCAATTATTAATCACCAATATAGAGAATGTTGGGCGCCAGACGCGTATGCGTCGTCGGAAGAATCTCGACCAAACTTCATACAGAGAATTAAGTAACCAGACAATTAGCTGAAACAGGGGCAATCGGCTCAGAGAAGAAACGGGGGAATGGAATGACGGCCCTGTAGCGTGTCAATATCCCTCGGATCGAAAATGCAAACCAGCTTTTTATTTGAGGTGAAAACATGATGTAATGAAAGAAAAAATACCTAATTTCATCTTGGTGTAGGTAGTGAAACTGAATGTTTCTAACCCGATGAAAAAGTGGACGAGAGTTCCGCTAATGAAATTGCCACCATATCGTATTGTTTTTTGTTTCAAATCCTTTGCCAAAGAAATTTCCCAGCGAATAAGAAGAGTTCCACTGAAACACGGGGGTAAAGAATGAAACAACCCTCGGCTTCTTTTCATCCCTTGGCCAACGTCGGGTGAAACGTACTTCGACGCTGTTTTTAACGGTTTTTCAAATTTTCGAGCGCATCAACGTACCGGAGAACTATTCCACCGAATAATTACATCACTAAATGACTTTGACTTCGTGCAATATCGGGTGAATCTCTCATGCCGTATCTGTATCGATTGTGCGAATGCACTTGCAATACCTCTCATGTCTGCTCGTGCGGTATGATACAACGTATCGTCCAGACATTCAATTCATACTTTTCCCCATTTTCTTCTTTCCATTGTGGTTGTTATTTCTTAATTCTGTTTCTTCACCGTCGCATAACGCGTGCAAAGCTCTGAGGCAACACAGTCGTTATATTCGGGACAAGCCGTTGAAGAAAATGCTGAAAAGGCGAAAGCAATAGGTACCACGTGGAGGGGAAAAGTTCAATTATCACCGTTAATTGAGAACGTGATTCAAATGGAATACCGATACAACTGATAAACGTATTCTCGAGTAACGTAACGCCAATGTCTACACACCTCAGTATCATCAATTAACGCTCGATACATAGATAGGTATATGCTATACGCAATGCACTTTGGCCTGATTCGTTACCGACAGTGAGTAAACAAATCGATCGTCCATTAGAATTGCACAAAGAAAACTACGTTCGATAATAGAGATATGCTTCTTCACTTCACTTCAATTTTCCGATGTACCGTTTTGCTCTTCTTCTTCTTCTGTTTGTTCTTCATCTTCTTCGTCTTCTTCTTCCTTCATTCGGTATGGAAGTGAAAATGGAATTTTACTCGAACGTACTTGAGCGTTGGGCTGTACGACCTTGGCAAGGAGATAAAAGTTGTGCAACTGTTAGAAAAATGAATAATTCAAAGCTTACGACTTCAATCGTATTACACGGCGACTGTAGTTGATCTTCGGCACTAAAAGAGCTCTTCCACTTTTAATTATTACAGGACGAAGGATGGAAGCTGAACCGCACAAATTACTACCAAGAAGGTTGGCTGGCAACAGGAAATGCGAGGGGTCTGGTCGGAGTAACTTTTACTACTTCGCATTGCAGAACCAGGGCTGCCGAGTTACCGCTCCGAACCAACTATAACCTCAGGGGCCACAGGAGCGAGGTATGTAAATGCCGCGAATTTCTGACTTCTTGGCTCGTTTCTTTTTTTCCCGAAACTCTCGCAAGGCCTAATTAATTAGCCGACTGCCTCGATTCGCTAGAGAATTTAACCGCCCTCGTATACCATAATTACCATCCGGTCATACCGCCGTGGGTGATTGAAAATTCGTTGACATAGCGTCGAATTCGAACGTCTATTCAAAAACTACGCTTCAGCTAGAAACATGGAAACACTGCTAGGTACATACTACAGATTCGTGATAACTATAAATCAGAGCATAACAAGTATGAGGGGAATCCTCCTGAAGATTGATCCGCTCGGTCCAGTGTGTCCGTTGTCGTTCGCCACGCCTGGATTCCAGTCAGCCGAATGCCGGATGGGTGACGGGCATATGGGCGGATGGGCGTATGAACGGGAGAGAACGACGAACGGGGCTGGACCAAATTGCGAGACCTTCCGTTAATTACTATAGCTTCAGGACACCGCCAATTTACAGCATGCGTCAACTCGGCGCCGGAAAATTATTGCGGAAGCATAGTGTCCACGCGCTGGCTGCAGGGCAAAGTCAACCGCCTGCAGAGATTTGACCCTTTTAACTTTTTTCAAGTCGACGTAAACCCACGTACGCGGATAGGGGAGCGCTCGTTTCTCATTTCGTTCAGTTTTGAAAATAGAATGATCGGATACAATTCGGCCATCGTAGTTTCCACGGAGATATTTCATTTTCCTTTCGTTTTTATGCATATTATGTGTGTGAGGAGATTATAAGATGCCGCAGGGGAATAAGTATATACGAAAGAGGAGTTCGCTGCACGTAATTTTCATATCTCTAACGTCTTGCTTGCTTCTCGACTGAACTAATACGAGGTGCAGGACGCGCGAGAAAATCAAGTTTCCGTTCATGCCGGAGGTTCTCGTTTATATATTAAATCTTGAAAGCTCTCCCTATACATATGTATACCAACGAGACTGGCAAGAAGACGCGTTTATCTAACGAGGAAACTAGTAGGTACGCGGCTAATTTTATTCAGATTAGCTAGAAAATTCGGAAGGAAGCTTCGAGGGTAACAGATTTTGAATTATTCAATGGGCTCCGCAGCGTAACCCGATCCGTCCGTTCGCTATACATTACGCTTTCGTTTACCATTCTCCCTGAATTTCACAACAGTCTTCTTTCGTCGAAAATATCAAAACGAGTTCAGCTTCTCCATGTTTAGATCCAGCTCTTTCATCCTTCCATAATATTTCGCAGCACAGACCTCCCTCCGTTCTTATGCTCTGAAGTCGGAATACGAAATTTAATCTCGTTTAGTTTACTGTACCCATAGATCTGCAGGAGCAGCTATATATACACTGCCATGTATACCTATGTATGTTAGACATCCCTCAGGTATAAATGATATCACGAGGTCACAGGCGCGAGCTTAATTTCGTCGCAGTCCTTTAATCTTAACTTTACAGAAGGCTAACTTCCGTCTATGTTCGTCCGTCGATAATGGACCATGAGATTCCTCCGGCCGGATGTAATAAGAAAATATTGAGGCAACTCAATTTTCCCCGCAAGGGTAGTTTTCCAGCTGCGTGCGGCGGTGCCCGGGCCAATTTTGGCAGGGTCTTTACGGAGGGCTATGCCTGTTCGCTGCAGACATGCATCGTTACATCAAATTCTCCAAAGAAGTACCTACAAGGGAACAAGGGAAAATGCATCACTAGATGATTCACGGTCGTACGGATATTGAGTGCGATCGACATCGGCACTGGACGAAGGGCCAGGAATCATGATATTCGCGATAAGAGAATACGAATAAAATCCACAGGCTGCAGAGTTTCAACATACACATGATATTCTCAATTCTCAAGGAATAGCAGCTCAACTCTTTCCGCGTTCAACGGCTCCGCGCAAGCTCGAACGATATATTCCCTTGGACTCGACGTATCCCTTCACCGATAGGATCGACGACTAATATCACGGAATGAAATAGCATCCGAGAGTGCGCGGTGCATTATGTTGCTATACGTATAACGTGTGTATTGGAACGAGGGATGAGTCAGGCAATATTTACACTGCGCCAAAATAGGGGTGCTGGAATGGAGGCTGCCCCCGCTCGAGTGAGAGTGGGATAGGTATACGCTGCGGTAACCAAAGGACCTGGAGTGCCGAATAACGGGTTGAAAAGAGATAGAAACTTTGGTTCGAGTCCTATGCGGTTTCAAGCTGGTGTTATTAATACGGGTAAAGTCACCGTCTTCTGTTATACATCGATTTAATCGCTGTCGGAGCTTTTCAGCGAGAACCGAAGCACGAGGGTTCCCAGTGCTTCGAAGGCTATGTAAATTCAAATTCGAGATCACGGAACGGAACGCCGTGATCAATAATGTCCCAAGGTAGTGCTATCGATGACCGTTTGATTATTTGGTTGATAGAGTTACGTCGTTATTTGACTCGAATTTGCTCACGCGCAGGCATAAATAACATTTACGTATGAGAATCGATCGACCCAGAAAATCTTCCATTTGGATGATTTTTACCCATCGCCTAGTATTTGTACCGATTGAATGAAAGCGGATGCCGTTATTGCTTTTGGATTCTTACATCAATTCGTTTTCGACAAGTGAAGTTTCGCAAGATTCTAGTTGAAAACATACCGAATGGTTCTGACTCGGTGAAAATAAAAACGAAAAATCAAAAAGTAACGGTTATGGGTATAAATCGAACGGCTATTTACTCGATGAAATCGCAAACCGCTTTGTGAAAAATGACTCCGTAATCGATGTGGAAATCGCTTGAGATCCCGAAATCGAATCGGAGTCAACGAAGCCCACGATGATTTAGATTTCATGCATCGAAATCGCTCGGAATCGTTGAAAATTGAGCAAATTCTGGCCGAATGACCTGAGAATCGCTGGAAAATGTGCATAGAAATCTTACGATCGCATGCGCGATCAATAAAAATCGCTTGAAACGACTTGAAATCGTAAGAAATAATTTGCAATCGTAATCATATGAAATAGCATGAAATCATTGAAACCGCTCGTCACTCGATCCGCAAGTACAAATAGCTCCTCCGGATGAATTTGTACGTTCGGAGGTGGACTCGAATCCAAAAGAATTGTAGAAATTGTATCGGATACCGCCGACATGACAGTTTTTTTCACCGATCAAAGAAAAGAAGTATGGTTCTTCTGACCGATCAACCATTCTGATCTCTGGCGGGAGATTTCTCGAACGAAAGAAATACGTTTTCGATTCCGTTAATCTATTGGCAGTTGGTCAGAGTCTTGATCTCTTTTTTATGAGTTTTTGTCCTCCTATCAATGTGTTTTCGAACTCGATGCCGAAATCGTAGACGAGTTCAAATTTTGTGGAAGACGTACGGTCGAAATCGTGGGATCATACTGCATGTTGAATGAGAAGGAAAGCAGCTGCATATTATGCGCATCTATTTGCTTGAATAAGTTTTTCCTGGCAACAGTGCGGCCGCGGCGTCGCGTCGTCCTTCGTGACTGAACGTAGCAGTATTTCTGTGTGATATTGGATTAATGGTATAGATAAGCAGCTTAAGAGGCAGATTACGCGAGGGAAAGACGAGAGCCACCGCCTAACTACGAGCACGCGTCCCAAGGTATAGCTCGCGGTCTGTTGGTGTGTACGTGGTCATAATTTCAAGTTATAAAACAAAATAGAACGTAGCAGCAGAGACTCAGGGGTGCACGGTACAAACTTAAAGTGCGTTAACCGATGCAGTGAATTGACACGAAAGAATAAGAAAAATCGTATCTCACGAACTCGTTAAGAATCTTCTAGAATCGTATATTGTGGTACAAGTGCGGAAAGTAGGCGATTTTCGATGACGGTGAGGTTAGCATCACGAGCCGAAGGCTCGAGCGCTGCATTCACACGAATACGAGTCCATGGTTTGCGCACGACCCGAAGACGATTCGAGAATCGCCTGTTTCTACTCGTCGCGCACCATATTTTTTGTAATTCCTGCGAAGGGGAGTTTGGTTTGAGAAACAAACCAGCCAAATGAAACTCATATCATTTTTCTCGATGAGACTTACATTTTCCGCACTAGCGCGGAAAAAAGTAACTTTCTGCACTAGTCCGGGAATACGGGACTTTACGCACGTGCGCTCAACATGCTTCGAAAATCAAACTTTCCAAGCAGGTGTGACGAGAAATTCAATATCTAGGTTCTATAAAATGTAGCGTAATGGTGTTTGCGCTGTGTGAAAAAGTCAACCGAACTCCATGATTACCAGAAAAAATATTCGCGAAATTTTGTACGTAGGTACTTCATGGGCGTCGGTAGAAATTTGTTAACATTCAATGAGTTTCATTGAAATTTCATAATAAACAAAAAACCGTAATTTCCGTAGATTTTTCAGAGTTCACGTGAAAATTTTGAGAAATTTGCCGGCAAAATAGCGAAAAATAATCTTTCTCACCAAGGTTCAGTTACATTTAAAAACCATAGCTACGATCTCGACGTAGGTATGTGAGACGATTTTCAAAATTCTTCGTGTAATCTTCATGCACGTTTTCCCAGGAACTTTGAACAATTTGCAACCTAGCTTTTCAGTCGAAAAAGTTCGGTGGAACTATCCGAAGATCCCTGAAAATTGTCAGCATACTCTCTATAATAACATTCACAAAGTGTTTAAATTTCGAGAAACTTCGCAGAGTTAATCGGTAGTTCGTTCGGACTTTTGATCAAGTATATTTCAGAGTTTTTTTCTGATTCCAGATTTAATAAAAATTTCACGAGAAAATCGTTAGAAATATATTTCCACGAGGACATAGGCTATTGCAAAATACGATATTTGTCAATGTTTTTCAAGATATTTTACCAATTATTATCTCGAATCTGATGATTCGTAACATTTTACTGCTAGGTATGGAACGAATGACATCCTCGCGAAAAGACCTCATGTGATTGAATATTGCATTTCATTTTCGCTACACCGATAAATCCTTAACATTTAATATGGGAAAGTATAACTAAGTTAAGCAACAATTTCCACATAGAGGAGCTATCCACTCGTGTATGTCTGCTTATGTCCCTATCTGTGTATGAATCTCATAAATATAAAAGTTTCTCCGACATTCTGAGACGGTCAGAATAGCAAAAAGCCAAATGTTACGGCGGGGTGAATTTGGAAAGAAGCGTTCCATCAATGCTGGGAAAGCGGAACACTTTATCCGTTAATTGCTCAGAAGCGCGTGAACCACCGCTGACGGATTTCCCGCGGGATTCCAATCCGTTGGGTGAGCGACTTCGCTTGTTAACAGTTCTCACCGTATTACTCTGAAGCCTGGATTAGAAGATTTTCTTATATGAGGAGATCTGAGGACTATGTAAACATACACACATCTCTCTGTTGAAGTTCATTGAAGTATGTACGTCTGTGAAATAAGATTTTCTGTCTGATTTAGTTCAGCTAAGTGCACCCACAAACCACGGATGTGCGCATTCTGATTTCAGATTTTTATATGTATGCATAAAAATTTATAATTTCCCTCCTCTCTTTTCAGTGGTCTCTATTCCTTTGAGAAATATGTTTGCCCGTTGATCGAGCTTGAAAATATTTGACAACAGGAAATCTGTATCTTCATTATTTTTGTATCCTTTTTTCATTATTCTTTTTTTACTTCCACGGGAAAAGCTCTGGGATTGAGAGCTCTTTGAGAGATGATGTGAAGGCTGGAAAATAATTCGAGGTACGTCAAATAAAAGTATCACAAATCTTCCCCTCGAACTTCACTCTCCCTTCTTCGCGACTTATTTTGCTCAGGCGAGATTTTTCTCCAGTCTGCTCGCGTATATCACGTGTACCGCGAAACTCTCCGATCCACATTGTCAATCTTCTTGTGGAGGGCGCAGAAAATATCATCATTTGGACTTCCAAAGCCTTAGGGAGTATCCCATCGGACATTGGGCCCAAGTTTCCTTGCCAAAGAGAAAATTCTCCTCTATAAATGAAAATTACTGTCTAGCTAGAAAATATATGAAGCCAAGCCTTACCGAACTGCATTTCGATTCAGAGCATTTCGAATAGCTGTCTAATTGTCTGGATAGTTTCTTTTTCTCCAATTCATCCGCTGGAATTACAAACCGCACTTTGCGAAAAATGACTCCGAAATCGACGTGGAAATGGCTTAAAATGGTGAAATCAACTTAAAATCAATGCAAGATCTTGGGCATCGAAGTCGCTTGAGATTGCCGAAAATTGAGTAAATTCTGGTCGATTTACATACAAATTTCTGGATATTATGCATAGAAATCTGGGAATCTGGCTCAATTAAAAAATTCGCGCAATTCAAGTATCTCAAAGCCTGCAACGAAATAAGAGACTACTCCAAGTGAAGAATTCGTCAGACTTTCTATCCCACTGTGATCTATTCTTGTTGAGCAACGTTCGAAGGATCACGTCACGAGGTGCAAGTTCCTTGTCTAGATCAAATATTGAGACCCGACAGCATTTCGCCATGCATTGCAGTTCTTTGATGTCCCGGATTACAAGGATCCTCAAGACCCGCAGTATGAGCTCCTTTGTCAGTACGTAACCGCGGCAAAAGTAGTATCCTCATCGAACCGGAAGCTGATACACGATTGCGAGACAAAAGAGAATGAATGAATCACTAAGAACACCGCAAGAATCCGACCCGTGATACTCAGACGAACCTATCTTCCCTGTCCTTTTCTCTCCAAACAGGTCTAACGGCGGTGAGCTAGCTGTTGAAAAGTTATTCCCGGTTGCTTAAGGGCGAGTCAACTCAAGATGCTGAGTCGAATTCTAATCCTGAGTTAACTCCTAAATGTTACATGGAAATTGACGGTGGATCTGCGCCTGTGTTCACACGTCTGACAATTGCCGCGCGGATTTCGTAATCGACAGAAATCATGAAATTCATTTCTGTTCGTTCTCTATCGAGTCTGCGTATTCGTCTACCAATTTTATCAGCGATTTTTTTCCATCCTCCGAGGTACAATTGCTACTTCGGCTACCAGACTTGTCGACGTTCCCAACGACATCTTGTTTCCAGCAATTTTTCGTTCCGTAATGTGTACGCGGATTATCTGTCAATCGCGAAATCCGCGCGCCGCAATTTTCAGACGCGTGAAAGCACTCCATGAAACATTTGAAAGTCAACCCAGGGTTGGAATTCGATTCGGCATCCGGAATTGAGTCGCCTTCATGCAACCGGGGTCACTATAGTCATGGAAAAAAATTAAGACTAACTCAGCTTGCTAGCTGACCGACTGAAAGTGACAAATTTTTACGTTCTCATTCAATATTCCTGCAGAGCTCGGGGATGGAATGAGGAAAAATCTCTTCTGATCCATCCCGGCAACTGGTGACAGAAATAATTAGTTCCTAATTATAAGTTGATTGCATTTACTGAGGAACCACGAAGTTATCCCACTTCTTTATAGCCATTCAGATTCATCCAGTTCACACCATGGGAAATGGGAAATTCTGCCTCGACCCAAAAACTGGCGACGACTCTTCCTCGCGTGTTAGAAATTTCGATGATAATTTGCAAAAACTTGACACCATCACGTACTATTGCGTTAATTTCCGCGTTACTTCGAATTTTGATATCGATTTTTGAAAAAAGTCTTCGAGGAACGAAATTCACACCGCCTCCTGCCGTGCGTTGGGGGTTTCAGTTCGACTTCCAGTTTGCCAGTTTCTGGGTGGCGGTATCGATCTGCTACGCAGCGCTGTTTCAAGACAGGGGTGCTCAAGCTGTCCTATGGTCTCTTCGGGGGTCCTATCTAGCTGACAGAGCTCCTGTATAAATTTTCGTACTACTTCTGTCCCCGTCTAGCCGGTAACGCGGTTCCACTGAACAGCAATTCCGTGCGTTCCGAATGCTCGTGCACGCGCGTGATTGTACAGAAATAATTGTGCCTCTGTCATTTATTATACAACGTGGATGATGATTCTATTGGAATTGGCCTTGCGAAGGTGCATGCGCATAAGGATCATTGAGAATCGCGTGGTTTTACAAGTTATGCAATTCTGAATGCAAATGCAGATAATTCGCGCGGCGTGATTGCGGTTAACAGCGTCCTTCGAAAGGTAAATCAATTGGAGAAGAGATGCCAACTTCCCAGTGTCGCGCGACCTAAGCCAAGTAGTACTAGAGATAGAATGTATCGGCTGTATTATGTAGCTTTATATCTACATGCGGGGACATGTCGTATCGGAATTTATTACCTCAGTTACGAAATTTGTGCTGCAATCTTTTCTGCATTATCTCGGATAGGAAATATGTCATAGACGCGGGAACGAGTTTTTCTTTATCCATAATTTTTCAACCAGACTTTCGATGGAGTGCAGTGGCCATCGACGGATTTTTCTTCGGTGACTCATCTGCACAATGTTGACCAGTTTTCAATCTTCCTTCGCATTGTATACCGTCGTAGAAAAATTTGACGAACTTCTCTGGTCCTTTTGGAATAAGAAATCTTAAGAATGGGAGAACAATCTACGGGAATTCGGATCGCGAAGGACGGTGGTTAATTTCATCGGAGAAATAATTATCATATCGACCTGTAACAATGTAGTTTGTATTATCTACTATCTGCATGGTTACGGTAACCTAGAACAAAAATAACTGGCAATAAATCCATAGTCTCTCGCGTGGATTACCGTCTGCTTTTGAGCCTGCGTTATAGGTCATTTCCCATTATTAATGGCCAACAATTTCAGTATCGTCTAGTATTAACGGGGAGCAACTACACGCCAGATCCTATATTGCGGAATCTAATATACCGCAACACATGCGAACAATGAAAATCCACTTTTCATGTATTATTTATTCATCGGCTAATCAAATCCCACTGCTTCTGCAGCAGCTTCAATAATTCCAGACTATATTGCAGTTGGAAAACGTAACTCGTTCGAATTCTCAATCAGATTTTCAGCAGGCAGAATCATTCCTGTCACATCAAATTTCATGAAAGTTCATCTGAAAGTTTTGTCAACTGAAATTAAAGAAGAGTAGGCACGTTATTGGCGAGTTACAGACAGTCTCAATATTTCCCATTTCATTTACCCATGTAAGACGACGAAGCCAAGTTGGCGGGAAATTGAACTTTATTTGAATCGAATTGCGGTGATCAGAAAATTAGGGAATTGAATTTCACCTCAGGTTTTTGCCCGCCTGCAGAGAATTAGGTATGAGGTACGAGATTTCCGGCACCGCAGTAAAACGCGTGATGATAACGTACAGGTACATATACCTACCGTAGAAACACGCTTCGGTTGCTTCCTGTAATTAAACAGTCAGCTCGACTCCGAATCGGGGGCTAGAGGGACATGGCCCCTGGAGCGGTGAGGTCCGCCACCATGACGAAGGGATCGGAGGGGATGTAGAGTTCAGTAACATTTCAAGGAGGTCGAGTTTAGGACTGCGATTACAAAAACGAAGGGTTGAATTGTACTCTGGCTCTACAGGCCCGCAGTTGTTACCGTACGAAGTGGATACACGAGGGAATAGGTATAGCACGACCTGCGATATCACGATTCTGGAGCATCGGAAAGAGAAGATTGCTAGGATCAACAAGGGGCACTAATTGATTCGATATAACGTAGATGAGTGCTCGAGAAATGGTATTAGAATTGGAGCTAGTATAAAATTCTCTGTAACCTTAGATGGCATTTGGCGTGATTAGATTCTGAAATAACTAGAGAGTTAATTCCGAAACAGCCCCAAAGACTTGGATTCAATTTTACACCGGAGATCAAAGGCGTCATTAAATTCCCGTCTATGCAGAACGAACTGCAGTGCATGCCCACCTAACACGACTCTGGAGGTTCTTCGTTAACATACTTCGGTGATATTAAAAGTGGGATGTTATAATAATCCGAAAACATCCCCGAACGCTGTATAGGCTCCGTTTGGTGATACGAAGTGATTGACCCGCGATATTAATATCCCTGCAATGTCGTATTCATATTCTGAGAGCGAACTAGCCTCCGCGGTGTTCAAGTTCTGGCATCAAATTTCGCTGCAGTATCACAATCCACAAAAAATTACGAAAGCCCCGTTTGTTACGACCTTCAAGTACGAGAACGTGGCCTGGTCGAATTTTCCAGACTCCAGGCTGGTGACTGACTGGCCGTGAAATTGATTTCGGGAACGTGTGTTCAAATTCTGGAATCTAATGACCACAAAAATTTCTTACTGAGCAACAATTTTCTTAAATATCCGTGAATTTCAATATCAAATTTGATATCGAAGCTTTTAGCTCCGGAATAATAAGGGACGAAAAAAATCTTTCGGCGCAACGAATACAGGTCTTTGTATCGTGATTACGTTATCGTCGAGTCCTGCGAACATTGCACGATAACGTACGTACGTACAACGTTAAATTCTGTGCGTTAATTGGAAGAAAAACCTTTCAATTTATCGCGGCACCACCACTCAGAATTTAATAATACCTACCGTCGCTCTCTCGCAAGGTTCATTTTTTCCCAGTTATCGTAGAGTATCGTTACCTTTCTCACCATGTTTTCAGTCTTTCAATTTTCCGGTGGAAGCTTGGTAGAGAATAGGAAGGAAGTAAGGCAACACCTAAGTCATTTTGAAAAATATCGGTATGCATAGGAAAAAAATATGACCGGAACAATGGCCACGCTGCATCGGTGCTCTCCTCCCTTCCTGCAGCTATTGCTTTCTTCTATATTATGTATAATCTCGACACGTTCGATGGTGCTAAAAATCAATACGCTTTATTGCGGTGGACGTGATGAACGATGGGAGCTCATCGGCTTCGGTAAGAAGGACGTTTCGGGCTTGAAAATTGGAACGACTAGAGTACAAAGTGTTTTCCTAATCTTCAACGAACAATCTAGACTTTAGAATTTTATCGGCACTCTATCGGTCCCAACTTCTCATACTATATGCACTTACACAGTCGCTTATTCTTAGCGCGTATACACATACCTTTCGAATAAAAGATAAACTGAATTCTAAGTGATTGTTCCAAGGCGACTACGTGATGGCTGTAGCTTACACCGACGTTTTCTCATGCTATACCCTGCAGTTTCTAGTTTCAGAGAGTTACGAAAGGGTCAATGTAAGAAATCGGAGGTTTTGCGGTAGCGCATATATCTCACGGATCTGTTATCGCTTGTAGAGGTGAGCCAGTACCTATTTCGCACACGCGAACCCCGCTCGAGACTCGTTTCCTTTTTCTACCCTTCGCACGCCCTCCGAATGGGAGCAATCATTATCGGTTTTCAGCCGTCAATCGCGTCTCGTTTTTCATTTTTTGTTTTCACCCGTGAAAGAGCAGTTCCCTCGTCGTACTCGAGTGTTGACGTACCCAAACAGACAGAATTCATCGAGTATTATTGGCAGAAGCCGGAGGCGAGAATTTCCAAAGAATTTATAAATTTATTACCGATTTTGTGATTGGAAGGAAAATGACCACCTCGACGAATCGGTTGTTGAAATATTTTCGGAATCGATTACTGTACGCCTAATTACTGGCAGAGCCTATTGGAAGAGAGAAGAATTTATGCGGATTTTTCGTCGTAAAGTTTCCAACTATTTTCTCAAATCGTCCGAACAATGCAGGAAAATTAATTAACTCCAGTCGGAGATTTTGAGCCACAGACTTAGGGTTCTAGCTCGTGACGTGTAATCAACTCGTGAATATAACCTTGCAAGAGCTTTGTGTGTATATATTCAGGAAGTGAGCTAGATGACCCGGTTGATAAAGCACTGCTTCCTCTCCGCTGTTTCCTTCCTTCCCTCCTTCGGCGAACACTCACTGCTTCTCAAGGGGTTAAAAAGTGGTGTTAGACGTGCCAATAAATTTCAAAGCCTGCTCACGCCGACGAGCTGTCGTGATAAGTTGCTTCCAATTAGAAATACTTATTACTCGTGAAAATATCCGTCAAACAATGCCGCATTCACCTTCATGTACGTACACCAGATATTGCAAATTTTCTTGCACCAGGGACATACCTGCAATCAATTTCACAAATTTCACTAAATCCGCTACTGGTCATTTTTATTGCAACATTTGAAACTTTTGTTTTACGGCGACGTAGTACCTACGCGGGTGTGGATTGGCATCGTAGCTTCCCAGATCAACTCAACGATCGTTTCGCGTTTCCAAAAGTATAGTACCTGACGTAATAACGTATCGTCCTCTTACCTGTAGCAACGCGACCATCGTAAGATATTTGAGTTAATTCAGTAAACTACAATTCCGTTTCACACCCGCGTACACCATCGCCTCAACGAAAATGGATTCTCAGGCATATGCGGAGATGTGCCAGTGATTACAGTCACGAGGGTGAATACGTCATGGAAGGACATACAAATTTAATCGACAGCGAGAGACAGTTTTTTCTCTGAAAACAGCTGAATCAATTTGCATAGATAATGAAGAAAGAGAGAAAAAATCCGGCCAATCATTAGAGTACTTGAATTGACTCTGCCGCGTTTGGAACTCGACCGTCCTTCGGTGACGTGAAATCGATGAGTAGGCATAAAATCTATGAGAGGATCACCGCGGCGGACAGCAGTTAGCTGTCTTCTCTTTAAGCCGACACCGAGGTACATCGGGCACCTAATATATCTGTATATGGGTTGCCAAAACTGTTATAATTAGACTTTCCGGTAAAGCCAAGGGAGCTGGTCCAACCTTGAACTAATGCATACTAGTGCTGGTCCCAGCTGTACTCCGAAGCTGCTTCGAAGAGTATATTACCATCGATTTAACGAGGAACACGAGCCCCCGTTAAAACTTCTGCATTCGTACCGCAGTGTATTAATTTCTATACATGCGGAAGGACTTTTTGTCTCGTATATCTATGGACGCAACATTTTGTCTTATCAACGGACATTAGTTTCTCGGAGTAATGTTCATGTTCACTCGTTGTCAGCAATACAGATTTTGTGGATCAATTGAGGCTCCAGTATACATTTCCAGATATATTTATACGGCATATCCGGAAGACTACTTCGATCCGCATTGTAACGTCAAGAGAAACGGTAATCGTGGAATGAACGAGATGTTCAAATACGAATTTCGCGTGCTGGTCGGGAGTAATTCACTTTGTTCGTTGTAGTTGGAAACAGACGGTATATATTGACTAAACTACAGGAGAATATCGTACGTTGTAAGTTCTTCGGTGTACGTATACCTGCTCGATGAAACTCGTCAATGATCAAAGGACGTTGCATGTTGATGTTTGACGTATAAGGTAACACCCCCGTGAAACAGAAAGGGGAAGATGAAAATGAACGACCGACTGCAATGCAGCATTTTTACCGAGTATACGGTCATCTTCCGTCCAGTTGTTGAGAGTCGACGCGATCTGACGCGAGGAAAGAAACTCTGCCTGAAATTTACAACGAACTGACTAAAGAGTTTGGTTCAATCAATTTTTACGCACAGTGAATCCATGTGGATCGACTATCTGTACCTGCGTATCGCGATTGTGCAAATGTGACCGCTACCTCGATTTCGTGTTAGTATATGTGACTCCGCGGACTCAATTTATGAGCAATGAAACACTGAAAATATATCTTACACGAGGGATTTTAGCGAGAGTGACCTAGATATCGAGAGCTGCTCAAATCCGCGCAGTTTGAGTCAGCGAATACTCCTCCTTGGCAATTTCTTTCAATATAGGTATAGAATTTTGGGGAATTGGTAGGTATGCGAGAAAGTTGAAATCCGTCTTCGAACAGAGCAGGTATACATAATTTGACTGAAATTGTTGGAGATATTTTTTTTTCAAATTTTTCATACAGTTGCATCGATTTTCGTGGTCACCGATCAGGGATGCGATCGTAAGTGTATATCGTCCGCATCTCCGGGAACGGAGAAGACAACGTCAGCCAAGATGCGAAACCTTGAATTCTAAAGATCGAAGAGGAACCTCATCCTCTCGAATTCGTCTTCGTTACTTGAAGTAGGAACCGCGATAGTCTCTTCGACTAGAGTGGGGTAATAATTGCAAGCGATTCATACTCAAATATTTACCTAGACATCCGACTGTTGACTTGATTGAGTACGGGGGAGATAGTATTCAATACTCTCGAGAAAACAGTCTTTGAAACGCTAATTTGTTGGTGCTGTTGATTCGGATATGAGAAAATATATGTGACCATCAACAGGCAGAAGTGTGATCTCTAGGAGTTCTTTTTCACTCGTAAGGTATAACAAGTACTATCACAAATACTGTTTCTAATGTGACCAAGAAAAAATCAAAATTCGTTCGGAAGACGCCCAGCGTCAATTCCGCGTCTATGTTTGCTGTGACGGCGATGATGATTGTTAGTTATCAAATTATCATAATGATGATAACGACGAAATCCTCCCAGCTCTTGAAGCGGGGATGAAAATCACGAGCTGTTTCGTCTCCTTTGTATGTAATTGTAAATTCATGAAATTGCAACAGTATCGACCAGCCAACGACTTCTTATTCGTATTCCGCGCGGTGAGAACTTGCAATCACCTTTCGTTTTGCACGTTTACGGTGGTTCTCGGCGGTAAGCACTGTTTATAAAGCTCGTACTTTAGTTCGAACACTGTCTAGCAGAATTACTGAACAATCTTGATTAGCAGAGCGCGTCTATCTATTTCACGCGCGCTCTAATTTCCACACGACTTTGTATCTCGTCGTATATGTATGCGTATAAAAACGTTCATGGATAGAAGATTTTCACAAGATCGCAGAGTTTGCACAGACACAGTAGAAAGAAAATTATCCGATCCTCGAAAAAGTGAATCTCTTCGAATTGTATTTATATTCTGAACGATCAATCCGTAAAAAGTTCAAACTGCGGAAGTTCATGTCTGTGAGCCAGAAAACACGTCGACTTCTCATTGCATTTTTTTTTCTCGTTCGTTGATGCTCAAAAAGTTTAGTTTTTGAATATTTCTAGTTGATTATTTTGTTCATCTTGACAAGATTTACCTCGTGTTCCACATCCTGGTTTTTTCCCGTCTCCTTTCAATCCGATCATTTTCCTGTTCCATACTAGAAATTACTCCGGAGCTTTTGTTAAACTGACTTATTCATACAGATCCCCTTCGAACTGGGCTTAGCGCGGTGCTGAGACAATAGCAAACTCATTTTTCGACTTTCGAGGCACGGGGGAAGGATCGCCCTTGATAGGTTCCAGGGTTCGTTTTCAATATCCTTATGCTTTCGCCAACAAAATTGCTTCCAAGCTGAGGACAAAAGGATGACACAGGGCTCCCGAATCTCATATTTTGAAGCTTCGCGCTGAAAATGTAAAGATAAAAAGGGAATAAATTGAGAAAAAATGAAAGGAACTTGGAAGAAAACACTTGACGATAACAGGGATAAATAGCCCCGGAAAATGGGTCATCTAGTGGCCAAGACAGTCGACCAAGGGTTCTACTTCACTCTGCGTTCCACTACAACTCATAAATCTAAGTTTTTTAAAGTCTGTGCTAAATGCAAGTCAAATTCGGAGCGAATCTTAGACTTTAATTCAGCTTTAATTCACGAATCACCAGCTGTGTCAACCCTCTTCTATCCTCCTATGAGTCTATACTGGCTGCCTATATCTAGAATAGCTGGTAGAGTACTATCGACTCTGCACAGGCTTAGCAAACGCTAAGCTGCCCGTTGATCCAAATTGATTCGGCGATGCTAATGTAAATTTAATTATAATCTAGGCAGCATCACCCTCCCAGGTCGCGTCAACTAGGTAAATGTTACTGAAGTGAATTAAATTTATTCCAATCCCAAGCGTGGGCGCTACATTCGGTTACATAGGCATACCTACAGATACACGTTGTAGAGATACATCGAGATACTTTCGTACAGTACGTGGCAAATCGTTGCAGATAAATTTCATGGATTTAAGATTATCCATCGAGATAGCGAGTCGGAGGTGAAAATTGGATCATATGCTTTATGCTTCAACGTCCGAGAAAACAGTTTCGGAAAGAAGTGTACGATTGTTGAAAAAAGCGCACGAGTGCGCAAGAGTTGTTTAAACATGCTATGCAATTTATGATCGTAAATGTGAATGATGTACCAAAATTAAGAAACAAATTCTGCTCATGTTTCAGGTGATTCTGGTCAAGTGGAATGAACCCTATCAAAAATTAGCCTCCTGCGATAGTTCGGGAGTAATTTTCGTATGGATAAAATACGAAGGAAGATGGAGCATAGAGTTAATTAACGACCGAAGTACGCCAGTCACGTATTTTTCTTGGTCTCACGACGGCCGAATGGCCCTCATATGCTACCAGGTAGGAATTTGCTGCCATTTACATCTGTATCTTTGTTTTTACTGTGAAGTTGGTAGATCATGTCCAACCTGAAAAAAGGAGGGAAGAAAATTCAACTTCCCCTTCTCCGCGTTTTTACCAAAATCTTTACGTATACGGAGATAATTTAACCTGCGGTTCTTCCCCGAGTAAAGGTAGGTATATTTCAAGCTTTTCTAATAGCGCCAATTATAATCCACCCGCTCCGTTCTACTTCATCCTTTTTTCTCTGCTGTGATTTATCATTTCTGTTGCACGCGCAGCGAAAAAACCATTTCGAAAAAACAAGCTCACCGAACTTGTTAGGCTGTATACATCTGTGTACCTATATATTCACGTGTACAGTTGGTATACAGCCATTTTAACAGTGGAATATTCTGATTCGTCATATTTACATGCCCGTCACTATTCGGTCGGAATCAGGAGGAATTCGGACTCGCTGTCTTGAATGTACAGCAACCGCTTCGAAAACGGAAATCGTGAATTTTCGCGATCGACAGGTTCGATTTCGACGAAACTCTGGGAATTCATTAATTATGATGGCAGAAAGTGGCCAAGTATTTCACTTCTTCGAAACATGGATAGGATTTTATGAAAAATGAATATTCCCTGTGTTAGCTAGGTTAGATCGCCAGCGGCGTCCCCAAATTCTCCTCAACGAGCTCGCTAAAAGCGGGGTTGACCTTACATTTCCAAAATTTTCGGTCGATCGCTGAATGATCAACGATAATAACGACTCTTATCTTCAGCGGCGATCCAAAACGAGCCGCGGTATACTGACTGCTATAATTTAAAACCTCGAATAATATCAATTATCACTAATAGCTATACGCTCTCTACTGCAGATGAGTAAAGCTTTTCCTCAATGACCATGAACTTTTCGAACAAAATCCAATATCCGCGCGAGCTTCGTCCTCGTAAAATTCGCCTCGCGTAATATGCACCTAAACCCCTTTTAAAGATTTTCACCAGATATTATTCAAATATGCCAAAGCCCTCGGTGGATTATTATCATTATGAATATAACTATTATTATTGAAACCAAGTTCCACTGCGCGTTAATGCCGATAAGCCAGCACAAACCAACTCTAGTTCAGAATGACAATGAGTGCCTGAGTAACGACCGTTTAATTCTAACCGAGATTGTACAGTATCTATACGTATGTATGACTCTGCCCAATGCACATATGTACCACATGTATTAGTGACGAATGCATGAACCCAAGTATCTATGCATGTATGCATGTATATGTACAATCTGCCGGGTTCTGCGGCATCCAATTCCCATCTGTGTTATACTCGTACACCCATCGGTGATTCCGCGATCAAACCCCTCCGTATTGTTGTACATATTGGTTTTGTTTTTTCATTCTTGGGTTGCTTCGAATCCCGGCTCAATATTGCCTGAGGGGTTACATCGCGTAACGACTTGAGAAACAATCCCTGGTTCCAGAACTGATTTATGCAGCAATTAGTCGGCCTAATTCATGCGCGAGAATCGGCCGAATTCTGACGTGCTAATCCAAACAATCCGGCAGGAGGAGCTATTCCGGCTAATTGTTAATTAACATCGACCTTCTCCCGACTCATTTTCTTCGCCCTGTTCCCAAGCATACGGCTCGCCGTCGAGTTACTTGTCCAGTTACGCTTCGCGACCAATCTCAAGTTTCACACAAAATTCATTCCCAACATTATGATGTCACTCGCGCAATTTCGTTGTCGTCAATTCAGGTTTATGGAAATCAAACTTGCACACGGTTCTGCACATTTTTCACTCATTTGCGACGAAATATTGTGTTTCTTGTCCATTCACGTTGATTGGTGAGTGGGAAAAGTATTGAAGAGGATTCCTCTTTCTCTTGTAATCGAAGAATAATTCAACGATATCGGTTATGCTTGCATCTGGATTTCTATAACCAAAGAATCTGATTTCCCTTCCGTTTTCCTTTGCTTACAGGACGGGTTCGTGTTAGTGGGCAGCGTTGCCGGGCAAAGATATTGGTCCTCGATGCTCAATGATCAGGCAACGATAACCTGTGGAATTTGGACTCCAGATGATCAGCAGGTATGTAGTGACAATAAAAAATGGGTTTTATAGATTTATTGCGAATTGGCAAATTTTTGACCCGCTTTGACAATCATCAACAACAATCATCTGTCGAAAAGTGGAGATGACATAACTTTTCAGAACCAAGAAATTGCGTTGACATTAAACGGGGACGGATCTAGTGTTCGTGGCTGGTGAGGGATTCTACGTGAAGTTGAATGTCATGTGAAGTAAAACTACAAATGAACTCAAACCTGACCACAAAATTTAGGTTGTAGCATTTTGTCCGTGCCAGAACTGAGAGCTTTGGGTTGACTTAGGGATTACGTCGCGGAAAATCTTTGCTCCGGTCTGGTGGAGCCTTGAGTAGGTATACACCTAATGACAGAATTAAGTTCAAGCGGTAGAAATGCTGACTACAAGGTCAAAGCTCAATAGTTAACCGACAGTATCTGGGTCCCGCCAAGAAACAGCTTTAGCTGAGAAAATCACACGGAGAGAGAAACTGCGCCGCGAATGATATCGATTCGATTTAAATTTCGTCCAATAAATACTGACGTCGATTGAACTTCTGACAAAAGATACTGTGGGCGAATATTGGTTAGTTATTTGCTCATAAATTCCAGAAAAGTAACGAAAATTGAATTTCGGGGGGTATTTTTTTTTTTGCTGGCCAATGAGTTACCTCAATTTCCGAAAACTTTGCCGCCGCATGATCGGTAATGTTCGTTATCGATGGGTTCCGATAATTCGAGTCTCGGACCTTTTCGTCAAAATTATTATTCCCAATCGACATAACCACGTACCGAAATTAAAGAGTTCGAAAGCATTGTCGATGGCATCTCGTGGGACTATGAATACCGCGGAGTTAGGGAACACTCTTCGTCAATTTTCTTCCCATTTTCAATTTCGAACGTCAAAATTTCTCTCCCAGTTAAAGTATATGCGGACCACGTTTTTCTCGAGGTCTTGAGCGACGCGTTGATTCATTGACTAATTTCAATACCACACTTCGTACTTTACTACCAATAAAGTACAGAGAATAATTCATCCTCTCTATCTGCAGGTTTATTTCGGAACAACAGCAGGTCAGTTAATAGTGATGGACGTTCACGGAGCGATGGTATCGGAGGTTCAATTGGCAGCGGCGGTAACGTCGATGGCCTGGAGTGCGGAAAAATTCAAAATGGAAGAAGGGGACGACGACGTCACCGGCAGTCAATGCCAGCAAGGTTCAATATGAAATTTGTTATTTCTTGAGAGCGCCCATGCAATCGCGTAACACAAACACTTCGTACTTCAGAGGAGAAAGACCCGAGACATATATTCTCGAAGCAAAAGTCACGCGACTTGTAAAATCTTCATAAACTTCGATACCGCGGACAGATCTTTCCGATCGTAGGTAAACCCTGTTATCTCACTGAGTTTCGTCCGTAGCGAATTACACCCCCCGTGCATACTTTAACTCCGAATTTGGTACGCTGCTGTGCCTACTCTCCCGCGGTTAAACTCTCCTACGGCATTTCATTGCAATTTCTGTTTTATCGCATATTCCTAGAGGATGAGGGTGACACCGTATATACGGAGAGTGAAAACAGATCGGACAGGCAACGGGGAGAGGGACAGTTAGGGAAAGGGTGGGGCATGTAGATACTTGCGATAAACGGGGCGAAACCCGCGACGCTATTGTGCAGAATTTCAGTGACGCTATTCAGCCCCGTTACAGCGGTTTGACTGGTTCACTTCGAATGCTGCGTATGCGGTAATGGTGTTTTTCAACGTCCGCTTAGGTCAGCGGCGAAATCGATATTTTGCTGTCTGCAGGCCATCGGAAATTCTCGCCCGGAAAACATGCCAGAAACATCTTCCAATAGCTCTGCTCCAGTCGAGCAATTATCTCGGTAACATGATTATCTAGATGAATTTTACTGTCTTCCGATTGACCGCTCGTGCAATGCGGAGTCAATCTTAACTGATTGCATCTGAGTCCTGATTCGCAACTGTATTTCGCGTCGTCTTTGCCAAACGGCTATGCGAGCTACTTTGGGTTTTCTTTTGCCGTAGATGAACGAAGTTACGTATTAGCGGTGTGTCTTGCCGATGGAAATATCGTCCTCTTACGTTCCTTCGACGACGTCTCGCCAGTGACGGTACGGACAGGTTTGAAATCGCCGTTACTAGTTGAGTGGAGCAACTCGAGAAAGTTATTAGCAGTTGCTGGTATCAAGGATGCCACTGAAATCTTTCAAGCCAATCCTCAAGAGTACACGAATTTGTTACAATTTTACTCCGATACTGGTATCCTGGTTTACACCACGGCAATACCGTATGCGCAGGTAAGAACATTCAAGCAAACAGAATATACAATTGATATGTAGCTATGGCCGATTCCGAACGGTTCGTAATATACGAGTCTTTCTTCAACGATCATGTCAATGGAAGAAGCATGCTGTAAACCATTTAAAGTCACTTGTAAAAATTGTGCGGAGATTTGAAATACGAGAGTGGGATAAGGTCGAACAACATGGAATGGGAATGGCTAGGATTATCGCTGAATTTTGACGGTAGAAAAACACCTGTGACGTTGCCCGTTGTAGATAATATCCAAACGTCGTTCCCACACCTAATCGATGGAACTGCGTGCGTCTATATCATGTTGCAAAAATAAACGCGACGTAGACTTTTTTGAATAAAGCTTGCGAGTGTTCACTGCGGCTGTAGTACAATCGGTAATAATTTACCAACTCCACGCAAAAAGCGCCTTCAAGAAAACGTATTTTTTCCATACCAGTGCCCTGTTTCTGCTTTGACGTGGGGACACAACGATAGAAGATTATTCGTGGCGACGGGCGCCAGAGTACATGCTGCCTGGGTCTCCAGGTGAGGCTTTCACAATTTTCAAACTTTCCGTGTCCATTTATTTTTTATAATACTCGAAAAATGTCTTCTCCTTCAATTTTATTTTCATCCTTCTTCATATTATTGTCGTAGTATGAGCTCCCGGTTTCCATCAGTGAACGTAACTGTATTCCTGCGGCTTGCATTCATACTTCGCTATATTTTATCCCCTTTCAACACTCCGGACTGCAAGTTCAACGTGTAACTCGATTTATCAGTTTCTTTTGAACCTAATGGATGCTTGCAGACGAGTTGGATCTCTCCAGTTGTTATCAAGGCTTGCAGTCCGCGCGGCACTCTCTCGAGAATCTAGCGTGCAGCAGCTTCCACTACCTCCGAGACTGAGAGGCTTGGTTGCTGCGCTTTTCGCCAGCACGATAAGGCGAGTAAAACTCAAAACTTGTAGAATTTAGTTTAATTGAAAGGACCGACGAAAATAAAGAACAATTCTTTCGCCTATCCCCCACTAAATTGCCACCACGTAGCGAAATTTGTTACGTGACTCGTATGATATAAATCATTCGTGCTACGTCACGCACCTACTCGCGAATTTAACTTTTGCTCGATCGAGTCTCCGCTAAAGTTTCCTTCACCCTCAGATGTTGCGTACCGGAGCCAAGAGAGCTAAGACGTTTTGTGTCAAGGCCACCTCCTGGCGGTGGACGTCTCCACTGCACAATGCTTCGACACGCGGGCGAACCTGCTCCTTGTTATACATTGTATTTGGAATACCTCGGGGGCCTTGTACCTCTGCTGAAAGGCAGAAGAACCAGCAAGATCAGACCGGAGTTCGTTATATTTGATCCGCAAAGTCAAGACATGATTCTCACGACCGATTGTTCAACCCATTATCAAGCGTACAGTGATGGCTCGGACACGGAACGAGATACCGCGGACTTATGCGGCTCGCCGAGGAATCGAAGAAAGAACAGAAGAAGGCGGGAGGAGAAACCTGCCGAGGATACTGACGATCTGGCGTACGTGGACACTCTTCCCGAGGTAGGAAATCATTCGATAATTTGAAATCTACAAATCTCCGATGTTCCAAATCAATGCCGAAAGTTCATAAATTTCGAACACACCAGCTTCCTCCGTAATCCATACGCGTGGTTGTGCATTTGCTTTCAGCACGCGAGATTAGTGGAAGTCACATCGAACATTTGGGGAACCAAGTTCAAAATTCATGGTCTAACCGACTCGGTCCCAGCAAACTTGGGCCAAGTTACGTACAGGACTTCGCTGTTGCATCTACAGCCACGGCAGATGACTTTAGTGATGACTGAGCTGCGAGACGACGTACCAGCCGGTAGGGAAAAAGCGAAGTTTCAAGTTTAGCCTCTGAATGCCGATGAGGCTTTCTGCCTCCTCTCGCAATTATGCAATTATCTTTTCAGCCCATCGGCAAATTAGCGTCTGTCTATAAGTTCGGTGCCCGAATTACAGGTCCAGATCCGACGTTCAACCCAAACCTATTCTCTGAAGATGAAGAGGAAGTGTTTCAAGAGCCTCAGGGAACATCGCGCGGAACATCGGAGGCCCAGCCGCCTCCGATAGCACCAATGACACCGAGAAATTCACGGCTGAATACAAATCGTCCGAAGTCTCAGATTTCCAATCAATTTATAACGTCCGAAGCTTTATCGCCGGCTTTGGCACGCGCCGAAAGTTACGAGGATGAATTTTCTTACGTTGACTTACAAGACATGGTGAGTTTTTGTGAAAATTTGCGGGCAACGTCCGGCAATACGTACAGAACGCCGCCGAGGCACAACGCCCCAAGGTGTTGCGACGTGCCGACGTTACAGTCGCCGAAAAACGCGGTTGCACCGACGCAAACGCTGATAGCTACTTCAAACCCGAATACAGATTATACGGGGAATATTCAGAGAGTAAAAACTGCTTTGGTCGATCAGCAAACCAATATGGCTACGAAGAAAGACATTGAAAATAATAAAATGAATCAAATGTCCGACGAGAAGGCAAATTTAACTTCAAATTCCGCCAACATTATTCCCCTCTCGATCCAAAACGGAGAAATGAATGGCGGGAGTAATTTAAGTTCCGGTTCGTGTTCACCGAATACAATAATCAATGGTTTAAATAATTCTGCCAATTCATCTCAAGCGCAATCTATATTTTTAAACGGGCTAAACAGTATAGGCTCCCCTAGCGGTGTTCCACTTCCACTATCCACATCCACGATGCAAACTTCGAACATTCAAATCAGTCAGATTTCCGTACATTCCAAAAATAATATAAACGGTGGCGGGTGTTCGAGCGCGATCTCGAACGCTTCATATCAATCCAGTACTCCGACGTGTTCCGGTCAAGTGAATATCACTCAATGTCAGGTGACGGTGAATCAGTCGAACGGTAACCAACAAAATTCTAAAAGAAAAGAGCTCAAGCCTCAGGGCTGCTGCGGGAAATCGAGTCCGAGTGGTAATCAGGTAGGAATAGCGCCAGGAAAATCGGAAGAACTGCGTTACATAGACGAAGAAAATTCTCTGGAAGGCATGACGCAATTCAGAAGCGTCCACCGGACTCCAACAGTCGTCAGTATCGGTCCTCTATGTCTCGCTGATCCTATAGTCAGAAGTTGTAGCGTTGGATACTTGGATTTGGTCGATGCGCAGCTTGTGCCTTGCGAGGTAGCGCTCAGGATGTTGAGAAAAGAAGCACCCAACAAGAGACTGGTCCTCGTGTCACGTAAGACTAGGAAAAGGCGGAAGAATAAACCGCAAACCGATGTACCAGAGCCGAATACGAAACCACCGCGATTGAAAAATTGCGGTAAATCGAGGAGCTTGGATTCAAGTGATATATTTCCGAGCACCGAACAAATTGCCACAGTGCCTCAGCTGCCCGAACACGTTGAAGAGATTTCGAACACTGATGTTATCGAGAGTAGTAGAATTATTCATACGGCGAAGGACTCCGTCGAATCAAACCTTACAGAACTCGAATCCAAAAATGTTGAAGAAGACAGCGAGATTCGAGAAGCGCGTGAAGTCATTCCCGAAAAACCCACGAGACTTGAAGCCTGCCCTTCTCCGGCTAGGTAATGTACTTCAACCTCGACCGAAAGCTTCTTAGCAACTCTCCGATCGCTTTCTACACAATTTCAGAGGATCGAGTCCGAGTGGTTCAGTCGCTTCTTCTTTGGATGGACTGGCAGCGAGGCTGAGAGATTTCGACGAGAGCCATTCCCTGCCGCCTCCTTCGCCGCGGCCAACTTCAAGGTAAATTTTAGCCAGCGTAAAAAATCACTGCAGGCAACTGTAGAAGCGGACTGCGTTCATATGTGGGCAAGGAATGTATATCATCGAATTTTTCAGACTACCAAGGAGTTCGCCTAGTAGTCCAGCCCCATCGAAGAAAGGGAAGCGTCCAGCATCTGCGTCTCCCATCAGGAGGCGGCTTCTGTCGAGTCCTCTGCTGAGTAGACGAGCTCGAAAAAGCCGCGGGGAGAGTTCCGACGATGAAGGATTAGCCCAGGAAGAATCACCGAGGAATTATCGGGACTTAGAGACCTTCCAGAAGGCGCAACTCCGTCAAAAGGTATGTGTACGTGGAGTATGCGCTCGAGATTATGGGCCGATTGATTCCGGTAGATTTCGCTGTCGAAGAAACTTAGTTCACGATGCACAGATTGGATTCCCTGCGGTTGCCTTGCTTTCTTTTAACGAATCTGAATCTCTTCACATTTCAGTTGAAACAGCGGGGCGCTGGATTGTCCGGATATAAATCAGAGATCATCAACAGACGGGAAGAATTAAGAATGCATAATAAAGCCCCGATGTGGAACGAGTCCAGCCAAGTATACCAGCTCGATTTCGGGGGCAGGGTAACTCAGGAAAGTGCTAAAAATTTTCAAATTGAATTCAGGGGAAAGCAGGTGAGACTTTTGTATAATTTGACAAATATTTCCTCGTATTAATGAATATCATTGGCGTTAAATCGCCGAACTGTATGCATGTTCAATTCTCGTTTAACAGTTCTTCCTTGTCTTCGTCCAGAATTTTTCATACGGAATAAATTCTCTTCCATACCGATATAATTATACTTTACCCAATTATGTCTGATATTAGGTAATGCAGTTCGGAAGGATAGATGGAAACGCTTACACTCTGGATTTCCAATACCCGTTCAGTGCATTGCAAGCCTTCGCCGTCGCGCTTGCGAATGTTACACAGCGGCTCAAGTAACCTTCACTATCCAGTACTTCATTCGATATATGTACGGACCCGGTTATAAGATTTGTTTAGCACGTATTTCAGTAATTGATTGTAGAAACCCGCCAACTCGATCACGCAACTTCTCCTCATTCTTAGCAAAATTCCGGCTGCTTAAGAAAAGATTTTCCAAACTTCGAATACTTCGTGAGTGTCGACTAAGATTTTGCAGGAAATTTTCGGTAGTTTCGCTGTAATTTTCACGACAAAACAATAATTGTCATGAATTTTTCCGAACTTGGAGAAAAATGTTGCAAAATCGGGCAAAACAGTTGTTTTTTTTCATTTATTTATTTATTTTTTTACCGTCTTTCGATGCTCAAATCACGCGATAGTACTTGAAATATATTGATTCCAGCAGAAATGTAAAATTCGTTCGATGCCATGAAAGAATAACGGTTATTCATCACTGGGGTGGACTTCTACCTCATGAATGTACGTTTCAGAGATGAGGATCGAGAATTTTGATCTCGATAGAACAGCTTGCACCATTTTTGCAAAAAAGAAAAAAATGCTTCTGAATATTTTCAGACAAACTCCAAAAACTCTGCAAACCCGCTTTTGTCCCGTGAAATTTCGGTTCAACTCTTGAAAAACGTGTGAAAAGTTTTTGCAAAATATGTAGTGATAGATAGCATAGTGATAGTAGTGTGGGTCTAGTTTTATTGTAAAATATTTGACCTTCGTTAATTGCAACTATCGATTTCTATTAATTTTCTCCCCTTCTATTTCTCTCCTTATGAAATATGAAAAACGCGATATAGCGTGGTCAGATATTTTCTTCAGTATGTATAATATGTTTTTGTTTTAGAAATATTTTGCCGATACAGTGGCTACGCGATATCATATAAACCGACGAGCGAACGACGAACAATTGATGTATATATAACATTTACTATGTTTGCAGGTCTGTGCGAAATTTGGAATACGAGTATTAATAGAGTTAACAATTTTGCTAAAGTTCGATCATAGTGCAATTTTTCGATTTAAGAAAAAATAGAAGAATAAAATAAAATTATAACTATATCGATAGATATGCATATATAGGTATATCCGCAGTCTGTACAAAACGTGGTAGCAGAGAGTTGAACAAATAAGGAATAGAAAGAAAAACCCAATAAACCACTGAAAGTAATATCGATGGACCTTAGAGAACGAGTGTTAGCTATATGATAAAAATCTCTTACGATTTGTATATTGCCGAATAAGTCCGTTCGCCATTTTTTTTCTCTCTTTTTTCATTTCAATAATAATAGTATAATACTGAAATCGCACGTAGTATAATTATTTTAGCAGAAGTCATCGACTAGGCGAGTAAGCAACCGCTAATAGAACGTTCGAATCTCTCATCAATGGATTCTTGCATATATATGAAGTAGAGATTGGAATGAGTCGAAGCATGAGTGAGTAACGATAATTATTCCGTTGTTATATAGTGAATATGTAAAGTATTGAACATCGAGATAAAAATATATATACACACTATATGCACACCTAATTCCGGCAAAAGATAAATGGGTGATGGTTTACCATATATGCGCGGTAAATTTATAATTCTCCGATACGTCATCGATGCACGCGGATGTACCGACGAATAATTATTCCCAATTTTTCGTACTGTAATATACTTCCCAATAATCGCTATGTAAGTATGCCTCACGCGATTCCTCATAATCTCGTTAAGCAGATGATGTGACGAAATACCTTATACATAGAATCGATCAATCGATATTGTTGCAATGGCTGATAGACGTGTAATCGAACGAAAATTCCACGAAAACAGTGAACCCGTTTAAACTATTGCTTTAATTGTACCGTCCAAAATACTTAATTTCTTTCACGATAGGTATACTGTTCTAATGTCACGCATCCGCGCGATATCACTGCGAAATTTCATCAGACTAATGAATTAATCAAACAATGAAATAAAAAGCGTGAAAGATTCTAACTGAAATAACTCTGTACACCGTTAAAATGAAGGTATAGATCTTCCGTAGTCGAATTCGCGGTTATGATGATTTTCCTTTTTAGTTTCACAGATAATGTGATACGAGACTGCTGATCATTCATTCCTGTCAGACTTATGATTTACCGTAATTTATCCTTTCGCACGTGTCATGGATCGGGCGGAAATTTTCCTCGAAGGAATATTCTAGCCTTTCAAGCGTGTACTCGGTTTCTGAAAACAATTTTCACCCTCGCGGTTAACAATAAGAAACTGAATTTTCCGGCCTGAAATCGCTCTACACTATTTCTATGATACTGAAAACTGAAGATACCACTCACGCCGGAAGCGCGGTAGCCTATGAGGAAAAGTACGATTGCTGTCAAACATTCTTTGAACTCTCACCAAAGTGTGTGGAAAGTTATAATAAATGATGGAAAAATGAGGAAAAAAGAGAAGCCTAAAATGCAGATAAGATCAGCCGTAGGGCCTATATGTATGCAGGAAAAATGGTATATATAATATTGAACGATGGATATGTATACCTATACCTGTGCATACGAGTAATTCCGACGAGTTAAATTTCAAGCGCAGCTAACACTGGTATAATAAACTATTATAATGCCACTTTGTGTAATTATAAGTTCAATTGAATGTATAATAAACATAATATATTAATGAATAATATATCAGATTTTAATATAAAGTGAAATAAATTAGTATAAAATAAATGAATAAATAAATTACACTATACCTATAGGTTGTGCGTTAAAGTTCTGGGTAGACCTAGAATTGATAATTAGTAATACTTGTTCTATAAGCGCCTATGTTTATACATAACATGCGTACTACCTATACCCAAATAAATGTGTCATATCTATAAATATTAATAGCGTTTAATTAGCACGGTGTTGCACTGTCAAGCCTTAAGCCGCAAATTTACGTGTAGGGCTATCGACCTATAATATTGTATTGTCTCGTATAGTTGATCTGCGGAGTGTCACACCGGATTCGAATCTCTGATATAATCAATCGAAACTTGTATAAATTAGTTCTAAATGAGAGTCACTTGAAATTATTTTCAAGTTTTCTTTCTATTATAGTCAGCCTAAATTCTTGGTCATCGTGAGACTGTAATACTTTCTAATGTTTAAACGGTACGCCGATTTCGCCGCAGATTATTATGGTCTCTCACGAAAGACAGTTATTTTCATTCGCTCCCAATACACCAAATGCTTGTTTCTTGAAGAACATTCATCATCCCGAAAGATGAGCTTGATCCCTCAAGTCTAAGAGGTCGCTCAAAGTCACTGATACGACGCCTAGCTCTTCTCCTTCTTTATTTTTATCATTATCTCAAATTCTATTTCTGCTTCTTTCAGAGACTCATAGAATGGGGGCAATGGTTCGCTTAGTTGAGTCATGAGAGCCGTCTACTTTGGGGGGGGGGGGGGGGGGGGGCTTTTCGAAATGTTAAGTTTTTTAGTTTTTATTGCTTCGCTGATTCAATATCACCTGAGGTCGGGAATAAAGTTTTGAGCGGAGCATTTATGGGTTTGAGGTGTGAAATTGTTTAGATCGAATAAAATCGGATATGTATAACATACATCATGTTTGGATAGGCTCTAATTGACAATTAATTGTTTGATTGATCGATTTCTATCATTGATCTACATACCAATTACATATATCGTATTTCAAATGTTTGTGACGCTTATAAATTAGAAACAGAGTCTATCGTGAGTTTGCGCCTTTATTGTGATATAGATTTCTCATTGTTGCGAACGATATATAATACAACGGACTCGGCCGAGGAAAAAGGATCGAATCGGTTTCAATACAACACATGCATACATACATGGTATACATCATTATTGTCGTTTTGATGGTACAAGTTATAGTGAAAAGAAAATACTGTAGATGATATAGTAGTTTGTATCTAATGATTACTGAAATATTTGTTACAGCCTATAATGATACGCGAATGCAGGTTTTATTGTTATAAGATATGCGTGATTCGAATCCTTTTCGCTCGGCATAGCTCAAGTTAGCTCTATTATAATTATTATCATTTGTTACTTAAAGCTTTGGTTAAATTTTTCTTATTTTATAAATAACGTACGTATAATATATAAGATTATGCTTGTAACGTCGCGGTTATATTATATTATTTATTATGTATATTATACATTAATATATGCATATGAATATACATAATATATTAAACATACTGACTGAATATGATATGGATAAAACATTATTAACTAATTAAAAAGAAAGAAAGCGAAAAAATAAGAAGACAAATATTGTTCTTATATTACTGTATTATTATGCGGCATATTGTTATCGTTTCATTTTCGCCAGTGTATGATGATTCTGTATATGTGCAATGGAATTTTGTTACCAAATATAAATTAACGATTATAAAATATTTGTAAATAAAACAAAAAAAAAACAAAAAAAATAAACGATTCAACCTGAGTGAGTCTCGAGATATATTTTCGTTGCTGAATAATTGACTGAACAAAATTACAGTTCACCTGCGAGAATGCAAAATAAGCTAGTCTCATTTACGCTTCATATTGTCTGTAAGTAATCAGGTTCCGAAAAATTATCTATTGATTGTCTTCAAAGTTTATTCATCTGTGAAGACAAATGTTTTCATGAGAATGTCATTCAGATTTATTCAAAAAAGTCAACGAGAGGAATCTTCTTCGTTTTCAAATGAGTATGTTAGCCGCGTGTGGCTAGTGGCGTCATCGTAAACGTAATTAAAACACTACAAAAAGCGCAAAATGTACGATAAGTTGCATATAACGGGGCGTTCGACCACCCATATGGATCCAACAAAAATTTGAATGATTCACATTCAACTTTTCACATCAACAATCTGTCAATCAACAAGTTGTCGAAAAAAACAGACCAATTTTTCTGCTCTATCCCCTCAATTAACAATCGCTTGTCGCTGAAAACTCAAATCTATAGGTTCTGCAGTCGATTACAAAAACAGCCCGATTCAAAATGTCGTATACAGTTTCATATCCAGCTCCGACGGGTAAAACGCGGTGTTTTGTGTACTAAGATTTTCATGTTTTCGTCCGGACCTCATTCGGATCTCCCATTATGCCCTATCCGGAGCTATGCGAGAACGCGCCGCGATTCTGAAATACATCGATACGCCTCTCATACGGTTCTAACCGAAACTAAAGAGGGCCCCATCCAGGGGTGCCCCACTACCCCGTATACGGTCCTGGCATGGTTCTGCGTACCGAGATATCCGCGTTTTTATCTGCATGCCCATACCTATAGGGGTGCGCTCACTGCAGTATAACAAAGTCTCTCATAACCGCGGGCTAGAACGTGCCCTGCGAGCACACAGCGTTCTTCGACTTATTCAAATCTATAAGACGACTGAAAGATGACTTGGACTTGACCCCGATGTTCTTCTTTGAGCCAAGACTGAAAAGCGGACATTCATCGACTCCGAGACTCCTTTTACGCCCGTTTCCTCCGACATGGTATGTAAAGATTCCATCTCGGCTTGAGTCGCCAAAGGTCGTTGGTGATTGGCCAATTTTGAGTTTAAACTGAGATCAAATCTCGGACGATGTCCGCGGAAACGGGCGTTTGGTCATCTTATGAATTCAAATGAGTTACAGAGCGATCATGCACTACCTGGGTTCGTCTTCACGCGTGGTTTAACCTCCTGGGTTTAGCCAATCACTGCTCGGGTCTATCTCAAGGGACAGATGTTATTGTCGTTTTCAGTGAAATTCAGCTAGACTCGAGTGTTAATCGGTAAAACCTAGGAGCTGGTTGAGCCACGCGTGGGAACCAGGCATAGAAGTGGAGGTATTATATACCGAGATGTTTTTGTTTTTTTTTAAGTTAGCAGTCAACTGCGCATGCTCGAAATTTTTCGTCTGTTAATTCAGGCTGGCCATTCCATATTCGCGATCAAACTTTCTGAGAGCGTCAGTTGCAGTCATCCAGCTCATGCAAATATGTTGATGAGTTGACTACGCAACCGAGTGTTCAAAAATTTGTAAGTCGTCAAATCTCGACGACCAATGGAATGAAATTATTCGGCGCATGCGCAGTTGACTGTTAACTATCAACAAACATCTGGTCATATCCACCTTTACCGACTCAGTAATCACGATGTAGTATGTTACTCTGTGTTCAGGTGGCGCTAGTTTGCAGTCGCCATGCATTCGAGAAGAAAAGTCGTTTGGTAGCCCGAACCGCTCGAACCCGCAGCCGCCCGTAGCAGTCGTTTTCATCTTTAGTCACGTCAAAAGGGAATGACTCTCGATACTCGTAAAACAAAGAGCAAAACAATCGCACTAGATTAAAAACAGAGTGTGACATTGGTGAATTAGAATAACCAAGCGCACCTGTTGAGGTTGACTTAAGTGTGTGAGCAGGAGGTTTGCCAGATTACTCCCGAGGCCGAACGACTGTAGTCTATAAATCAGCTGTGTCGAGTATTCAAGTATTTGCAAGCAGGTGGCAATTGGCTCCGGAAAAAACCGGAGAAGAGATAATTCAATCGGTAAAGTCTCAACTATTTTCCTCAAATAATAATATAAGAGAATATTGATTCCAAGTCCCGCTAGCTGGTCGCAACAGTTTTACGTATTTATTTGTTGATTGAATCATTGTGAATAAGTGTACGAATAATACTTGGGAAAATTGATATGGGACTTTCGTTACTGCTTGAGTATAATACGTTGAAATAATATAAAATTGTCACTTTAATCTCGATAGCAATAGATAATTCCGTACTTTCCTATCAATAATTACCGCACGCAAGTATAATCACTACGTCAAAGCTAATTCTGTCAAGGAGCTAACAAAAGAAATTTGTTCAAACCGTAGGTACGCTGCTCGATATTGTTTGATATAAGATAAGAAGACTTTTATCTCGCGCAACTTGATTCGCCCGCAGTAATTTTATTTCATTTATCATTTCTTTTTGGAACTCATATTTCCGTATGTTCTGATACGCGGGATAAACTCAGCAATTCTTGACCACTATATTTTGTCAGTGCCAAAGAGTTGGCTTATCCGACTATATTTTGTGTTATGAGTTACGCGAATTCTGTGATTAACGATGCTACGAGGTTCGAAATCGTTATCACATAAATTTATCTACTTTCATTTTCACAAATTCAAATACAGTACGAGGCACGAAGTTCAGAAAACAGATTGCAAAATTATATACTTCCGGGTTATTTTTTTGTTGGAAGATATTCGTAGGAAAATGGTTACAGAATATTCGTTATATTTATGACTCGCTATAAAAGTATACGTGTACCTGTATAAATAATTTCAGAGCACGAAAACACGTACTGCAGTATTTTCTTCGATCTTTTAATAGACTATAATATATTATGAGAATATAGTATCGCCGAATTCGGCCAGTGCCGTCTTCAGGCACAGGCCCACGGGGCCCCGGCTCTCGGGGGTCCCAGCATTGAGTGAAAAAATTAATTTTCATTGACCGAAAATTTGATTTCTGAACTATTAAAAAAATAAATAAAAAATTTGAGCAGAATGAAGCCAATCCAACTGCAAACTTGTGTTCTTGTTAACTATAAGTGAAAAAAATGCTACCACGGGACCTCCCGAAGAACTTCTGACCCGGGGCACTGCCGACATTACCTGAATCTCTATTATTATAATATAATTATTCAAGTCTGCTTTGACTTACTTTACCTAATTGATGATCAATCGTATGTCGAGTGAAAATCTCGTTAAAATATCATTAACCTAGCTAGACACGATAATATGGGCTACACCTATCCGTTCGATGTTGTCAAAGAAGTGCTGAATAACAACTTTAGAGATAAGGAACCATGGCAAATTGTTACAATAACAACAACTACTGTCCTCGCCACAGTCTGGCTTTGGGAATACTGTTTTCAAGATGACGAGAGTAAGCACGCCTAATTTTTCTTCTTTCATCTTTCGTCGTCTTTTTTTGGCAATTTGAAATCTCACGATGCGGGAGTTGATCATAGCGATGACGCAAAGAAATGGCGGGAAATAATATCAGTCGTTTCCCCGCCTCAAGCTGATCAGGCCGGGGAGTGGAATCAGTACTGTTGTAATTATTTTATCCGTCGATGATCACACATTGAATATTGGTCACCTTCATTCAGACGCTAACTGCAAAATCTGCCCTAAGATTTTCCCGAAGAGCAAATTCTTAAAATTATAAACCAATGCTCATACATCAATGTTTCACTCCGAAAGGCATTTGGAAAGAGCGCGATCTATCGGACTTGGTCCATTTTACTGTGTGTGGGCTCATTCCCATTAAAAAACTATTCCCTACAATTTCACCACGACAAATTATTCGTTTTGCCCGACATAATCATGCCAAGATTGCTGCTACTCCTTTCTCAAGATCAATCGGAATGTAATCCCACAAAATGAAATACTCGATAATGGAACATCGTTGAAAAAATTTTTTAGATTTAGAAATAGATTTTTCTATTTTTCAAAGCCCCTTGGAATTAAACATTCATACATGAGCGTTTGTTCACAATTCTAAGATTTTTCGTTCAGGAATTCTCAGAGCAGATGTTTTCGTCTGCGGCCGAATGAACATGATTAATATTTAATGCGCGATTA
This sequence comes from Phymatocera aterrima, assembly GCA_963170745.1. Classification (NCBI taxonomy): domain Eukaryota; kingdom Metazoa; phylum Arthropoda; class Insecta; order Hymenoptera; family Tenthredinidae; genus Phymatocera; species Phymatocera aterrima. Next base: position 17,886,913 of record OY720662.1, read on the forward strand.
TCGCCTCAAGAAATGAACTGTGAAAGTATTGTAATAAATCTTCAATTTCGAGAGGGATCTCTCTCGGTTGGAAAATTTCAGCGAAAAATCGTTATCAAATTGAACTATTCGAGCGATTTAGGGGGGTGAAACAGCTGACATTATTTTTCGTGATTTTATTGGATTCGCTCAATCATGGGAGTTCTGTTCCGTACAGCCAGTCTACCGGAAATGTATATTTTTCGTAATTACTTCAGGCCTGGTAGAACGAGGGAAGAAAAAATTGTTCAAATTGGCACGTTTCGTGCCAGCGATACGGAATAAAATAGAATCCGAACTGTCGGCGATAAATAAAAATTTCGAGAACGATGCCGCCCACAGATTAGTCGGTGTCGAATGTTTCCCAGAGTTACCGAAGAAGGGATTCAGTCAGGACGAAGTTCTTACAATGGTCAAAAAATGCGTAGACCTCGGTGAGAAACTTGCTGATAATTATATAAGTTCTGCATCAGAATGAGAGAAAATAAGTCATCGCGCACGAATTAATTGCGTAAAAAACATTCTGGAAATGATAAAAATTAGTATAATATTTTCCATTAAATTACCAGGGAACTACGACTGGAAATCCGGAAAGGTTTCCGGTACCGTTTACCGCAACGATAAAAAATTAGTCGAACTCATAACGTCCGTTTATGGGGTTGCGTCCTACACTAATCCTTTACACTCGGACGTGTTCCCCGGAATTTGTAAAATGGAGGCTGAGGTTGTCAAAGCTGCGTGCAATCTGTTTCACGGTGGTCCTGAGTCTTGCGGAACCGTGAGTATAACTCAATTTCATCCAGTCTCTATCTTCTTTTCGTATCAATGATCTTCGTATTCGTTACTTTCCTCTGCACGTAATTATGGTATTACGATGGTATTGCGTTTTCAAATATCCACACATTATACGCTCGATTATCAAACATATACGTATAAATTTGTTAACGCAGCGGAAAACGGGGAAGGAAATTCATTTCCATAACTATTACTTTCTTATTATTTCTAACGAACTCTGATGAATAATGAAAAACTGTTAAAATCCCTGAATAAAGCTCTATGAAATGGTCCGTGAACCCCGATTGTCGACGAATCTATTTTGAAAGATTGCCAAAATTCATGTTAATTGCTAGAAAGGGATTAAAGATTACAATTTTTCTCTAGATGACAACAGGAGGTACAGAATCAATTTTACTAGCCTGCAAAGCGCTGAGGGATTACGCGAGGGAAGCAAAAGGAATAAAGAGACCAGAAATGGTGGTACCCACCACAGCTCACTCGGCATTCGATAAAGCTGCGCAATATTTAAAAATCAAAGTGGTAACAGTACCTGTCAATCCACATAGTTTCACCGTCAACATCAGATCAATGAAAAAAGCAATTAGTTCAAACACAATAATGGTGAATATGTATTCTCATGAATTTCAAACGTTTTTGTATTCTGTTATTTGTTATATCTAATCCGGTACATTCAAATTTGTTTCAGCTGGTTGGATCCACTCCGAATTTTCCTTACGGAACTATGGATAACATCGAGGCAATTTCTGCGCTGGGAATTCAGTATAACATCCCAGTACACGTTGACGCGTGTCTCGGAGGATTTTTAATCTGCTTTATGGAAAATGCTGGATTTTCTATTCCGCCATTCGACTTTGCTTTGCCTGGCGTTGTGAGCATTTCAGCGGATACTCACAAAGTAAAATAACATATAATTCCACTGAATTATTGAAACTCGTCTAGACTATATTGGAATTTGATTATTTTCGCTCCGAAAAGCGCTCTAATTCATTCAGCGATGAATACAAATCACTAGCATGGATAACGGATAATTTGAACTGACACCAAAGTAGGCACAATGATGTGAACTGAAGCTGTTTCCCTTTCTCTTTTTCACTTTTTCCTAGTATGGATATGCGCCGAAAGGATCCTCGATAATTTTATACAGAGAAAAAAAATACAGACATCATCAATACACGATGACAACAGACTGGCCCGGTGGTATTTACGGATCACCAACTGTAAACGGCTCACGCGCAGGAGGCATAATAGCGGCATGTTGGGCTACGATGATGTACTTTGGTCAAGATGGTTATGTAGAATCTACCAAAAAAATTATTGAAACCACAAAGTACATCGAGCAAGAGTACGTTTCATGAGTATCGATTATTTCCATCCACTTGAAAGATGATTAATTGTCTGAATATTATCAAAAATTAATGAAAAATGGAAAATACCATACACAGCTGTCTGAAACAAAGAACCCTCATTTATTTACAGATTAAGAAAAATGGACGGTATATTTATCTTCGGTTCTCCTGTAACGTCTGTTGTGGCTATCGGCTCGGATCAATTTCATATCTACAGGCTCTCAGATGGTCTCAGCAGCAAAGGATGGAATTTGAATCCCTTACAGTTCCCTAGCGGCATCCATATATGCATAACTCACTTGCATACCGAGCCAGGTGTCGCAGACGGGTTCCTGAGCGACGTGAGAACTGAATTGGCACTTATTATGAAGAATCCTGAAGCTCCGGTCAAAGGAAAGGTATGAATCAACTTCGCTTATAGCTGTATATCGTACAATTTTGTACCGAAGCTACTGCAGGGTGTCGATGGAACCCGAGGATCAGGAAAAAGTCAGAGAATTCGAAAATCTGGTATGAAAATGAGAGGCAATTTCTCGTTACAACATTTATTATAAATTAGGTAAATTTTGTTTTTGTACGTTCGAACAGATGCTTTGTTTTTCTACTAGTCATCACTTACAGCGTATTTTTTTTATGGTAAAACCTGGAAAAAGTTGAGAAATTTCATTTCCAAGTTTATATTGGGACCCCGTACCGTTTGGATAACAATCACAAATTGCATTTTATGAAAGAGAAGGCCATCACGAATGGTGCAGGATAATTACTGAATACGACGGAGGGACCGAGTACTTTGAATCATTTCTGAATGTTTTTAGCTCGCAATGTACGGTATGAGCCAGAGCATACCGGACCGGAGTGTCGTTGGAGATTTTACAAGATTTTTCTTGGATTCCATGTACTACATTCCAAGCGATGATACCGAAGATAAGGCGAACGGAAAACCCACAGGATTATGAAGGCGATATACATAATCGTGAATAGAATCTAAGCTCATAGCGAAAGAAAGTCGTCACTTGTTATTCTCGCATTTGTTGATTTGTTGATTTACTCTATTATAGTAGACGTAGAAATGTGTCTGAATTTGAGATCGATGGACGAGTATCTGATACTTCCATACAAAGAGAAACTATAATTCTCCTGAATAATTACATCTCGCTTCATCGATGTAAAATGCTCAAGGACTGCAGTACGGTAGAAGCATCACAAGGCTCTTATAAATAACTAGAAACTTCGATTAGGTACCGCTAACATCATTAGATTTTTATTCCTCTTGTTGAACATTGAACGGGCGAACAATTCCTCGTGGAGAATTATGATAGAGTACACTATAGGTATATTGTATTTTAATAATTGATTCTCCACGATTTTGTTTCCCGTGAAACCTGCAGATATTTCAAACAAAATTGTACATCACGTCGCGAAATTGTAATTTTTATATCTATCTATGTATGTAAATTTTCAATCGTATCGCCTGTTTCATTTGAATACCTTCTTCATTTCTAACGTAGCCAATCGCAGGGCTTTCCACCTCGTGACAATGATACTCTGGTGAACATTGTGCGATGTCAAAAATCTGTCTACCTTTTTTAAAACTATTGAAAACTGCATCCCTCGGTTTTAGGAATAGATTTATTGTCTCATCGTTAAGTTGGCCAAATGCTTTCAAGTTACGAATGGAATTTCTAGCGATGATTCATTCGTAGGAAAAGAAACAGCGCGAGGATTGAGACTGGAATTGGGTTTCATACTAGTTTTAGCCAATCGCTCGACCATCGTTGAATTTCTTGAACATTTAGACCGAGAGGATTATTCAACGCGCTCAAAACTCGGCGTATTTATAATTTTATTATTACCTACCTTCGGTTGATTCGTTGTTATTTATACTCATCGAGCATGTGTAGGATCGCATGCGATAGCGAGAAGGAATTGGGACTGATCAGTATAATAAGGATGAGCGCAAAAATTATGCAAATTTCGTACAACAATATAATGATTTCATTGTTGGCGATGAAATAATATCAATTGGATTTCATACGTATAACGAAGGAAGTTTATTATACACTCCATTCCCTTGCTTCAGTGACCCAAATTCGATAAGTATTTATTCAATTTTTCAATCAGTTATGCAATTATTGAATCAGTTTTCCATTTCGTTGCAACTAATAGTTTCGCCTGGGCAATCTGCAGTATTTATTTTGCAGATTATTATTTATATTTATGGCACAGTGAAAACCACGTTTCGGTCATAAGAGGCACCTGATATTGATTTTCACGAAAAATTATATATCTTTGATTTTCCTCACCGGTGCGCCTGTCTCTAGGCATTCCGATACTCAGATGTGTATGTACAGTTATCGCCCTTCTCGTAGATAATTCCATTTCTTTCGAAAGTATCTCTCCGAAATTTTCGTAGTGGTTACACCAGTTGAGGCATGTCAACTAGAAAATTTTTAAACCTGATGAGCAACCCCTAAATTTTTAGTTTTATTTTTCAAGCGTAAAATATATTCTTCTGCATGCCGGTTAAGCATTCTTCGGGTGGCATGAAAAACACACGTGGATTTTTCTTTGTCTCGCCCAATTTGTATTTGTTCAACGATCGCCGAATGGGTTCAGGCAAACGTCGTGACAATTCTCAAATTTCCCATATTTGAAAACTATAGCGTAGGATTTTGTTTTGACATGCAATTGAGCAATATAGAGCCGAGAAAATCGGCTTCGTCGAATGAATTCGGAATGTTCATTTGGCTTCCGTTTATGAAATGCGTCATGTTTTACCAGAATATAGTTATGTCAAGCCGAGCAAGTATTTATCTTTACAGATATTTTGATTTTTGAATGAATCTCTGGTCTTCACTCACCGAAATTAACTTTAAGCGTTATTAATTAATACCCGCTTGTTATATAATTACTAATCAAAATTCAAAGCAGAAGTTAGAGTTGCAAAAAGGCCTTGCGGTTGACGTTCCGCTCCAATAACTAGATTAGTTCAATAACACAATTACAATCGCAGAGCGATTATTTTGCACACATTAAATCTTACTAATTGGCAAAAAATGTACAGAGAATAGCATCCCGTGATTATAATGTTCGATATATTGTAGACGTATACGTATTTAGATTTTATCACACTTAAGACGAATCCATCGCATCGTGAACTTTGACTTCGGTCACGGAAGATTTATGAATTACAACAATTCGCATGCAGTGAATTATAATGAGAGAATTTATAATAATAAGTATGGACGCACTATGCAACATAATAAACTCTGAATATTATCGTCATATTATAAAATTCATAAAAATTTTCGAATCGCTTCGGAAGTATATTGAGATTGATCAGAAGAAGTTGAGTTGTTCTTTCGATTTATTTTTGATTTATTTATTTTTTTTTCTTTGTCTTTCTTTTCGGATTTTTTGTTTGGATAGTAGATATCATGTCAACGTCACTCGTGGCCGGGGGAGAGTATCCGTTATCACAGAAACACTTAATATAGATTTCCTGCTAATACGAGGAAATTAAAGCGGTCAAATGTCACGGCGATAACATAGCTCGCTATATTTATTAGCGGATCTCAAATGCCGTTCATCTCTAACATGAATTCAACACTTGGGTCAACGTACTATACTGCTGCACAGAAATTAGAAATCACGGAGAGGGTCGAGATTCCGAGAGACCAATGAATAGACGGACCGAGATTCCGAAATTCAAATCACCGAAGTACAAAATGTGGAAAAATGACGAAAGGGTATCGAGAAGAAACAACAAATTCAGAATACAAAATTAAATATACCGAAAATTATTACTCAGAATGAAAACGAAACTTAACGGATCCGAATTTATTGAATCGACAGACTGAACACTCGGTAGGTCGGAATTGCCAAGCTCATTGGAATAGAAGGGCCGAGGAAGCGGAAGAGGCGTTGGAAAAACATCGATTGTTTTGTACTGAGAACGTGATCGACCACTTGTAAATTTTAGGGAATTTCGGCCTCTCGGAACTTTGGTCTTCCAACATTTGGTTCATCGAAGTTTCACCATTTCTGAGCCTTTGTTTTCGATCTTGATTCCTTCGATCCATTGGCTGATAGAAATGTTAGTCGCTAGAAATTCTCAATTACACAGATATTATTTTTCCAAATTTTGTTAACCCACGCTTCGTTTGTTCGGAATGTAAACTATCCGAAATACATTTTCGGATAAAAGCGCGTTCCGGTGAATAGCCTTTCGATGAAGAAAGAGTTATTTAATTTGGTCATACATGAGAAATGAAAATTCCACTCTCTTGATCTCTCCCTAATTTACAATTCGTATCATTGAGACTCGGATATTCCGTCCCGTCTATATACCTATACTTTTTGATTATTCGGAGTTGCGACCCCCACCCGCCACGAGCCTCTATACCTAAACGACCGTAAACAGTTTTTGATAAAAGATGAATTACCGCGCCTTCAAGCCATCGCGGGGTTCGCATCGATTCTCTATCATCTTCTAAACACAGACGCCTTCGGCAAGTGAAACAATCTCTGTCCCGAAGATCTTCCGCCTCGGTTGACTTCAGCCAGAATGTCGGAGCAGAAGTTTTCTGCTCATTTTCCGGTAACTCATATCCTATTCCACCCTGCGGCGCTCAAAAGTCATCCACCTGCATTTAAATGTCTAAACCACTTTTCAACCGTTTTCCCATCGTGGATTTGCTTGCCTGAGCTTCGATGTGTATATCTGTTGTATACCTAAATTAACGCTAACTAGTTAAGTAAGGTCGTGTTAGGTCTGTCCGAGCGGTGTGTTTGGGTGCGGCGTCGGTCGTCTGAGTTATGAATATCGCTGAATATGGGGCCCCTTCCGGTCCCACCGGAACTTAGCGCGTTAGCAGTAGTTGCTGATATAGCAGGTAGTACATACTTCGTGTATATGTGCTATACGTGTACGCACGAAGCTAGAAGTCATTTCACGCGTCGCAGACCACGGAAACAAACGTTTATTCGAGATTTCATCCATAAATCTACCCTCTATACGTATATTGTATGTATGTACCTCCGTGTAATATGTTCACGGGGGGGTTAGGCTGCGTTTGACTGATATAATTGCCCGACTTCTCTGCTCTTTTGTAATTAATAAATGACCATAATATTTTGTAGTCACATCACGTGGTCCGTGAGAACCTGAATTGAGCATATAATTTCACGGAAAATGCAGGTTATCAATATTGTTATAATTTTCAACGAACAGCTTTTGCCGAACAGCTCGTAACGCTAACAAGCTCCTATTATCACGTACCCGAACCTTTTTCACTGCTGAATATTCATGTCGTTTCACATATACATTCGAGACCTGGCATCGTCCATAATCAACGCCTGCGTCGAGTGAGTATATGATTCTACACAAGATCAGAAACTCTCCTCTGCCCACTGGCATAACATAGGTAGGTGCCAGTTGGAGCAATACGTTCCATTTTTTCAAATTTCGTGAACAAATGACGATTCCTTTGTTCTTCGTCGACGGGAAACCCGACCAGCTCGTTCGATAACTGGTCAATAGCGTTCGGAATTGCTTCGAAGGATGATCAACACGTGGATCAATCATCATTCCGAAAGCCTCGCTCGCCGGGAGTTTCTTGTTGGTCTTATAGCCGCGTAACTATCAATTGTATCAATTATAAACCAAAGATATTCGTTAGGCGTGATACAATCCAAGTTTCGATTACAATTCCAATGCGCCTGCTAGCTAGCGTCTATAATAAGACCCGGAAATCTCAAGCTATTAAATTCGTATTGTACTTTTCACGATGAACCTGAATCACCTCCTATAGCTAGATTGATGGGTTGCCCTAATGACGATAGCATTAATGATTGTAGAGGTGTGATTGCCCGGGCCATCCTCAACCTCACAGTAGTGCAACGGCCTTTAAAATTCGTGTTCGGGCTTTTGGGTTCGTGCGGCAACACTTTTGCCATCTGTCGCCCGTCTCCGACATATGTTACATTTTCTATCGAAAATAATCGTAACCTCAGCCAGGTACTTTGGTCTAGGTTGACTCCGAACCGCTCTCCGTATGTCGGAGAGTCACCTGTTGAATCGAGCCGAATCAAAATAATATCATGGTCGCGTCGGTGTAAACCGGAAAGTGGGAAGTGGAAGTGAATAGAAGGGTGAAAACATCCCACCGAATGTGCTCCTTCTGGTTGTTTGTTCATGGCTTTAGAAGCATGAGCCGATTTCAAGATATGGTATCGTGTGTCGTTTAGGCTTCAGATTAGCAGTAAACAATCCTTTAATCTTTCCGTCTGGCATTGAAACTCTCGAATAATTCATTTCTGTTTTTTTGCCCAATCTCGTTAATACCCGGAGTGATACGGGCTCCGTTTTCCCGTTTAGGAGTATGATCTTGTTAAGCTTCGGTGATTACTAACGGTCCCCGTTCGTCGACAGTGGAAAATTGTTGTGCAAAGCAGCCCGCTTCGACAATTCTCGTCCGTCGTCTTTGGTTTTGAAAATTTTCAAATCCTTGCCGCGAAGAATGAATAGTTGACCGGAAAAATGGAGTGCGAACGAGTCTTGGAGAGAGAATCGGACGTAATTGACCTAACAACCAAATTATTTGCAAAGCATTTCTCTACGTCTGCAATTATCGCTATGAATTCAATTCGCGGCTCACGAGTGTCAGGAGTTTCGCTTCGATCTTCGGTTTTACTTTTCGGAGTCAAACCGTCTACCGGACGGACAATGTAGTCTGAAAACCGGATTCTCAGTCAGCGAAGAATAATATCGGTTTGAAGAAAAAAAGCGTCAGGATGAATTATTATTCCCGATGGAATTGCCGTTCGCGACAATTCGTCACTTTATATGCCAGCGAAGACTCCTGGAGTTCGGTACGGTCCCGGACGTACAAAATTCCACGGTATCTCATCGCACGATGCGAGGAGGAACAATTTTTTCCTGGTGAAAAAGAATAGTCTGAAGCTATATCGGGGCCGCAGGGTGCAATGCGAGAGACGCTCTCTCGTGAGAGCCGAGAGTCCCACGGGGCCCACAGGGCCCACGAAGGAGAAACGAGACGCGCAATCTTCACGGTGGGGGGAATCACCTGCGGTGCACCTGCTGCGCAGGGGGCTCACCGCGACGTGTATTAAAACTGTATCGGCCATCCTTATAGTCCGCACGAAATGATGATGCGCTTGATCTTTGCCCGTGAGCATTGGCAACGACTCTCTTCCCCCCAGTCCCCGCGCTTCGTGTCTAGGCCTTTATATCGAACCAGGACGCACCGCGCGATGGGATCGGGTAGGCGAGGAGAGGCGAAGAGGTGGTTGGGCCAGCCGAGGAGCCGGCCGGGAATCGAGCTGGGGCGCCAAGAAAGACGGTTACGGAGGTTTCCGCCGGAGGAGGCGACGCGATGTTGGGAGTTCGTTGGGTGACTTGGGTCTCCCCGCGTGGGACCCTTACGAGGGTCAGGTGGACGCGGAGGACTTCGCCGCGGCGAACGACGGGCGTTGGGCGCTCTGGTGCCTGATCGCGCACCTGCTACACACCTGTTGCCGGCAACCCGTACGCAAAGACCGCCGAGAACTTCTTCTTCGAGACTCAAGGCTCGAGACTTTTCTTCTCTATCTGTCCCCGATCTAATGGTCACTGCTATTATCGCGACCGTTTCGTACCCTGCACCTCCGTCTGACAGTTCCTCTAAACGACCGTTGATCCGGAAGCCAAGTATAAATTCGACCATTTCTGCCTCAATTTATGCTCGAGCCATTTGAAATGGGGGTGACGATGGTTCGGTCGAATGTGCGGACTTAATGAGCAGGTTTATTATGTGAGCGGAACTTGGCTAACGCATTTTTTGCACCTCAAATTCCAATTGCGATATCGTTATTGCTAATTATGACTTGAATTCGACAACGAGTCGCTTTTGCGTTGGGGTACAGATGAGGTTCGGGAATGGTTGGAACTTGACGAAACCACAGAAAATTAACGCTCACACGGTGGACTGTAAGAGTTTTCATTATTCACGATATTTTCAGTGCGTCTACTTCGGGATTTAGGAGTTTGGCACTCCCCCATTGAATCGAAAAAAAGTATAGAATTCTCCGCGGAACTGAATGTCTGAGTGAAAGATTCGCGTACGTACACAAGTCTTGTTGGAGAAGTATACCTATACTCATGTACACATACAGAAATAATCGACGAAGTAACCTTAGCGAAACATGCAGATACAAGGATAGAATAATTGCGGTTTGGGAGGAACCGTTGAAACATGCGCCCTAACGTCAGGTGCCAGGTGCGCCATTCGCTCCTATAGCCAAGGCTACGAGTGTGTCGAGGCAAGTGAATCGAGCAAGTGCAGGACTTAAGTGCGGTGCTACACTTAACGACGTTCTAGTATCCCTCGCCCTCTTGCCCTCTCGCCTCGCGCCTCGCGCCTCTTGCACCCTTTCTTCTCTACACCCGCCTCCGCGCATCTTCACTTTTTGACATGCGTCGTACATGATTCCAGCGAACGCTACACTTTCTACAAAATTTCCGTTGCCCGACGCCAACGTCTCCCGGAGACGCTAGCCCCCCACTTCTGCGTCCTGGGAGAAGCACCTTACCGTCCAAGAGCCGGCCGGTCGGTCGGTCGGTCGGCAGGTTGCTCAGACCGCGGTAGCAGCTGGATCGAAGCATACAGGTGAAACGCATCACCCCAAGCCATCTCATTCTTTTTATCTCTTTCCATCTCACATACTCTTCTCCCCTCTTTCTCTCGCGTGCGAGCGCCTGCTTCTACTCTTTTTCTCTACCTTTGTCATCTTATACCTGCCATAAACAATCCTTTGACAGTTGACACACGACGACTCCGACCGTATCCTGCTCACGGAGAGTTTTAACTGGACGGATTGTTCTCTTTGAATCACTTTCACGAAATGAAATACGAGCAATCAGAATTTCCCAAATTTTCATGTCCGATAGATCTCGAGATATGAGCTTTTCAATGTCCCCAGATTTTCCGAATCCTATGGCATTGTTGGAAATCTAATCGCGTTATGTGAATGGATCACGAAAAATACGGGCGACGAACAATTCGGCCTCATTTCTCTATGGAACGCATTACGTCAAGAAAAATGTACGAATATAATATCTCACAAAATTATACGCTCAGAAAAGAATGCTGTGATGTCCTGACTTCTCGTGATTTGTTCAATAGTATTAAAATTATTATCAGTCAAGACGTTTAGATCGAATATCGATTAGCACAGGAAGTCGAAGAATTGAGAAATTAAGAGTCAAGAGATGACATGAAATGTCCGACACAAGTGAAGAGTGATCCAGTTTCATTGCTGTATCACCGAGGGCGAAATCAATGATTAATTGGAGGTGGATCCTGACGGAAGGGGAAATGGTCAAATTTGGATAACTTGAAGTTTTCTCTAAACGTAATACGGTGCGGATGACTTCCCTGGAGATTTGCTGCTCAGATCTTCGAGCCGGTAGGTCATAAATCTAGGGGGTCGACGAGAGCATTTCAAGGTTCCTGTCTTCGAGTAGGGGAACACAGCACCCAGAGAAGAAGAAGAAGAAGAAGAAGAAGAAGAAGAAGAAGAAGAAAAAGAAAAAGGAGCTGCACAGGCGCGCAGGCGGTGTGGGAAAGCTGAGGCAACCCTTTGAGGCACCGACGAGGAGTTTCTCTCTCGTTTAGCTGGGGGTGAAACGAAATTGATACGCGGAGATCGGTTTCATGGATTTTCTATTTGAATTTCATCAACGTGCGGCTCACTACTCCCTAGAATCAAATTATACGGATAAGTCTGATCTGAATCCAACCTGGAATCTCGACACGTTAAATTCCTGGGACCAAAAAACCTCATTGCGCGAGGGTATAGATTCGAATGCAGTAAGTTCACGGCTCCGCACCTACGTTATAGTCACCGCTATTGAGGTAATTAACATATAATTAGTCGAGGTATAAGGTGTAGCTCCGTGTTAACCTCCATGTAATTCTATCCGCTGTAAGCTATCCTATTTTATATACCTACTGCTGACAATGAAACCGATTTTTTACAACCGCTATTTATATACAGTTTTACGTGAGGATCTCTGAGTCCATTTGCGCGATAGCTGGACCCGAACACATTGACGAGGAAGAGAGGAAGCTTCGAATGAACTTTGCGTTCCAACTCACCCGCAATTCAATTTGGATTGAAAAATGGATTCCGGGTGAGTACATGAATGGATAATTAAAGATTACGAATGGAATAGCTCGGGTGCGTGTAGAAATTTCGAAAGACTGAAGGATAGGCAGGCCGAGATTCCGAAAGTCAAATTACCGGAAGTGTAGAATGCGGAAAGGCCGTAATAACGGAAGACTATCAAGTAGAAACACAGAATTCAGAACGCAAGAACATAGAAGTATATATATACCGAAAATCATTCCTCAGAATGGGCAATGAGCGGTGAAATATCCGATTGGTCAGAATATCGAACGATTGAAAAGTCCCCTGTTCATAATTCAGAATCGTGCTTTTCGTGAAAGTTAACGAATGCAAATCCATTGAATCGGAAGACCAAACACTCGAAAGGTCAGAATTCCGAAGCCCATTGGAATAGAAGGGCCATGAAAGCGAAGACTCAGGAGACGTTAGATGAACACATTATTGTTCTGTACAGAGAAAATAATCGATTACTCGTCATTATTTCCGAATTTTTTGGCCTTTCGGAATTCTGGTTTTCCGACACTGGCGTATCGAAGTTTTACCGTTTCTGAACCTCTATTTCCGATTTCATTCTCTCCGGATCATTGACTGATAGACGATAGTCGCTCTGAATTTAAAATTTCAAAAATATCAATTCTCCAAATTTTGGCAATCCACGGTTCGTTCGTCCGAATGCAAACTATCTGAAAATACATTTTCGGATGAACGCGCGTTCGGGTGAATAGCCTTTCGATGTAACGGTCATCTAATTTAGTAAAGCATCGAAAAAGGAAATCTCGCTCTACTGATTTTTCGCCACTTCAGAAATCGTACCCCAGAAATTCGGAATTTCGACCCGTCTACTATTCTGTCTTTCGTCATCTCGTTACTCGGATCATGCGACGTGACGTGAACTGCTTTTTGAACAGCGTGGGTGTAGCATGTTTGGGCTAATAATTCCTAGCGATATACATTCCAGGGGACGTGAAATTGGTAATAAATAGTGAAAAAAGGTTGTAAGGACTGTCTTCGATTGCCTGGCAACAATAGCGACACACCTTTACACGCGAGAAAATACCTTCTCCCACATTCACCTGCTGCTTGTCCGACAATCAGCTGCCGTAACGGCCAAGAGAACCTCACCGCACCTCGCCGCGCCCGGTCCAAGAAGAAGAAGACGGCGATCGGCGACAGAGGCATGTGGAGAGTGTGGAGTGTGGAGTGTGGAGTGTGGAGGCAGCACCTTGCGCCTTTCTTCCAAGCTTCTTCATTCCATGGCACACTACCCATATGCCCTCCTGCACACGCACTCGCCGCACCCTCACGAAGTCATCTTGGACTGATCAGTCTCAAACAATTGTGTGTTCCTCTCGCGTATATGTAGATAGTGGATGCGGTTGGGCTGCAGAAGAATCAACTGTCGTTGAGGGATACCCTTATTCAGGAAAAAGCAAATCAACATACTGTATAGGGTGCAATATGCGAGTAGGAGGACCCCCCCCCCCCCCCCCCCCCCCAACTATCACCGTCTTTAAGTTCAGGTTGAAAGGAAGTAACAAGTGACTTTAGTCAGGGTGGGAACCACGAGCACACACACGGCTGTGGTCATCGAATTAATAAGCCATCTGCTCCGTTTCTTAAGGAAGTCAATGTTTAGGAAGTCCATGGGAAGCGGGGGCAACGGAAAAATCCACAAGTGTATACTCACGTAAGACATGGGAATTTCTACTTCCAAGATATCCAGTTCCGTTGACGAAAAAATTCCCAAATTCTTAAACCGATACGAGTATGCTCACCTGGGTGGTTGAAAATCTATTATTGATATTCGGGAGTCCGATGTGCAACGAGGGCAGATAACAAATGATCACGGTTTTAATCAATTTATGAAGAAGTGCACCGGGTACTCATTCGGTTGCAGATATTCACAAGTGACCGGTTTTTCCAGCTCTGTTCCGTCACGATGCCAACTACAAGATCCTCATCGTGATACTTTTATTCGGAAACGAATATCTTAAGGTCGGTGCAGATATCGATAGAAAATCGAACTGTAATGCCCTTCTGGCACGTACCACGACAGCAGTGCCAGCTTTGGCATGTGAGGTATTCACAAAGAAGCATGCAAGCAAATCTTAATTGGGAAATTTTCGATTTTCTATAATACATAGGATAAGTTTTTAAAATTCGACCGACAGACCGAATATTCACAAATTCCATTCATGGATGAGCCCAGATATATATAAAGAGCTAAAGTGAAATGCTTTGGTGGTGGGAATCACGTTGACGGCTAATCTCAGACTGCTCTGCCGGACTCGGTCGCAATATTCTTCCGATCTATCGTTCAGATTACAGCTTCATATCGTCTTATATTCGTTCAACGTCGCCTATCATTCCATTGCCAATTCCTGAATCGGTAGAGGATACCGTAATGACTGAGAATGCCGAATTTTGAAAGGGAAACTTCATGCGACGATGTTCGTTGTCAGAGATTGTGCCGTGCACGGTCATCCCGCACCGATGGATACAGGTTGAGATGAATCTTTGGAATGAAATGAGAGGGCTGGATAGACAATGCTGAGGGGGGAAAGGAATAGACGGGGAGAAATAGAGGTGGTGGTTGGGAGGCTGGGTACGTAACCGAGATAGGATCTGGGATGGCTCCCGTCTTGAGCGTGACTGGAGCCAAAGACGGTTCTTTGATAATTGCCGACGCATATATAAACCCACGGTAGAAATATTGTTTTGACGTTCAATTAGATTTTTTCTTATTGCCGCCTTCCGTATCAGTTCCTAACCGGTGACGCATCGTTGCTTATAGGATGCTGCAGCTCTTTAAACAAGTTCGCGAGGCTCAAGATCATTCTGAAAAAGAATGAAAAGGAAAAGAAAAAAAAACGAAAAGAAGGATTTAGCCCCCCCCCCGCCCCCCCGCCCCTCTCTTCGCGCCGGTCTTCCCTCACCAGTCAGCCCCTTGGGGGCAGCAGCTTCTTTTCGAGATGGACCCGAACGAGAAAAATGGTCCAAGAGAGAGACGAAACGATGCATAGAAATTTAAAAAAAATTAAAGAAAGGGTCCCGAGGCTATAAGGAAACTAGTTACCGGCAAAGGCGTCCACACAATGCGAGCCCAGGGCTCTCCTAGGCGCCTTCTTCGTCTTCTATTCATCGGTATTCTGAATAGAGTTAAAAAATGAAAGGATAAAGAGAACGGAAAAGCACTCACAGTCGCCCTATTTCACGAAGCTTATATGTACACTCCTACGTACCAAGGAAATGTCGATAAGAAAGACAAATTTTCAACCGAAATATGTCGGTCTCGGTACATCGAGCCATGTCATTACATACTTCGACCAATCTGGTCGTACTCACTTATCCACTCAGTCGACACTTATCGTTGTTAATGTTCCATCGGGGCTTTCAATTTTCCAAAACTTTCCATTTCGCCATTCCAATAACAGCTCCCGCTGACCGTGGCTCAACAGAAAATGAGCCTTGGCCAAATATCAAAGTTTCAAATTCGCTTCGATGATAACGCACCAGACGCAACCTGCAATGATGTGGTACTGTGCCACAGACGCAGATACATTTGTGAAATCCACGCATTGAGAATTATTGATATGTACGGAAGACACCTCGTTCCGCGTGACGGAGTCACTATAGCCACTTTCGTGGTCATAGCTTGTCAGTTGTCCACGTCACCTATATGCGGCAGACGCGCATCAATTACAGAAGAGTTCTTCTCCTCCAGGTTTGTTATCAGGATTCAAATACTGTGGAATTTGGAGCGTGCCAGTAGCATCGCTCCCGCTGCATCCCCGTACGCGCACGTACAAACATTTACAACAGATAGGACCATATCGACAGACTAAGCTTCTTCCCTCGCTGCGCAAACATCTATACAACTACTATACGTAACATGTGTGCTCCTGCTGCCCATCCAATAACGTCTTTCACATTACGCAACGGCGAAGATTCACGTAGTCGTAAAGCACGAAAGCTAAGGAGGTGGCGCGCGGGCGGTGTGCTGCCGGGCCCTGATCACCGACTCAAGAAAGAGAGGACATGAACAGAAACGGACGGGGTTCCAGGCGGGTGCACGGGTGCTCCTACGTGAACCCAGACTGCGTATCCACCTGTTGCCCCCCTTTCTCCCTCACATCCTTGGAGCCTTGCCTCCTTGGCTCTCTCTGTCCCATTCGGGCTCTTCATTTCTCTCTTCCCTTTTTTCCACTCTCCATCCTTGTCTCGTTCTATTTCTCTCTCTCTCTCTCTCTCTCTTCTCTCACAAAGAGCGACACGGCACACTCGCGGCAGACACATATGGACGCACGAGCACAAGCATAAGACTCGCCGGGGCCCAAGGGGCCCAGGCCGGGTCCCTACGGCGCGGCGGTACGACGAAGAGTGGCGACCCTGGCAAACGCAACGGAGAGGAAGAGGAGGCTGACGAGAGAAAAAAGGAAGAAAGAAAGAAAGAAAGAGGAAGAAAAAAAGGTAAGCAAGCCGCCCCCAGCAGAGCAGAGCCGAGTCGGCAGCCTCCTCCTTCTCCTCCTTCACGTCCTTCATCCTTCTCTTGCCCAGGAAGAAACATGCTATGCTCGGCCAACGTTCCTCCAACGAACTTCACGGCAGGAGGAATCTGAATATTATATATCGAAGAGCGAGAGTTCCTCTCATCCCATGATCTGCGGACGCTGCCAAGTCGAAGAAGAAGTCTCCGTTTCTGTTCAAATTGAATCAACCGGTGATAAATTTAATTTACGATATTTTCGTTGATATGGAATTCGAGATTGAGTGTTTATGAAATCCTGGTTATAAATCCGATCCATCACAATCAACTATACGTCCAAGCTCATTTCTGACCGTGAGACTTCTTCATTTCTTCATTTCTTTCGAGTATCCAACAGATAAGATTCCTCGTTGTATGCATCAGAGGAACTGACCTTCGCTCGAAACTTCTATTTGCCATGAACAGTCGAATCATACTTACAAAGAGAGTTTAAAGTCCTTAGATTGAGTAGAATAATCCCAAATCGAATGATACGTAGGTATAGGTTCTTTGACGCGTGATAGAATGTTATCGGGAAACTAAAAGCTCTCGTTAGCGTTTTCTCCAGAGAACGACTTGACACGGGCTTTACGACCGGGGGGAAGAAAAAAAGAGAGATAAAGAAACGAATAAAGGAAAACTAATGACCTTTGCTACTCAAACGATTGACTCATTGATTTCAACCGGCTGCCGAGAACCTAATGCGATCTTGCACGACGGTGTACACATGTATACAAAGAGCGATATCTAATTGAAAGAATATATATGAAAATTGATTCGATGAAGAGTAACAAGTTATCTACTATACACATATACCGGCACTGTGATTCGACGATTGAAACCAACGTTTTCAGTTACACTGGTTCGAACCGCGGAGAGGAAAGTAAAATGTGATCAACAGTCCCCGTGCAGATGGTCCTGCAGAGATGAGGAATTTCCGGGAGAAGGTCAGCCGAACCCGAGACTTCAACGCCTTCAGAATGCGAAATATGTATAGAAGCTTGTGATCGTAGTAGGGTACAGATTTCGACTGCGGCAGCGGGCCTCGTATTTTCATATCGAGGTTGACAACCTGAATACGCGTTTATCTCCGGACTGGGGACCCTGCAGTGAAATACTTATCGTCCCGCGGTGGGCCCTTATGCCCAAGGTTTTACAAGATGATTTCATAGGCGATTAGATAAGACGGTCGCAGGGCCGAGCGACAAACTCTGAGGCTTCGTGAACTGGATTTTTATCAGAAAAAAACTTGTCATCTAAAGCTAGCGATAACGGGCCCCCTCGTTGCTTGCGAAGAATCAGTTTTCGATTCACCGTCGCCCTATGAGCCCTTAAAACTCCGGTCCGGACGTTTGGAGACGATTTCTCCCGTGCTTCAAGTCGCTTAGCATTCGCTCACGAAGCTTCAACTCCTATCAGTATAAAATAACAGAGGCCAATATTTATCGTCTCAAGTGTTTGTTCGCATAGCGTGTACGCAGTATATGACGAACTGCAACTTAGTTCGCGATAGGCGTACGTTGTATAGACCGATAAGACCGTCGCATCTCGTATATAAGTTAAGTCTGCAGATAGCTTGCGTTTTTCGTACTTTTCTGTAAACAAATCTCTGGCTGTATGGCAAAGCAGCTGTAAGTATGTCGCATTTATCTGAAACTTATACGTTATGCTCGTCGAATAATAGAGACAAAAGATTACCGTGGCTCTCGCGATTCCGAAAGTTCGATCATGCAAAATGAAGACCTGGGGTCTTCGACTCGGCCTTCTGAAAGAATCGAAAATCGAACGCTGATCGTCGATGATCATAGACAAATTAGTGAAAAGTCTTCGTTAAGGATATCCGTATACATGAACACGTGCCCATAGTAATGAATCGGAACGATTCCACTCGCTGGAGTGAGGTGGGATGGGTCGAGAAATAAACCCCCCACCCCCGCCCCCAAAAAAAACTTGTTACGGTTTGACAATGCCGAACAAATTCGTAACCGAATTTTAGCGAGCAGGAGGACGCGTCACGGATGGTTTCCTCGAGCTGCTGAGCTTGGAGGGGTTCCTAAGGGGTCTTAAGGGGGCCCCAGAAGGATCGCAACCTGAGCCATCTTCGTGATCCCAAGTGACCTAATTGGGACCACCGGGGTGGCCTGAAATCACTCGACCAATCCCAGCTCGTTCTCCAGCATCTTCTAGCTTCTAATTGGCTTGATTTATTTCCGAAGGTATCGATATAACCGCGTCAGTTTTCCAAAATTCCTCCACAAGTTATCGGCCACACTATAGCGAAAAGAGTCCCAAGTAGCTATACCTATATTCTCGCGGTCGGGATCGAGACCAAGAATTTTGACGAGGTTAAAGTCATGTCAATTTTCAAACCTCAACCGGATCCTTGAGAGCGACTCCTTTTACTGAATGACTGAATGACTGAATGGGGTAGTAGCTAGGCAAACCAATGCTCAACGAACAACTTTTCGTTCAAAGGGATTCAGGAATCGCTGCATCTGCTGCTCTCGTACTTTCACGTTATACCCAAAGTGGATGATATCGTGAATAGATTTATCTGGATTCTATATACTACGCCTTCGCTAATGGTCGGGCTCACTGGCCGACGAATGGTCTTTATAAAAGTTGAGCAACGGTGAATGGATCTCATTGTCAGAGCGAGAAAATGATCGACTATGATTTGACATGTTTTTCTTTCTCGCGGACAAATCGAGCGGTGAGTGAGCGCTCCTGCAGCAGAAGCGGAATAATTCCACGGTCGTTTCGTTCGCGTGTCGGTATTTTAATTTGATAATAACGTCACCATCACTACAGACCCTAATAAGTAAGTCAATTATAATAAGAGTTGCCTACACTCGCATCATATTTATACACGGTTTTCCTTCGCCTGAGGTTTCGACGGTCATATAATATAATACTTCTTATTCTCCGGATGCTGATGATGTCCACCAATTTTCTTTTCATGATCGCTGCTAATAGCCTCTTTCGAAAAAGATGTTAGACACGCTATATGCTTTTCTCCCGCGTCCTCCGTATCTGTGAGCTCATATATCGAGCCATACCTGGTCTTTAATCGCTCAAATAGTTCTGTAAGATACCTGGTGAGTAATTTCGAGAGGGGGACCGATTCAACCCTTCGGATCAACATTCTCTATTCGAAAGCCGATCTTTCAGTTAGCTCGATGTATACTCCATACACGCCTTTATGAAACATATGCGAGGCGGGTGACAGAGATCTCGAAGGGATCCCGTGCGTGGGACAGACGAGCGGTCCTCGCGTGGGCAATGCTTCTCCGTGTGTGCCTTGGGAAGACTCTGAGATGCCCGATTGTTATAGTATACCTGCCTCGTACGCGTACAACATACCTACCTATACATGCCTGTGTAGTTGGTTTAACCGACCACCGGGAACGCGTATACGCAGGGCAGGTACATTTACGTCAGCTCCACGCATGCATGCACGCATCCACGATTGCGCGTGCAGACAGACGGTTGGATCTTGGTCTCTTCACAGTCTGGAGTAGGTATATATATAGGTATGTAATACAACACAGTTCTCTACGTAAGTGAATCAACCGTTGATTCAGATCACAAGATAGCGAAGAAAGGCCGTTCGCCACCGAAGACATTTTTAAAACGTCTTCTGTCACGTGTTTAGTCGTCGTCCAGACAAATATCAAACCTCGAGAGAGTCAGAGTGACCAGAACTCAGAATAGAGGTCTTTTATTGTTGGACGTGTTTCTTGAAATACTACACTGCGGGATCCTCCGGAATACAGAAGACCGTCAGATTATTCGGGAATTCACTTCACCTGCGCACGCAAGCGATTTTGTCGAACTCTAGTAATGAAACACAGAGCAACCCTCGTCGATGTTAGTTCTGTACAACAACGTGCATGGTTGAAAATCACTACGTCCGGGCTTTCTGCGATCGCTGATAAATTTTGGAAACTCTTCTCAATTTCTGCAGGCCCGCTTACGATCGTGTCCCGCACGATGGAAGTATCTTTCCATACGTTACGCCACCCGCAAATTGCAATGACAGACCCACTTCTTCAAGCTACCTAATCCACCTAGAGTACACAGTATGCTACACAGTGCTCGGGCCAGGCATGGCGAGCGTCAGAATCGCGCAGTAATATCTCTGGATGAACAAAGCATACGCACGAGAGTACGTTCCTCATGCGAGGACTGCAGTGAGCAACACGCGTAGTGCCGTGGCAGGGGGCCGTCGTATATTAGGATGATGCTTGCGTATACGCTCTCAGTCGGACTCGTCAGCTTGCACACAAAGTCGTGTGTTATATTCGTGTGCGCTTTCAATGCAGCGCTGTGCAGACCATGGCAGACCAGGGCAGCGCAGCGCATGCACACCTCCGTAGTATCCCTGTCGCTGCGAATGAAGGAGCTTCCTCCCTCACTCCCGCCTTCATATACCTGACCACGTATATGAGCGCATCTTCAATAGTGGGGCACCGGCCCCCAGGCTCTCGCAGGGGATTTCTGTGCCTGTACCGGGCCCCACAATACTTATGACTATAGGTTTTCGTATACAATGTATACACACGCAGGTACGCAGAGATAAAACCGCGTAGCATACAGCAGCAGCGGCAAGACGGTGCGTGATGCGTAGGTTGGCAGACAGCGCGCACCGTGCGTGGAGCCTGCCGCTGCCGTTGCCGTTGCCGTTGCTTCTGTCTCTCCCTCTCTCCCTGCCTCTCTCCCTTCTCGTGGTGCACTCCGGGGCGCGTATCGGGGGCCGTTTGGGGCCCCGAAGGCCCGCGCCACACCATCAACGAGGCGGAGAGGCTCTGAAAAAAAAGAGAGACCCAAATCCCATCCCATGCTCACGCTCACGCCGGCCGACCGGCCGGGACGGGCCGGGGACTCGCCCCGGACCCGCTTTGGAGTCGGGTAGGACCTTACTTCGTCACTCGCTGCTCAGTTTGAAACCATCCTTGGGATCATACGGATCAGGGCTTTGAGCTCGTCAACGAACGTTCCGATTAGTACTACAGGCCCACGTGTGTTGCGTTCTATTGTGTATGCTGTATAGTACCGATCAGTAAACTGTAATAGGTCACTGTTTCGTACATCGACTTTGTATTGTCTCACCGTTCTGCATCTGCGACGATCGAAGGTAGAGACAGATCGTTATTGTGTTTTCGGGTTGATCCCGAATTTCGGAATTCTTTTGTCAGGCAATATTTTCACTCGTCGATGGAATCAAAAAATTGCCATTCGAATTTCGATCGTTCGCTTCCATCTTCTTCTCATTTTTTCTCCGCTACATTGTTTCATACTGTGTGAATAAGAATAAAAAACCCCTGTACCAAGTGTTATGGAAAATATATTTGAGTTCAAATACCACAATCGCTAAATACACAAGGATAGTTTGAACCAGCTGACATATCATTGGTGAGTAAAGTTTTGGACCGATTTCTAATATTCGAGCACGACTACTGTACTACTTAGCATTACATATTACCAATCCGAGATTCTTTCCGCTCAATTGCAAA
Organism: Phymatocera aterrima; assembly: GCA_963170745.1. Classification (NCBI taxonomy): domain Eukaryota; kingdom Metazoa; phylum Arthropoda; class Insecta; order Hymenoptera; family Tenthredinidae; genus Phymatocera; species Phymatocera aterrima. The sequence continues at coordinate 17,909,307 of OY720662.1, forward strand.
CTTCCTAAAGAGCTAAGCCTCAATGAGCAAACTCAGTCCCACGTACCTCGGCTAATTATTTGACCTGCCGACTGTGCGGGGTTCACATTGCAGAGATGTCGGCTCCCTCCGAGCGTGAAGAACGTGCAAAAATTGTCTCTTTCTGTTTATATTGGGATCAGCCACGGAATCACTTTTTCCTTGGTACGATGTAAATACTATGTAACGTTGGCGACTGAGTATTGGAGCTATGAATAATGGTACCTCGATTATCCAAAGACGTGAAAATTCGGTATTATCGAACGTCGATATCAATCACATTCCGATGATGATGATCGACTGGAATTTCATTTCGGTACATGTCGCTCTTCGACGGGTACCCCACAAGACATACACGCGGTGCAGAGGGAAGCAAGGAATTCAATTTAAAGTGCGTCGGTTCTTATGCAGCACGGAAGCTAACCGGTGTTCAGGAGCATTGGACAAAAATTGGTGGACCGTGTTTCAATCAACTTGACTCGCCGCAAGTGGGTCAAAGGAAGATAACCGAGGACATGGAGATCGAGCCGCTTATATTCCAATGATGAATATATGTGCCTACTATTCTCCCATGCTCTGCACTCTGCGGAGGCGCTGCACCCGCATCGTACTTCTATCCGTTCTGAATGTTTGTCGCAATGTCAAATGACTGTGAACGAAGCCCATTAAGGTTGAAAAGGAGTGAATAGATTAGAATAGGGTAACAGCCAAGTGGAGAGAAGAATCAGCGATCGAAAATGCGGAGGAATGTCCAAGTAACTCCGCAACGAAACAATACTTCGATAATCCGTTGTCATCGGGATTACTACATCTGCGCTCCATCGGCGATCGAATGAAAATTTGTCCCAGTTCCATCCGATGTGGGATACACAATATCATCTATATCTACAGCTATCCAACGCGCGTGGATTATTCGTTGGCGGATAAAAAATACTCTTTCTTCCGAGGGAAAAACCTTGGTCAAATTTCATTTCTCTCCCTCAATCTTTTTCCATGTTACATAAGATGCTAGAAAGGTCCCGCCGAGTAGTCTCCCACACTTTTCAATGGCCCCACAATTTTGCGCAAGCCGTAGTATAGGGCATTGACGTGCCATGGGTACGGACGAAACGCTCCTGACAATCGATGATTGTTATGGTATTTGGTCGTATGCACAATCCGAAACCTCTGTACCTGACCTGAGATAATCCCATCCTGGAGGGGCCCCGCATAGAATATACACGGTTAGGGTCCCCCATGAACAACAATTTCAACCTTAGGGGTGCAGAGAGTAAGCCCCCACCGGCCCTGGTTATTGTCACGGTGTAGCGAATCTCATGGCGTTGTCACCGTGTCTATACTACTAGTTAGGGGAAAATCGTGCGTTTACTTCTCCCTGATTTTGGAAAGGGGATCGGGAATGTCCATTTCAATATCTACCTATGGGAAAAACGTTTCGAACATGTTTTTTTCTTCCTCCGTATTCACCGAGCTCCTATTTTCGCTGACGATTGTATACCTACTGCCTCGTTCAATTTTGTTGTCGGAACCATTCAGATGATTATTTATTCTACTTTCGCCGTCATAAAATGCATTTCTCCAAGTTCGCTTCTTCCCCTTGGAATCTAGATTATACACATATTTTGGCGAATTTTCAAAATCCAATCACTCGATGTGGTGTTCGTTGGATGTTCCTCACGACTGTGAAAACTTCGTGAGCCAAAATCTCGCGGAATCACTCTAAGCAGGGATTAAAAATACAAATTTGTGGTGTCCGAATTAATCTTACGACAACTGACGTGTCCATCCAGAAATACTTGCTTCCGATCTTTCGCTTCCACAAAAGATCCGTTACGATAAAAATCACAAAACGTGTAACAATGATTATAATAATAATGGCGACAGTTCCAAATCTCGATCTTGCTAACTAGTATGAGAAACCAGAACTTTGCTCGTTGGCAACTGAATCGTAACTTGAAATATGAAATATGTATATTATAGGCAGGTAACGTCTTCAATGTCCGCGTTCAGTGTCCGTTGATGTATTTATTTTAACATCCGTTGCGAGGTAGGGAAAAGATTCGAAAAATAGTGAATCTCACCTGTGAACCTAGTCACGACCGTTAGATCGCATCCACAACGTCGTCGGCTAATCGTAGCTAGACAAAAGCTCATAGCACACCTTTAATGGCATATACCGCGGGTTACCGCTTCTTCCCGGACGAAAGGTCCCAAACGGCGATTCGAGTCTCAACGAACCGGTATCTTCCCGCAGGACCGTTGCTATTTCTCCCCGTTTCCCAAATGGGAAAGACGCGTCTCCCCGGGTGCGACGACTTGTTCTCTAGTCACTAGTCTACGAGGGATAGTACTGAGAATACAGGTTTCACTTATTCGTATGTTAATTTGACCTCGGTAAATTTTCAGGGCAAGGGGACAGTTGTCAGTCATAGGATCGTTGCCCCTTTTCCTCAATTTCTTGCATACGTCCCATGCAGGAATCTTGCGCGTTGCTAAATTTGCATACCATCGTCCCGCCCGGGGAATCCCATGCGGTTGATCCCCCTCCCGTGGGAACACGGGCAGTATATCCGCTCCTCCGCGCTTCTAGACAAAACTCTTTCCCACATGAGCCAAGATCCTAACGGCCGTTCGATCCCACACTACGATACCCGATCGTTGAGAAAAATTTCAAATTCTTTGCCGTTCCTCGAAGCCCGTGGCGAAAATATATACCGTATATGTATCATGAAAAAATATCGGTATCGGTCTGCGGGGGTTCGAAAACATGACAACAACTATAGTCCGACGAACAATACAGTGTTTGGATGTATTTTCGTTAAGCGAGACCGGTATTGTCCTCTGCCACCCGCTGCTCCCTATACATACAGCATTGCGAAATAAGTATAACTATGTTGGCATCTTTTGTGGTCGAGGTCCTTCTCAAAGGTTGTAAAGATCTCGGTATAGTGCTACTACCTACTACTGCACCCATATAGACCTGCGGAGAGACCGTTTGCTATACCGAAAGGCGTTGGACCACCAGGAGTTGGCCTTGCCCGCCACGCAATTAGCAACAATGGCGGGTGCCCCCCCCCCCCCCCGTCCCCCGCCCCCCGCCAGGATGGTGGCGAGCTCTCTACCGCGTTATACGACCTTTCAACTCACATAAATCTTAACCGTGTATATCGAGGCAAGTTCGTCCGTTTTTACTATACGACGTCGCCGCACTGCCGGACTGCCGGAGACTTCGCGCCATTCGACTCGGTAGTAAACATATCAAGACACGAGACTCTCCCTGGACCAAGAGACACGAATGTTCACGTTTATTCCACCTGGAAGGTGAACGAGCGTGGAGGCTGATGCCAGTATTACCCGTAACTTATGACACTTTCAATCCTCCGCTGGTAACAATTTATGATCGGTATCCATGCGGGTGACTTCTCCCCCCCCCCCCCCCCCCCCCCCCCCCCCTGCTAAAAAAAGAACCGCGATATTTGTTGCGATGTTATGAATTTAAGTTCGCGAGGACAACAACTCGGTGCAAAAGATATCCAACTGCAGTAGATCGTGGAGTGTACTTGAGACAAGCAGAAACCAGTTCGATTTCAGGGCTAATTGATGAATACACTTCAGAAAGAGTGTTGGATAATATTTATGGAAGCCTGCAGCATCGCGGTATTTCAAATGGAAATGTCGCTCTGAATATATATATCTACATCTCGATTTAGTCTTCGAGCGCGTACGTGTATATTCTCGAATCTGTTCAGCGTCTTTAACACTTTCGGAAATACTTGAAATTTCTGAGGATTCAATAGAATGTAAACAGTAACGTATGAAGACATGTGAAAAATATCACTTCGAGTGCCCAGTGTACGAAGTCATCAATTTATAAGGATCAGTGAGCCTCCGAAGAAGAGTTCAACCGAGATTCCATATATCCTTATGATTTACGGTCAGTCCTTCAAGACCAAGTGCCGCAAATAATAAACTCTAATGAATTCCGTATCATTTACTCGTCTCGGAAGAAAACCCAAACTTCTTGGACAATACGGTTTCATTTGAATAAGGCTGTGAGGGCTTGCGATGACTCATAGAAGAAATGTGCGGCAACAATTCTGCTGCAGTGTACGCGATTACATCCAGTTTCCCATTAACGAAACCATTCAACTTCCTCCTCAACAATATTTTCGCATTGCTATCATTTTCACGAATTGACAGATCCTTGAATAACCTTGAACACTACTCCTCGAGTAATTCGATGAGTTTCTTCTTCTTCACACCGCGATTTCATCCGGCTCCACGGAACAACTAGTACCTACTCGTATACGATCATTCTCGCGGTGAATCTTGTGACTTTCGTTCGAGTTTTTATTTTACTCTGAAGACCTGTCGTGCTCCAAGGTGTAGCGCTGGAGAACAGAAGACTCGGCATGGAAGTGTGCGCGGGGGGGGGGGGGGGGGGGGGGGGGGGCTTGGAACTTCGTGTGTGGTCCTCCAGCTCCGTGAGCTGCAATAGGTGTCATTCCTCGTCGTGTGTGGCATACCTCTTGCAACAAACTGTCGCATATTCTTTGAAACAGGCATATCCTCTGTTCGTTCAGTGCTCTCTATATGGTGCCCGTAGCTTCAGCGAGAGAGAGAGAGTGAGAGAGAGAGAATGGACCGGAGAAGACAAAGAGAGCCCCACGTGGGCGCTGTACTGCGGCTATGGGTGAAATTCGAACGGATGAAAAAAGCATTAAGCTATAAAATATATGTGATGACGATTACCTCTACTCCAGACTCTAGAGTCCCGATTGAGAAATAACTGAAAAACGTTCAGAGTTAACGTCAGATTTTGTATTACCGAACCCCACCACACGCGGCCGAGAATCGTTAAGGAAAAATCCTCTGTAATTATCCTTCGGCGCTGATGCGCGTCCATTCTCAAAAGATCCTAATCACTGCCGTAAACGCCCACGCAAGCCAATAATTAATCACAAATTTCACACCTCGGTGAATTCACGGGGTGTATATACATATACAGAGGTATATGTATGTACATATGTAAAGAGACACGAATATACGCTCATATACCTACGTGAGTTTATATACGAGGATACGAGGCAGACCCACGGGGCACTCCTTTCGGGGTTTTCGTCTTTTCCTCTCCAACGTCACGAATGAATAGGCAAGAGACGTTTGAGAGTAAAAAGGCATGAAACTCCATGGAACACCGTGGTGGGTGCGTCGAATCGGTAAACTGACCCGCATTGACAAATGATTTGGTTCTCTCAGTGCCTAGGTGTGGAGACCTCCCACGTCGTCTGCAGCCGATGTCGGTCCGCGGTCGGGTGAAAAGAAACGGAAAGCGACAGACAGAGGAAACGCGAGAGAGAGAGGGAAAATATATGTCGGACAAAGTCCTCCGATAGTATTTTTTGTCGACCCCGGCTACCAAAGCCTCGTCTTACGCAAAGCCCTACAACGACAGTACACGCATGATCTAATATTATAGGGTGCCGGATAAACGATCAATTGATACATGAGTATGGGTTCAATATTTTATAACTGGAACTTGGCTCGACTCGGTTCATCGCGGAGGCATGCACGATTGTCAAATGGCAAATGGAAAGCCGGAGGGACACCTCAGTAACGTGATAAAACTACAACCTGCGATATGAAAAACGCATAAGATATATAAGAAGAGAAAGCAGAGCTGCGTTCATTTCGAAAATCAACATAATGTATTCCTCCCAGGGGGCCGGATGCCCCCTGTAATTTGAACCCGAATGGATGGACCCGGCGATACGGTATCCCCCCGCAGAATGCATTTCCATAATTCGTTCTTTAAACATTATTTTTAATAGGTTAGTGGCGCCAGTAACCGACAAAGGCGATATAGAAAGGAGGGCGAGGGCGAGTGAGTTAGTTATATCCCTAGCAAGTTGTATAAAAGGGAACGGCATGAGGTAGAGAGCGAGAGAGCGATGGAGCTGGGTCCCTATACACATCGAGATTAGACCTCCGCGTAGGATTCGCCAAGAAGCGATATTTAACGCAAACGGGTAAAAGATCGAATAAATAACAAAAAAGGCGAAACAGCAAAGAGAAGACTTCCTTCGGTTCTTTTATAGTGCCTGGCTGCGTGGGGTGCTGCACAAGGACCGATAGGGTGCAGGACATAAATATACCGAAATGTCCGGTGCGGTGTCGTGGCGAGTATTTTCCCCAAAACATGACATTGTCCCTCGAATGAGAAGGCTGCGTGTGGTCTCTGCACAAACGTACTTTTTTTTTCATCTTCGTTTGTTGACGGGGCTCGCTTTTGCCAGGGATTTGCATTTGCTCGGGGTATGCCCAAAACCTACTGTTTACAGTCTGTCAACTCGCAGCTGAGTGTACTGGAATTTTTCACCCGTTTTTCTTATGACAATATTGAACTTCGGACCTCCAGGACTGCCGGTCAGAGGAATCACGTGATCCCCTCTTCCATTCTCTGGCGAAAGAAGAGGAACGAAGAAACTCACCCTGACCATTCGCCGTGCATGCAGAATAGCAGCTGAGCCGAGCTTGCGGGTATTCCCCTCTCGATTAATTATTAGCGGCGAATATCACTCCACCGTTATGTCTGATTCATCTAAAATCGTATACCGTGCGGCTAATTTATCGTTTATCTTGCCTAAGAGCGGAATATTAATATTGCAATGGCGTGTCGAGCTCGAATATAACGAACGAGACAGAGTATGGCTACCGGTCGCAGCGGGAGACCGCGGTAGGGGTCCCGGGTCCAGGTTCCACCGCCGCGCCGCGCCGCTTCTGCTCTTGCCGGTACCGGTGCCGGTGCCGCTGCCGCTGCCGTTGCTACCAAGAAGATTCTACCTTCTGAAGTCTCCCATCCCTCCATCGTGATGCCCGGCATCACGGGCAACCACAACCATAACCACAACCTGCACCGGCAACTGCACTCTTTTACAGTTCATTATTCCATACGTATCTGTAACAATATGCCTCCATTACCGCACTGTGGCGTCTGCGGATGACTTTTTTCGACACCATGATGCGGGCTGGGATCTCTGCATTGGCATAAGTCGGCGATGCGCGTGTGGATACGTTGTTCGTTAGAACGGGCGTCAGTCCAAGCTGCAGAGAATATGCCACGAGGGTGGGTTCGGGATTTCGATAAAACCGAACGAGACCGCAACGTTTCATCTTCATCGGCGCAGCGCGCTCGGATGGTTTTTAATTATTATTCCTGCTGTATCAGGACGATCCGCAGAATTCACGAGGGAGAGATCTTAGCGGTGAGATTTTATAGCTGCAGGTCTGCAGGGTATAATATGTATATAAGGAATGGGTTCGGCGCGTGGAAAAGAATTCCCCCATAAGCTGCTACCGGACTGAAAAGGTAATTTGAAGACTATAGAGGTCTTTGAAAAACCGAAAGATATTTCGGCTCGGTATGAAATCTAAATGAAAAATCTCAGCCCTATTATCGCAAGGGATCTTAATCTATGAATACCCCACATATTTCTTTTTGGGGTTTGGAGACGACAACGACGACGACAACGAGGACCACGCCGCAACAACATATCAGCTGGATTTCAAGGGTGTTCACCGCGATACTTGCTCCAGGTCACCTTCGCTCTATGAAAGAGGGAGATCGGGACCTCAGGACCTGAACCTGAACTCGGTCGGCGTAGAGTCGGCGTCTTCTTTCTACCTGTTTGCTCCGTTCAAAAGATCAAAAGGCGCCGCTCTACTCCACCGTTGTTCCACGGGGTGTCATATAGAGTGGCGGGGAGGAGGAGATACAGCCTCTCATAACGTTCCTTAATGGACTATATATATATATATGAATCTGTGCGGACGCTGGGGGCGCCCCAATAAGCTTCAATCGCTTATTACAGTATATATAACGGAAAATATCAATCAGAGAGGAATAATATATCGAATAACTGTTGCCATACGTCCGACATTGTAGATCGGTTACTTCGCTGAGCATCTTCGAGCACGTGCATACCTACTTACCGAAATCCGAGATCACTACTACTCGAGATCAACTCGTTCGAAGTATAAAAATGAAGTGATACGTATCTATTGCCTGCCTGTGTTTACCTAAAGATGCGCGAAGTATACAGGCATGTATGTACACACATATAGATACGGACATTGTATGTAGGGTACTTATCCGACGGTTGGAAAAGTTGTTACCGTTGATTCAACAGAAAGATAAGAGAATTGAAAAAACTGTGTGTAGTTTCAACGACTCTTGCACGTCCCTCGCCGATCGCTCGCGACAAGATTGTACTACGCGCGCAGCGCGGTTCCGAAAGTCCGAAAGATAATTACAGCCACCGCAGTAGCGTGACGGCGCGTGAAATCCCTCGGTACAAAACCTGAAATTGTGCGTGTATTTAGAACGTAGGTACATATTTGGTGTACCTACATGAAATGACCGATGCGAAACCTGAATTTCCAATATTCCCTGAGGACGGCAATGGACTCTCCGTAATGGCACTCGTCTCATAGTTCTGATTATCGAATGAAAAATGAAATTACTACTTGAAATTGTATGGACGGAGGAATCGTTTCCATTCCTGCGATTGCTTGCCTCGTATACCACTTGCGTACAAAGTCACACGCGTGAAAACAAAAGGAAAATAAGAGAGGAGGGTGAGGGAGAGAACTGAAGAACAAAATAGAACAAAAGCATAAGTAGTTTTAAATTTGAACTACTGTACGCGGAGGTACACGTGGTAAGCCGGAGTCTCGGTTTTTCTTATAAATAATGTACATAGTACCCCTCCTTCGGAAAAGTGCACGAGATCGCACTACTCACCGTGAGCATGTACATACATACGTGCATGCGCAGAGCGTAACGCACATAATACAGGGTCTTGCACAGCGGGGGTATATTTCGAGTAGAACCATAAGGTATTTTAGTTTCGCTGTTGGGGGCTGGAAGGAGTTTTTTTAAATACCGTTCAGTCGGCCTCCAAGAGGCTAAGAAGTGGTCCCTGGAGACTCCGAGGGCCGTGGGAGAGCCTCAGTGCGTTTTCTACACCGCCTTTCGCCACCCCGAAGGGTAAAATGCAATATGAAAATGATCCAAGTCGATGAATATCGATTTCAGGGACATTCGGTCGTGATGGGTTACGTACTTGGTTGTCGATCGTGTTTTCGAAAAGTTGTTCATCTCCGTATTCAGAGTACCATCGACAGGACCTAATATGTGTACCTAGACGTATCTCAGAACGTGAAAGAAATTTCACGTTGGACAAGTCATAAAATTCGATCCTATAACCGTACTCTAGGTATAATATACCGTGAAACCCGAAGAAAGTCGTTAAGATCTTTGGGATAAAATCGTTTAAAGAGCAAGCAACATGCTCCGGAAAGATAATCTGACCAGTTGAGGTAGAGGACAATGGTGGTCGTGTTTCCGAGGATATTCTCAATACTTTTTCTTCCTCTTCGTTTTCTCTCTTTCTTAATTCTTCCTTTTCCCGAATCTTATCTGTAATCTGGCGTCGCAGGCGTGGCCGAAAAATTCGACAATTTTTCGACGTTTTCTTCCCTCTCTCTCTCTCTCTCTCTCTCTCTCTCTCTCTCTCTCTCTCTCTCTCTCTCTCTCTCTCTCTCTCTCTCTCTCTCTCTCTCTCTCTCTCTCTCTCTCTCTCTCTCTCTCTCTCTCTCTCTCTCTCTCTCTCTCTCTCTCTCTCTCTCTCTCTCTCTCTCTCTCTCTCTCTCTCTCTCTCTCTCTCTCTCTCTCTCTCTCTCTCTCTCTCTCTCTCTCTCTCTCTCTCCTCTCCGCTCCTCTGTTACGGTTGTCTCATTTTATTTTGATGACTGTTTTTATAGACCTTATATCATTCGATTTTACAGACCACGTACGCCAGTACTATACAGAGACGTACGTACGTACATAACACTTGCATCAATAATCTCAATCAATCTCTTATCCCGGTGGTTTGCCCTTTTTTCAATCATTCATCACCGGGTATATGTATACAGCCCAATAAATCCTTCAAACACTTCTCAAGAACATTTATGCTCTTAGTTCTAATCCAGACGATAATGATTAACACAAGCGAAGCGCACGTGCCTTGATAAATCACTTCACTACCTGCTGCCCATACTATAGGTATATAATACGTACATTCTTTCTCTGTGTTCATACTCAAGTCAGATTATGATGAACGACGAAGTATATGTGCAACGGATTACTATCTACGAACTTCTTATAGATATAATATAAATGAAATATACATGTGTTGACGCAATATTACACAATGTTGAATGCGGGAGAGGTATATGTTCGGTATTATTACACGAATGACTGTGTGCTTCGATATGCCTGTTTCCATTTTTCAATTTTACCTGCTAACGGGAGTTTGCTTTTCATTAGAATCATAGTTTTTCTTGTTCTCTCCTCTGTTTCTCTGTTTTCATGAGAACGATCGATTCTGTCCATTCCTGTTGCCGACAAATTGATTAAACAGATCAAATAATATCTTGAGGTTACAATAAACAATAAGTCGGCCATGTATGTATATACGTATGTATCTACTATAAGCATACCGGATAATCGATTGAAGAATATTAGAAATAATTGCTGGTAATGTTACTCAATACTGGACCAAAATAAAGAGCCTGATGACATTTAGATTCGTGGTTTGGAGCTATATCTGTTGAATTCAGATTCGCTGAGATTTGCTTCGTCGTTAACGTCATAGCTCGGGGCGGGGGCTAAAACGCTCTGTCCCACAGTTTGCGATAATTTCCCAGATAGCTGACCGTCATATGTGTAAGTATATCGCGTCACTAATGCCATAAGGACGTAAGCGCCGGAAGTACGATTTTTCCAATGCCAGAATTTCGTGCAATTTTTGCTGTTTTTTTCGTTTGCATTTGTCCAGAAACGTGAAAGTAAGATTTGCTTGATGCACCCTTTTGGCATGAGTGGGGAAATTTGGTTCTTAATCATAAAACCGAAAGGTCGTATCTTCCGAAAACCTGAAGAAAAACGGAATTCTTGAGAGCAAAAGATCCTTTCCGCTGTCACACATTACCTTTTGGCTCTAGTCAGCCAATTTTCAAATTCCGGTGTTCTGGACGGATTTTTATGCCTCCGGATGTATATGCAATGAAGCAAATTATCCGACTCTTCGACTTTGGCATCATCGAAAGGTCGTACAATATCGCTTTATATACGTCCTTATGCCATTATGTAGTACGCAATTTCGTTTTGAATGAAGCGCACTTGCGGATAAAAGCACTTGTGTTTCCCCTCCACGGGGCCGCGCTAGTGTACAAAATTTGGTAAAGCAAAAATTCCGCGCTCCTACACGGACTGGACTTCGTACTCGTTGTCAGATATCATCGGGAATCCATTCCAATGGTTATCGGGATTTCGGGGCCGAAAGATAACGCGTGAAAATCGCACGAATAACATAAATTGTATGAAATTTTGGTTGCCTAGCTGTTCCGCAGCTGCTAATTCATTTTGATTTGTCTCCCATTATGTTTCCCATTCGTTTCGTGTAAATTAGGAGCCTGGCTGAGAGAATATTCCAAATTCCCACCAACGTCGAATCGGATCGTTTTGCCGCCTTCGTGATATTCACATTATACAATACCCGAACTTTCCCTACCAATAAGTTATAGGATTCACTTTAGTCTCAATCAAAAATGAGCAAATTTTAGTTTTGTGGATCGCGAGTAGAAATCGAAAGAAATACCGTTTTCGTAACAGAACAAACTATATAATAAACCAGCGCGACTGTTTCATATAATATACTTACAAACGTTACAGTCCATGTTCTATAAGTTGCATGTAATATGTAGGCGGAGAAACGGGTAGAGCTCTTCTTTCTCATACAAATTCCCATCGAAACGACTCGTCTACAAAGTTCGCACGATTTTCATTTTCCGACGAAGTTCAGTTTCACCACTTCTATCGAACATTCTGGTGCCGATGTACCCAAGTCGTCTTAATTGAGTCGTTTGTGCCTCCAAGCACTCAATCGCACACCAAGCACAATCCGAACACACCCATATCCAATATAAATGGTACATCTAAGGTATACCATAAATGAATCTGCAGAGAGGGAAAAGATTCCCACTGATTTGTATGAAAAATTTGATAACATAATACGTTCTATCATCCGAATCGATCTGCGTTTCGAGATTTTCCATGTGTACTTTTTCACAAGTACAGTTCGTGTATATATATGCGTTCGCCAAATATGAGAGCGTTTTTTTTTTTTAGTATAATCTACAATCTCTATAAAATATTCCATCCTCGTATTGGCGAGTGTGGCAATAATTCGAGGTAAAAAGTTATCGCTGGATCATGAAACGAGTATACCAATTATCGAATTGATATTTCCCCTCCTAGAATAATAATCTGAACTCCCGCGTAGACAGATAGTCGAATGACGCTCACTGCCATCGGTGCTAATTTATATAATTTTGAAAGTAATCACCAGACGGGGAAGCATATACATACCTATATCATATATGATACGTATATATTATATATGCTTGTGCAGAGTACTTATATATACGAAAAGATTAGACACTTGCTTTCGCAAATGAGAAAGATACACTGTATATTACCGTTCACGTGAACACCGAGTGTGCCATTTACTATAACAAACTCCCACCCGTTTTATGGTGGAAATTTTACGATTCAATAACTAGAAAATAATAATAATAACGACGATGATAACAATCTTGACGAAAGTCGTACTATCATATATCTAATCCAGAGCTCCTATCAATTCGATTACTTATTTATGTTTATTTTCTTTTGTTTTCTTCTCACACAAGGATCGTGTATTAAATTTTTACACGCGTACTGCTCCACGTCTATATCAATTGACCCAAATCGGTCACGATTACATACTCACCGAGATCGAGAAGAATAAAAAAGAATCAATACCTACCTATGCTTATATGATGCTCGTGTTAACAATTGTCATTTTCTGAGAGCAATCATTGATTTGAAATTCTCTATCTATCTGCACTCAATTCTCGATCGTTGAATTCCGAATTATAGAAATGAAAATTGTCTCCCAATCCACAGATGCCCAGGCCATGTATCATTTGATTGACTGGGCAGGAATAAAAACACCTAAGGTATCTGACAAGGAAATAGGTATTCTTATGGCTTCTTCGGTTATGGAAAACCACACGTGAAAACATTACGGAAAGAAAAGATGAAGAATGGAAATTTTCAGAAACGAATTGACTGATGCAAGCATCGCAATTTGTGGTAGAAATATGGGTAGCGTCTCAGCACCGTCGAAGTTGCTTCTGGATGATGATAATCGACGTGTAATGGTGAAAATTCACTGCCGGGGCGCGTGACATGTGAAAATGACGTTTGCAGCTAATTTTTGGGAATTTGCGGGCCACGCGCGTGTGCAGCTTCATCGACAGCAATGCGCTACGTTGTTAGGTGGAAATGATGTGTTAAGAATGTTTGTTTGAAGTTCAATATACCACTTGATCGTGTGAACCGATCGTCATCTATGCATGTATATCTTTCTTTACTCAAAAACCAACGTTTTCGTTATTGTACGGATATAGTCTGGATAAAGGAACGCAAATTGTGTTGGAGTACTACAATACATGAGTGCAGCGTACGACTCAATATTGAGAATCGTCAGAATTTCGAATTCGAAACTACGAATTTTCCGCCCGCGCCAAATTGATTCCAATATACGAAATAGCTACGGCACATGAAATAAAATTGTCCTCGTGTTGCCTAGCTGGAACTCAACTTGTCTTCACGCGCCTGCAATAAATCACAAGGCAGTAGATAAACAGGATAAAATAAAAGCGGTCTGAATCGTAACCATTCGTGACGTCGATTAGCGATACATCGAAGAATTTTGCACTCCATTCATACCGATTGGTCAGAGGCGATCGAACGACGGCCAATCTCTAGACTAGCTTTAATCCGATCGGATTTGAGAACCTGACGCGAAATAATGTATGACACTATAATATATACTATTCCGACTGATTCAGACTGAGCGGGACACATTTTGCGGATAGATTCTTCGAGATATTCTGAAACGAAAAGTCCTTTGGCGAAAATTCGTGCGACCGATAGTTTACGAGTTAGAGAATATTCAAGTCAGCCAATCGCAACGCTCATATGTACTGTTCAAAGATTATGTTCACTCGCAGTCATCCGAGCCTGCCGCGTCTCGCTCACGGACAATCTCGTTGATAGGTGAACCCAGATCCCCATCTGTAGCTCGAAAACCGTCTGTCACAGGAATTTTCGGCAAGGGACGTTTCGTTTCCGAATTTCTCGATTAACCTATCCACGAAATGTGTCCCGCTCAGCCTGGATCACCCGGTATATGTGTATGAGACCGAACTCCAGTGGGGGGTGGCGATAGGTCCGGTTATATCTGGTCAAATCTCACAGACATCGATTCTGCGTGTATGGATACCCATATATGCAGTATAATGTTGTGCTATAAACAACGCATTTAATATAAATATAGGCGTTATTTTGTATATTGTAATATTATAATGTTTATACAGAAAATACAAATGCTGTCTGATGCGAGACTCTCAACGTTATCTCAGTGTATTAGAGCGTGCCGAACCTGTGGGGTCTCGCGACGATTTCATACATGTGCACATTTACACGGTGTGCGATATATCTGTATCGTAGTATATGTGACCTGTGTCTCTCGCTATCAACACGTCATTCGAAACGTCTAGTCTGGTGTGAGCCGCATGAGAGTGGGGCCACCGCCTTTGCTCTCTTCAAATACACGCGTACATTCGTGCGCGAGTATATATTATACATCGGGCATACACGTGCCCGTACGACGAGACGGGGACAGACGTGTGTGCGCAACTAGAATGTGTTATAGCAAGCATTCCGCGTTATCAACAGTTGTGATTGCCTGAGAGTGGGGATCACGAGATACGGCGCAAGTATATAGCGAGGCCCCGATCGCAACGAGCGTAGTTTGTCGGTCGACTTCTCATTACTGAGTTTCTAAAAACTTTATCACGTCTCTTCGTCATCCTAGATTCATTTTCCTCGTCTTTGTTGAATTCCGCCGAATATTATTCGTCCTCTGATACAAGATCGCTGGAGGAATCATTATTTGTTTGCTGCGGCCTATGAACGGGAAATCCCCGAGGTTCGAGCGCGCAATCAGTTCCAATTCTTCAGAAAACCTGACTCTGATATCCACGAGACGAGAAAACAGAAATTGGGTATAATCGTTGGTAAACAAGCTGGATCGATTGAATTTTACTGCAGTGAACGCCGCTCGTCTTCGTTTAGAACTTCTGTATCAATCGATGCGCTCCATATTCCAGGATAATCATTGAAAACCCCCAAATGTACATCGATATTGCTTACGACAAACCAGGCAACAATATATTCGCTTATTTCTATTGAAAAGCTCGAGTCTCCGGAAAGTGTGTATAACTGTGATCCAGCCGTCGTTGCAGGCACGGCGCATGAGAATTGTTTAGCTGCTCTACTGTAGGATCTGTGTGTTCCATTTGGATAAGGAACTTGATCGTGAATTACTGCACCCCGTCTCTACTCATGGCTACTAATAGTGACATAGCGTTTTCCTAGCAGAGGAGAACGAACCTCGTGCTCAGGGAATCTTTGTCTACGAGTGTATAGTATACGGGAGTTGTGAACAGATATAGTGGGGGAACTAGTTGTGGACAATAAAACGAGAGAGTTTTTATCATTTTACAATAATTATCATATTTTCGTCCGATTGACTTTTCAAGATCAAACGTAATTCGGGGTTCTATCATTCTGACAGTTTTGGAAATTATATTAGCAGAGAGACGTTGAATCGCGTATTACAACAGTGCGGCGATTTTGCAGGAGAGTTAATTTGTCATTACTTGCGGTGAATAAAGTTGTTTAAAATTCTCTCCAAAGTGGATCAACCCTGTTTCTTCAAGGAATTAGTACGACCAAGTCTAGTTATGTTTTCGATAGAATACAGCAAGCAATTTCTCAGTTATCGCATACTGAAATCAAACCGTTTCAAGTACATCTGACGATACGGACTCGGACAAAGTGTTATAAGTGTTATAAGCGATAGTGTTTCAGAGCTAAACGGCCTGCTCGTGGCACCCGCGATTAGAGAATCGCAGCCCAGGCAAGACCTGAAACGTCTTGCGAGAATTGAGAAATTGGATTCGAAATGAACGAGACGGAATTTCTCATTCTAATCTGAACACCGCACGGAAAAAGGGTTTAGTGAGGGCAGACGAAGGAGGCACTCGACCCCTCGAAAGTCGTTAGTTAGGCGAAAGTTTCAGGGTCAAAATAAATGAAAATTAGTAACGTGCACGGGACTGTCATCCTTTGTCGAAAAAAAATCCAATCTCTTTTTCTTGGGAGCAAGGTGCAATTGGCAGGTGGAGGAGCAAGACGACGACGAGAGAAATCGTGCTCGTGAAGAGATCGCACATAACACGCGCGCAAATATAAACGAACTTCGATAACAGTGACAATAACACCATAATTCGTATATTGTATCGTATTCATAGTTCATATAGTTCATACATACAACCTATCGTACTATTATTCCATTCCTTTTCCTTCTCCTTCGTTTGATAAGAAACAAATCGAAAGGAAAAGATCGAACCCAAATCAAATTCTGGTTGGTTTGAATACCAGAGACTAGCACATAAATTGAAGGCAGAATATCGCGAGAATCTCCAACATCGCGAAAATCTCGTTAAGGCGTGTATATAGATATAGGTACCCACCAAAAATTAGAGGCCAAACAAACGAACAAAGAAAAATTGAAATTAATCGAACGTCTGCACGTCTTTGGATAATCGAAACGAAAGAAATCTTGTGAAAAATATTCAAAATATGATTGTTTACGTGCCGGGCAGAATGCCAACCCACGTTAACCCGTACGGCGCGGCTCGCTACCCAGGCAGCTTCCTGGGAAGCGCTCCTGGAGGCTACCGTAATTTGGTGACCAATCTATCGGGAAATCCAGCTTCAAACTTCTACCCTAACCTGGGCCTGTGCCATCCTCAACCGGATTTTTTGGCCTGGCCACGCAGGATGCCCGTCGAGGAAGAACTGGGGACTTCACCTCCAGCGGGACTCCCTAGCCTCGGGACTTCCCCTAACAGTCTTGGAACTGCAGGGCCACCGAGTCCAGCTCACAGCGATTCCGATGCATCGAGTTCGAGTTTGGAACTCGGCTCGGTTCGGAGAGGAGAGAACACACAGCTTAAATGCAGGTGAGCATGCCCTCAGATCTTTCTTTACGTTCACATTTTTCTTACGCCTTTTTCCAGCGATTATAGTTCCTAGCCAGTTTCTCCTGGACACTCGGATGTAAGTTTCAGGGATAAACAACCTTCGGATGACGGAAAAAAAATAAAAATAACGAAACAAAAAAATACCTACGAGTAGAAAAAAAGAGAAACAAAGAGAACGTGGTAAACGTTTTTGCCGGATAAAAATTTGCCGTTCTCTATACAATAAGATGTTTACAACGAATACATGAATTCGGCACGTTCCACATTGCCGAATGTTCATAGAATGCGATGATCGAGAACTTGTAACGCAATGAAAGAAAAAAAATTGTTTATCCAATTGGAAAGAAACGTACCTATACCTACTCATATTTATTTTACCATATTTATTCATGCGAACGTCCACCAAATGTAGTACAATATTTCATATCTTCGTTTGTATTGACGGGGAAAATAAATTCAGAGATAGAACGTCTATCATAAGCGCGTACGTGCCTTCATCCTGTAGAAACAGAGGACATACACTGTATTAATACGATACAATTAGGTAGGTTAACACACTTGTGGGCATATGAAGGCCGAGGACGGAACAACGAAAGAACTTCTGGCACGTGTATCCATCAGCTATGTAATCTTCGTCTCGTCAATTCGTGAAATTTTGCATGTACCATTTGTATATGAACGGCTAGATTGGTTGCTAATTTGCTAAGCACATCTCGTGCGGAATCGACAGTCAATGAGCGCCATTCATTTTTAACACTAATGCTGCAGACGGCGAAACTAATTCACAAGTAACTGTCTCCCTCGAGATTCGAGAACTTGAGCGTATAGTGACGCGTCGAAGTTACGTCATCGTTTCTTCCTTATTTCAGTTAAATATCAATTCTCTATGTTTAGTGTTCACAGCAACAGAGATTGCTGGAAAATGTATAAATCGCACGTCTCAGGAAAGTTTCTGTGACAATCAAGTTTGCCGCACGATATTAGGCACCGTGTTCCCTCAAAATATCAGCAATACTGTACAAATTCAGAAACGTGTTTGAATTCTGAATGAATCGGTTACGTAGGAACCGGAAATATCATACTACATGATGATGAGCATGAATGAGGATGGTCGGGCGATCGTAGCTTACTTTCAAATTCGCGGACACTTAGCGCTCATGTATTAATGGACTGTAATAAAATCGTAATTCGTATAGCGAACATAATGCACACATGCGGAGATACCTACTTGACGAAGAATAACTTGTTAGACGTAGCAAACAACAAGCCTTACGATATTATTATTCACTTCCCAACGAATAGTCGGGGGATAAACGATTGCAAAAATATTACGCCGTACCAAAAGCAGCACTTGGATATCTCGGATCTGGTTATAACCAGTTACAAGACATTGTTATCAGTCGTCAGTCGACTGTCTGAGACGATGGATTGTTATAATAATTAATTGCTATCACATAAGATGAGAAGACGACTGAGCTAACATTGTGGATTCGCATCCGAACTTTGTACAAACATATACACTGGAAATATTTATTCACGCTGTATATCTACCCCTGTATGTATTACATGTCTATGTTACGTCATACCATAAGCCACATAGGTATATAAATACATAGGATGCCACGAGGACGTGAAACGGCTGAAAATTTTCCGTACGCTGAAATCAAGACTGTATATATACTTACATAACATAAGTTTTATTTTCATAATTATTAGAACCGTGCGTGTTATTTCAACAGCAGCAGGCGGAGAAAACGGAGAGAATTTTGAGTAATTGCTCATGTATATATATACATGTGTATGTATACACGGAGAAGAATAATGTCTCGGAACAGATAAATTCGCTTTGATCCGGGTAAATGAATGACCTGTCTGTAAGCCAGGTAAATGTGTACTGAGATCGAATATATATCTATGAATCAAAATATTTTTTATAGTACATGCAGACGCGAGACGATGTGTGGCAAGTAGGAGATATTCGAGTCTAAAAATTAATCTGTTACCAACAAAAACACATAGCGTGAATTAAGCATCCGATTATTTTACGCTAAAAATGAATTTCTTCGTCTAGATCGATGTTTCTTTATCTTATAGAAATCTCTATTCGGCTCGATTCGATAGATTCCTCGAGATGATTGCAAATTTCGCGCATAAAATGTTTTATTTGATACGTGGTATTAAATGAACCGATCGAATCAAAAAAATAATAGTTCGAATGAAACACCCAATCACTGCATTTAAAAAATCGAATCTTTCATTGATATATATATGTTCTCATGCCCAAATATTAAAAGAGAGATCCAAAGATATCGAGTCAACTTACTACCGATAAATTGATGCTCTCTGTGCGGATGGTAACATATGTGATTCGCAAACCATTTCTCTGTGTATTGTATTAGTTTTTGAACTTTAGTTCAGTTTTCAACTCATAAGAATCGACTCTATAACATGTATGTACATACAGTGGTGTAATTCGCTCATGAGCTATGATACAAATCTCGAATCATTTGTGGCCGTAAGCAAACTGAAGATAGGTTACCGGCGCCGCCCTCAGTTGTGGCGTGGGCCTACCTTGGTTGCGGGAGCGCCCCGCCACCTATCGCCGGTCGAGGGAAGCTCATTCCCGGCGCTGGAAAGTGCGTTGAAATATTGTTTGAAGAAATTCATTGCCAATATTGAATAATTTGATCGTTTCAATCAATGAAACCGCTTTTTCTGATCGAAGAATACATGTTCGTGGCTATTGAAGAAAATATTCGGACCTGAGAAATATAATACTTATATTGAGAAATCTTTATGTTCTAATCCAGAGCAACCTCATTCTTTTGGGTCTAGCAATATCTGTTCCCTGCAACCGAATATAATATTGGGATTCAAAACATTATTTATGCGTATTGAATGATGTTGTCGTTCCGTTCGATGACGCCGCTTTCTTTGACGGAGTGATATCTATTTGTGGCGACGAAGTAGAATATCTGAATTGAAAAAATTAAGGTTCTTTCATCAAAAGCAACCGCGGTGTTTCGGATATAGCAATATCTCTTTGCAGTAACGAGATAGAATATTGGAATAAAAAAATTGTATTACTCGTATTGAATAATCTTGTTATCCAAGAAACCGCTATTTTGGTTCCCAGAATATCTGTTCGTGGGAAGGAAATGGAATATTGGTATCAAAGACATGTAATCAAGAGAATTAATCATCAGGCGCAATGATCATTATAGTACGAAATCAAATGACATTTTTTTGTACCGAGTAAATAGGACTTGAGTACATTGGGTTACTCGGATCAAATCACTTTTTTCCCCCGTGTATCGAGTATCTTCATGCGGTCATCACGTGGAAGATAACGCACGTGTCATTATTCAAATCGAAGGAATAATTCGTCGTAAAATATATTAAATTATGGCCGTCGCATATGGCACGCCGCGCCGTACGCGCGAGTAAGTAATACATCGTATTATACATTTCCAATTATCGTGCGAATTTTGATGAGTCTTGTTTTCTTCTCCTTTCCTCTCTGCTTTGCTTCAATTTTGAATATCGCGGTAGTATGCAGGGAGAGGACGTACTGATTGCTGGATGTAATTGATCTACGAGTTCAAGGAAACGTTATATATTCGCCTTCGAACTGAAATCGCGAGACGAAGAGGCTTCTTCAGCCGCTATGCGATTCTAGCATACGAAGAATTTGAATAGCACTTATAATACATAGTATATATCGAAGAAATAATCTTGAAATGTACATATTTAGGACAGGTATAAATATATGTTAAACAAGAAAGCTGCACGCTGCACCTGTGGCGGTATGAACAGCCTATCTACAGGTATATAAGGCATGTATAGTGTTATAGGTACATACCTACATATATACAAATACGGAGCATGTCTATTGTGCTTCGTGGCTTATCGATGCAATAATCCCCTCAGTATGGATGCAGCGAAGTCTCAACCAAATGAGATTCCATTCGCATATAGTATAGAAAGCCTGCAGTTTCTATTACACTCTTTTCTTATTTTTAACGGAATAAAATGCGTATTGCTGAAAGTCCTCGCGGTATAATATTTGTACTCGAAGTTCAAATCGTCTACACAATTTCTCGGACAGATAATGAAATATACCAATCGATGGGGAGGATTTTTGGCAGAACCGTCACAAAAATCGATCATGCAAAGCCATTCTGATTGTAAAAGTATACCTGTTTAGTATCAGTAGCTGAATTCGTCCCAGTACCTGCAGGCCGTCTTCCTAATTCCGATGCTGTTACGTTTTTCGGTATAGATGCGAGCACTCGATTGTGAGTCTTGAGAGAATTTATAGTCGCCAATTTGAATCGTAGATCATCGTCTCAACCGTACTTCAATAATCACATACAAGTCCCATCTCTTATAATGCAATTTACGTTATGCCGTTATCTTGTATGTATGGAAACAGAAGTGGATTTTATGTATCCTATACCTAATAGTTAAGCTTGATATCATTCAATATGGCTGCGAATTGAGACTTGCGAGTGTGAGTTCGAATCGACTGATAACGCAAATAGAACCGAGCAAGCATAATGAAGAAAGGAAGATAGGAAAAAAATTAATCATCGTGTCTATAAGTCTATACATAGCATGAATTACCTCTGTATGTGTGTTTGGAGAAGATCCTTGATCTCTGACCCATTCAACGCACTTGCTTCAGCACGATCTTCGCAACGTCTGTACATATAGGTGTATGTTCGTACGCGCAATTTCATATACCCGTTAATTATTTATTCATACGATACTCAAACGAGATGAGTTCAAGTCGGTGAAATAATATATCAGTGCTCGAAATAGCGTGTATGTGGTGAGGTGCAGGTCTCTTTAGCTCGATGAAACATAAAGTGGAGTCAAATGAAGACAATTGCAAATCTGAAAGTGGTATCAATTGAGAGACATATGTTTTTATTGATAACCAATGAAGAGTTACTGCCCGTCGAATAGACTTTCGGAAAAAAATACTCACGATATTTATCTGAATTCAGTAACTGGAAGGTGTGATTGTTGGAAGCATTTAGAACGTATGTAATAAGTCAGACTTGTACATACCTATGTAAATGTGATATAGCCGCACACCACGACTACATAGCTTTATGAAGTAGTAAAATATTTCACAGCGCGTTTTACTCGTAATATGTTTTGTGGTGTAATTATTCCTCGAGAGAAATTCGTTTCGGACGTATTATAAATAGTGGAACTACAAGGGGCTCGGACTCGCAGAGAGATTAGGAGAAATAGATAATGACACTTGTGATCTAGAATGGTTTCGTGCGAGAAGGTATAAAACGGCAGTTAGACTTGGATATAAAAATAACAGTTATTTCTTTAATTTTCTAATCTCGTTTCTACGCCTATCTCGCCGTATCCGTGAACGCTGCACCCTTTCGTGCATTCGAAACGGTCGATTGAATCCTCATATGAGTGTTGAGGACTCTGCTTGATTACGATCAGGATAATTCTTAATGAAAAGTGATATGCAGAGCCTATACAACTGTACGGTACTGAGATTCCGGGATATATTTAAATTCTCATGATCTGACTACCGTTCAAATCATTTCAGCGTTGGTTCGGGGGTAAAAAATATCAACATAATTAATATAATTAACATTTTTATCGTCTAAACACACGCTAAAAGTCAATTAGATCCTACTCTCTTATCAATAAATAAATACGATTAAACATACGCCCCGGTTGAAATCTGTTTGGAAATTGGTAAATATATACATACTCGATGCGGCGTATAAGTAGAATACGAAAGAGGAGAAATAAAGTAGCCTAATAACTTTTCTAACATGTTGAATAACCTGAAACTCGCTATATGAGCGCCGAAAACTTGTTCTATACTGATTAGGGATAACGTCCGAAGTTTCTGTTCCTCTGCGGCAATTATAGAACCTGGAACGAGGAGTTAATGGGCTGTAAATAACATCGAATGAATTAGACTTGAAAGATAATATAGTATACTCGAGACTATAAAAATTGAAATAAATTTCATACTCGATAGCTTCTTCTGGACAATACTTTAATTTTTTTTATCGTTCTTTCTCTATTTTACAGATGGACCAATTGTGGCCGATGGTTCACATCCTTGGAACAACTCGCCGGACATGTTGCGAGGTTGCATGCCGCTCCCGGACCAAAGGGACTTTTTTACTGCGGTTGGGAAGGATGCGCGAGGGGTGATCGAGGATTTAATGCTAGGTGAGATTTACAAACAGACTTATACGCAACGTTCGAAGTTATGAAAAATCGAGAATTTATGCACCGCCCTCTGTCCTCTAGAAATTTGAATCTCTATTTAAAAAAAGTAAAACCCAATAAAATGAACGATCCGACAGAGTTCCTCATCTTTCCTAAATTCAAATTTGTTCCATTATAATTATCACGTAAAACTCTCTTCGCAGACATCAACTTCATATAAAATCGTTAGAATTATGACTGAGAAATTTAGCATTTTTTTACAAAAATTTTACATCACAGAACTACCGCCTTCGATCAGTTTTTGAGAGAATTAAAATTGATCAAAAATGATAATCGGTATGCTAGCCCTTTCCGCCGGACTCTCACGAGAAAAACGCGTGAGCGATTTTGTTCATTTTACCAAACACCGTTCGGATATCGATTTGGAATTAAACCGTTGGAGTAACTTTCTATAAATTTCAAATTTTCCAAACTCGGTCATTATAGCGAGCTAGGTCTCGCTTCTCCTCTCGGAATACACGCACGTGACATTCGAATATACCAAACCTCAAGAGTTACTCCCTCGATCACAGCAAGGTCGTTAATGAATTATTTTCACGTTCGAAATTCTGCTCGGTTTTGAACCGATTCTGCTCCGGCATGATCTCGTTATAAACAATCTTCACTATCCTTGCAGATATAAGATGCTGGTCCATGTCCGTACTCACACGAATGAGAAGCCACACCATTGCTTCCAATGTGACAAAAGTTTCAGTCGCGCAGAAAATTTGAAAATTCATGCCAGATCGCACACGGGTGAACGTCCTTACGTATGTCCTGTTGAAGGATGTAACAAAGCTTATTCAAACTCGTCGGATCGTTTCAAGCACACGAGAACTCATGCCGTCGACAAACCGTATTGCTGCAAGGTACCAGGTTGTCCGAAAAGATATACAGATCCGTCATCGCTTAGGAAACATGTCAAGACATACAGACACTACGTGAATAACAACGATAAAACGCAGGAAAAAAGTTTCGACGAGAATAGCAGTCTAGAAAAAATGAGCTTCGAAACACCGGAGAAACAGAGCGTGTCCGAATCGTCGGATAAGAAAGATTCTAGTATCGAAAGTAACACGAGTTCGAGTCCGAAGATGAGTTACAGTTTTGAGGAACAGCAGAAGTTCGTCGAACGTAATAATTTCTACAACCTTGAGAGGAAGGAGGAGTCCGTTACACCGACGAAATTTGAACGGGATGTTAAATTGTATCCAAGAATTTATCAAGAGGAGAGTTATATTTTACCAGAAAGAATTCAAACCAATACAACTTACACGCCGAGTCCAAATAAAGATATTTCACCCCGTACTAGTCCACCCCATGATCTGTTCCCTCGAATCAATATGCAGTCTACGCCAATAAAAATCGAAGAACCAATCGAATATCAAAGAACAACAACGACAACGGCAACGGTTGATTATAGAAATATCGAATCGATAGTAAACAGCCCACCGAGAAGAGATGTTTTGTCCAATTGTGAGATAAGAAATTCTGTGATAAAACGGGCCGATGATGTTAAGATGGAAATCGAACAACCAAAAGACACCAAAGATCAAAATACCAGCGAATGTTGTTGTCGTCATAAATGTTGTGTACATAACAATGAAAGTATACTTGAAAAAACGAAGATTTTATCAGATTTGATAATGAAAGCGCAAAATCCGTTGTTCAGGCATCTGTTGGGATCGGTAGATTTGCAATACGGTTTACAAAACATGTGGAATAATATGGCCGACACGACAAATACTTGCGGGCAAGATTTGAGAGTGAAAAATAATGATACCGTTACCGAAATGGAACAAGATCTCCCGTTGGATTTGACAATTAACAAATGATCGATGAATTACTTATCAACAAATTTCATATTATTATGATTATTATCGTACATACCTACCAAATATATACCATGCTATATTATGTATACGTAGGTAATGAGATTGAAGTTTCTTTCGATTCTTACATATCACTGAAATTGGCAGTTTTCATCCAACAGCGAATGTTCTATTGCGTTTCGTAACGGAAAAAACAGGAAAAGAACTGACGCATTCGCAAATTGCCGTAACAGTGTTGTTGAAAAAGATTTCAATCTATCAAACCGGTGTACAAATTCCGTTTTCCAGTTGTTTCCTCTGTTTTCCTTCCTGCTTCTTCTTCTTCTTCTTCTTCTTCTTCTTCTTCTTCTTCTTCTTCTCCTTCTTCTTTTTCCTCTTATCCACCATCTTCTTCTTCCTCTTTTTATTCTTTCATATTCTTTATGAAATATAACAAAGCCAAATATATTTAAAAACAAATATAATTACATACATGCCCACATGATATAAAACAATGGGAAATATTTGAAAAATCAAATACGATTTGCTCAATATATAATATGTAACATGTAATTTGCCTTATCACGTCTGTAAACGATAAGTTATATAGAGGTATACGTATAATTATTATACACGGTCAAAGTTCGTGCCAAAATGTTTCTTCACTAAAATTGTATACATAATAAAATTCGATATATGTAACATGCTCAAACGCACATGCTATTACATCTTCACGTAATATAGCGCATGCATGTGTTACATATGTATAATATTTAAATTATATTCAAAACCTTCAAGAACTCAAATCTGATCACATACGTGACGAATGAAAAGTGAGAAACATTTTGCGATTGTTTTCAATGTAAATAATAACAAAACAAAAGTGAAGAAAAAGAAAAAAAAACAAAAAAAAAAACGAGAGACAAAAACCACCCAAGTGCCTTACATAGTATAATCTATATGAAAAAATGCTGTACAACAATGTGACTAGCCAATAAACCGTATTATTTATATCAAATTTCTTTACCCTCTACTCCTTTATTCTGACACATCCTTGCCTGTTTCTCTTTCTATTGTCCTACAAGAATATGTAACCATTATGAGCTACCTGAATTGAATCTAAAGTAACGATCGGTAGTTCCGTATTCAGACAAAGCCTACAGCCGAACTAAAACAGTAATTATGAAATTATGAGGCCAATGCAACATCATGAAGCACTAGAAATATTCCAAGCTACTCAATCCAGAGTCCGGACTTTTATAAGCGGAATCTTCCATCGAGTGATAATTTTTTGTCAACGAAATCGTTCAAGGCCAACGCAGTGTTCGGATCAAATGTAGACTAAATAACATTCATTTACTTCTGTCTGTCTGTCATGAGACTAAATTCGAAGTCATTGTATACGTAAGAACGATTACACAATTTGTTGGAAAATTCCAGCGAAGTGAGAAACTATCAGCCGAGGGGCTATTCACTTGCTGAAATAGCGAACCACTTTGTGAGAAATGACTCTGAAATCGATGTGGAAATTGCTTGAGATCTCTAAATCAACTCACAATCGATGAAGTCGATGATGCAAGATTTCGTGCATCGAAAATACAGCAAATTATGGATGATTCATGTGAAGATCGCCGAACGATATGCATAGAAATCTTGAAATCACAAATGTAATCACTCGAAATTGTCAAAAATCTCTTGAAATCGTTAGGAATAATTTACAATCGTATTCGCATGAAATAACGTGAGATCGTTGGGAATCATCGAGATAGCTCGTCACTCAATCAGTAAGCGAATGTCCCCTCGCTCTTAGTTGTACTTCTGAAGTTCTGTCCTCCCTTCGCTCGTGTTACAACTTTGCATAGAACTTCAATTCAACGAAAATGCAACGTGTAGGATAGGATTTCCGGTGATTCTTATCAAATCATCATCAAATTGTTCTTTTTTACGGAAATCCTATTGTTGGTAAGAAGCCAAAACTGTTCGTTAACAATTTATGTATTAATGTGTGTTCCTAGCATTTCATTTTCACGTTAAACTCATTCGCGTTTCTTTTGATCGTGCTGTTTTTGTAGAACTTCCAATTGGAGTAATTGCCAAAAATCGATTGGTACATATCGATTCAACATAGAATTGAAGCTATGTATGTCGAGATGCAGATAAAAATAGGAAGGAAAATGGTTTCCAAACTGAATCTAAAAATAGTGATTAATCCTCTTTTTTGGGTTTTTTTTTTTCTAATCTAATTCATAAAATTCAAAAGAGATGAATGACTTTCATATTTGAATAGAAATACGATTTGTAGAAAATATATAAATTTTCTTTATTTCTGACTAATTAATAGATTAATATGTATTGTCTCTCAGTTCATAAGAAGAAAAATAATGAAAGAAAAGTCTTGCTTCGCATGCTGAGAGGATCTGAGGAAACAATGATTGCTCCGCTCTCACTGTTTCCTTAGATCTCGCGTGTATATGTAAAATGAGGAACCAGAGACGACAGACAAGATTCTATACACATATTGAATATTTATCCAACGCATCGAACTAAAATTCGAAATTAATTGATTATCATTTGACCTGATTTTAATTCAAGTGATAAGAACAGTCCATACAGTGTGTGTATAACAATATTGTATGGGGTTGTGGGAACGTACGTAAAAATAACAAGTTATTGAATAGCAAATGTATTAATCGTTGTTGATGTTAGGTTTAATACCAGCTTGAGACACTCTTGGATAAATATTTACATCCTAAGTTTACTCAAGTAACAATTCTCTTCATTTATTGTCGACTTCAAGCGTTGAGTGTAGATACCCTTCTACACTCAACGCTTCAAGTCTCATAAATCGAACATTTTCAAGAATAATTACGTAAATCTAATCTAGGACTTTCTTTCAGGAAAAATTTAACAAAAATGCCACTTTAGCGTTCGTTGTTCATTTACATAATTATGAAATTCAACACATCATACAAACTTTATACTAATGAGGTATCATACAATAGCACAAATATCGGATTTAATCCGTCGTAATAATTAGGCAATCGACATTCTTATTTTCCGATAACTAGATATCTTTCATTTCTTCTGTTTTTCTCTTTTAAAGCATCAAGAATTCTTACTGTTTATGTATTGATTGGAGATTGTCAAATCCATGAGGCTGGAGTTCACGACGTTGACGCGATGAAGTGATGAAAAATGATATCAACTGTGTCACCAAACAGCACACCAAAAGACGCGTGAATACACATTTTCTAATCGATTTTTGGTCGAAATCTCACAATGAAAAAAATCCCCGACATCAGGGATTTTCGAAATTACATAAAAATCCTAGACGTTTATTCAACGCCGAATTTCAACCAAAAATCACTTGAAAATTTCATTTCCCACAACGTTTGGGTTGGTGAAAACAGCTATCATTCTCCGCCATCATACTACATTAACATGACAAACTTCAGTCTCATATCAAATTCTTGATGTTTCGGTAGAAATTACAAATTTGATGCAACCAAATAATTAAAAAAAATGGGGTATATTGTAGATGAAAATCACGTCTTATCAATATGCACTGTGAACTTAAAAATCGAATATCTTCGATATAGTATCAAATTAATCCCTGAAACATTCAACGACAAATGATGATTAATCGTTTCAGGAGATGCTATGGCCAGTTAAAAGGTCAGACATCCCATCTTTGATTATTCTTAGATACTCCAAGTCGGCGTTTATCGTCGCAATCAGTTGAGCCATTCCTTGCTGTTCCATACTTAGATACTGTAACAAAAAATCAATATCAATGGGTGATCCTTAGTTTTGAGAGGAATACTTAGGCATTTTGTTCGTTTCACTTACAGTTTTAATATCGTCCTGTGCAATAGGATCCATAGTGTACCGTTCGTGGTTTTGAGAATCCATGTGTCGCCTCATTCTTAGTTGTGATAACATTTCGCTAATTCGACCCTTGAACTGCGTCGGGGCACTTATTTGCGAATGCATCGCTTCAAATCTGTTCGTTAATACTTCTTCCTCAGGTTGTAACGCCAGACCAGCTTTTCTGGTTATCTCTTGCCGCACGAGGATCTGCAAATTATGTCACACATTTTTTTCTGTGTGCCTTTTTGAAGCTATTTTATGACTATCCTTGCGGAAAAGACTGTGTGCAGCATGTTGGAAAGACATGTTACTGTGAATGTTCAGAAAGATAATTGTGAACTAGAAATATAATTTCAATACATACGAGAACAAGTTTTTAATTCATATTTTACCTGTAAAACCCTATGCTGCAATTCTAGGAGTGTTCTTCGATGTTCTTTCAGCCTCGCCTGTGTCGCTGTGTGTTGCCTTTGTAATCCCTGTATCCTCTCCGCAGCCACATCTAGAAAGGCTCTATGCTTGGCAGTTTCTTTTTCTTGGCATTTTAGTCTGTATTTAACTTGATTGAAGCCGATCATTGGAACAGGAATATATTTTTCTGGATTAGGATTATCCAATTGCGCTTGTTTCCATAATCTTGGATCAATAGAAGATGGCGGATTGTCTAAATACTCTTTAAGTTGAGTAGGGTCGAGTTTGATCTGCGGAAATATATTCTCGACACCAATTTGTCCCAATTGTTGTTTTTGCATAGTTTGCGTAAAGAAACTAACTAATTCATTAGCTGGTATTTTTCTTGACGATCCAGTCACACCTTTTTCCAATACGCAAATTGTTATCTGGCTCTTCGCCTCCCCTGTGGACTTTATGGTGTCAATATTCAATGTTAAATTTGGCCGATTGCCAAGAATAGTATTTAAAGATGCAATTAGTGCCTGTTTTCCGTCTTGCAATTTTCGTTCTTTTTTATTAAAACAAATAACAACTAGTCCGTCATTATTATCCGCATCAGGCATACAACTGTAACCGATTGCTTTAAATCTGCACAATGGATTCTCCTGAGTTAACTCTATCGGAGCAGCCGATGATGAGTAGTAAGCTTTTCCCGTTCCCCATAATGCCTGAATCAAGTTCCATCTTGCTATCGTGTTATCACGTTCGTCGTTGAATAATTGGCAATTAAACACCGCGTTGTACAGAGCTTCAGATATCGCATTTACAGATTGTTGGTGCTGCTGTTGCTGCTGTTGTTGTTGTTGCTGCTGTTGTGGCTGTGCGAGAGTTGTTCCAAACCCAGTAAGTCCTGTTCCTGCAAATTTCGAACAAATCTTTTAACTGGGTGTAATTTTTTTTGACTAATTCGAACTCCGGGCTACAATGAATGATTCCCTGGATTTTTATCAGAGGGAATCTGAATTACCTGTGCCGAAAGTACCGAAGCCTGTAGTAGTCGTTGTTGCTGGCTTGGCACTAAATCCACCAAATCCTGTAGTTGTTCCAAATCCGGTGGTGCTTGTGCTTGGTGCTCCAAAACCACCGAAGAAACTAGGAGCGGCTGAAGTTGTTGCTGTTGTCGGGAAGCTACCAAATCCACCAAATCCTGTAGAGCTTGTTGTTGCAGTTGTTCCAAATCCGCTAAATCCTGTTGATGATGTCGCTGGGGTAGTTCCAAATCCACCGGCCGTTCCAAAACCAAAATTCGAACCAGCAGTACCGAACGTTGATGTGCCCGTGGCTGGTGTTCCGAATCCTACTGCTCCAGATGCTCCAAATCCACCGCTTGCTCCAAATGCAGGAGCTTGCGTCGCTGGAGTACCGAATTCTCCAAGCGTTGGTGCTGACGAAGCTGGTGTTCCAAACCCGAAAGATGGGGTTCCAAATCCAGCTGATGAAACGGTTTTTAATATAAATTAACAGCTTTAAAGACATGGCCTCGGCATTGTGTATTATGAATTATTTCTTATCGATGAGTGAGGAGTATGAATGAGGAATATAAAAATGTGGCCGCTGTGTGGTAATGAATACTAGGATGGACATATCTTATCAGTGTTAAGATATGACGTTGGACATTTTGAGTTATTGTCGTGTTGAATATTAAATACCCCATCTTTTGAATCTTTCAAATTTGTCATATAGGAATTTTAGCATCGTTATATTTGATGCAATTATTTGCACTAATTACAAGATTGATTCGGTAAGACTCTGTGACGAATAGGAAATCAATCCCATGATGTAATATGATCTTGAAACGTCAAATGCAGCGTTTAGCTTTTGTTCCATTGAGTAAGTAAAATTTCCGATTAGTACCAGAGTTCAAAGATTGAATTACTACTGGACACGAGTTGACTCAGTAAATAAGGAAACTTTTTACTGAAAATCGTCGATGGTATGAAATGAATGCTGCAAGTCAACTATTTTGTAAACAAATGACAAATCGAGCTGTCAAACAGTTTTAATAAAAGATTTAACACCAAAAATGTTATTAACGTGAGAGCTTTTTCTAATCCAGAGAAAAATATAGTTTGATTATTTTTTGTTCTTTTTCAAGTACTATACATTCGTTGAATTATGATAGTAATTCAACAAATGTAAATATCACATGGATAGAATGTGTATCAAAGATTAGATTTCAGCCTTTGCACTATAGTGAAAAAATGCTTCTTCTCTTCTTCTCATTTCAACACTTCCACTTATCAATGTGGCGAGGAAACCCACATATCCTGTGACGTGTACTTCTGAGTACGGTTGAGTTGCCTATTTATTCGCTCCTCTGGTCAAGCTAGCGGTTGTATTCTTGACTGCGCAGAGCATCAAAAGACAGTTAGCAAAGAATACGAAGCGACGAGTGAAGTGAATGTGGTGCATCAAAATATTGTGTCTTTTTATTCAATTTTCATCAATCAAAAACCATGAGTCCTTTACCGTTTGTTAAATCTGTCTCTCCCAAAGTACGTAACTTATTCCTAATATTACGAAGTAGTTTATGTATATAAATCGAATCATCTCACAAAAATTATTAACATATCAATATATTAAACTGAAAATGGAAAAATGATGGCGATTTTATAAAATCATAAAATCACTAACCAATTGATTTTCTTCGTCCTAAGTGACAAATGAAAGCAATAACGCAGGCAACCTATCAATCCTATACATAATGTCAAATGATTTCATATTCTACAGGAATTGAATCATGACATATATAACAATCAAATGCATCACTTTCTACGGGAAGTCACTACCACAACTGATATTCCTGACGAGGTTACCGAAATCTTAAATGAGATCGGAACAACAGGGTCAACAACGACTGACGAACTATTAACAGTAATTTAAAACTTCCCTTGAACGAGTGCACCCTAATGCTTGCTAGTTGAAGTTTTGCTCGATTACTGTGATCAGATTACTCACAGTGTCACGATCTCCTAGCTTCGATATCCGATAAAAAATTGTAAAAATACTCAAAAAAATGGAAGCGGACAATTCAATCATTCTTTGACTAACGACGCCTACCGCGTGATTTATGTTTACACAGGTACATATTGTGTTTTTGCAGGTGACTTCGAGTACTATTGAACAGGTCGTATCTACTGTGACTACAATGACCGATGTGACGAGTGGTACTGCGGAGATTATTAAAGATGACACGCTGGCTGATACTACGTTGGATTACACAAGCATTACAGATGGACTCGAACACAGCATTACAGATGCAATCGAACATAGCATCACAGATGCAATCGAACATGATTCAGAGAGTTCAGAATCAAGTCAAACGATATTGATAGTACTGGGAGTACTGTTGGCCGTATTGGTGATAGTGTGTTGCGTTCTTGCTTGTATATTTGCAAAAATGAGGAGAAAGGGTTTCTGTACTGTGGAAGGTAAAAATCAGGCAACATGCGACGACGATTGCCAAGAAGATGTGATGTCCATGCAGCAATCTCCCAAGGAATCAATGGCTTCGGAAAAATCAGAAACCTCTCGTTCGTCGGATAAATTGCTCACAAAATAAGTGAATAATTCGAATGATTTTGTTACGCTTTGAGGGTGTGCTCTTTACATATAGAATGTCACAACGCAGATAGAAGCAAGTATTTATTAATTCCGGTTGGAAAAACAAAGTTTTATTCTCCATGTACGTGCGAAACTTTTTTTTTATACAAATTATTCGTAAAGGACGAGGTTCAGTGATTGGAAATGTGAGAAAGAGATGAATTCATCCAGTCTAAATTGTGATGGCAAATTTGAATTTGAGTTTTTCGTCAGAATGATGCATTCTAAAATTAAATTCATATTTTGTTAATTACTCACTTGGCTTGGATTGAACTGCTGTCGTTGAAGTCTGAGTGCCAAATCCGAAATTAGGGGCTGCAGCGGGTGTCGAAGTTAATCCAGTACCGAACGACATGATTTATAATTTTTAACGGAATTATTACAAGTTAATAAACATAACCTCGCTTGCAGCACCGAGTGGCTCTAAATTCCGTATTCCTTGTGCAGCCTGCATGGGCAGCTGGCAGGGGTCTCCGTCTCCCGTCTCCCGTCTTCGACCTCTTACGTTGAATAACTAAACTTATTAGTACATTTGCGTTCCGTGATAACTTATCATGTCGCTAGCAATCCGGCCATCTGCCGTCTGGCGATCAATTCGGTCGGTAATGTAGATCATCCCGTGTATCATGTATAGTAATGGTCGGTTATGTTTCGGATTCAGCCCTAAGAACTTAAGAATAAACCAATTAAGGGATTTGATTCCACTCGCACCCCCTTGAATGAGCTTCCTGATTGGTTGATGCTTAAGTTAAGTTACGTTACGGGTGAAGCATAAGCTGGCCGTTACACCTTGTGCCGACCGTCGTGACCGAGCGAAGATCGAAATCCAATCAGCGTACTGTTTCTCTGGAGCCACTCAAAAAACCTGTACGGTGATTGGATATCGCTCGGTCGCACGTCGCTCCGTCGCAATTGTCAGCATGAGGCTTAACAAGGCTTAATATTAGCGGATATTTTTAACACGGATGATACTGCATTGCAGAATGACGCGGCACGCCACTCAATTTCAAATTCGAAAATGAATTGTCATGAAAAAAAGGAAAAATTTTCTTCCGTATGTGTTGAAGTGAGAAAAAATTGAGCTAAAAACACAAATAACGTGAATTGAAATGTGGATCGGAGCTTTTCCGGGCTTATATCATTGCGAGTTACAGATTGGATGAATTTTTCGCCTATTGAATATCGATAAAAGTTTGACTTCGAACAGATTTGCGTTTGAATTTTTAAGATTTTGGAACGTATTTACACGGCCATGAATAATTTTGTTCTATCACCTATAGGAGTATATGTATATGGGTTCGGAAATTCGCTGTAGTAATAATCGATTTAGAAGAGTATATTTATTTCACGCCTTTATTTAACACTGCTGTAATGTATTTTTATTTGTATCGCGTATACTTATTATATGGCTTGTATTATAATTATATGGATCATGTATACTATATTCTAAATGTTATATAAATATTTTTTTCGATGAAAGTTATCTCCTCTACTTCTTGAAGCTTCCAATTATTTCTAAGGACATACCTGGTAAAATCCTACATGGAAGTTTGATATCCGAATATTGGTTCCAAAATGAGGAGCCACTATATCCATAACGAAATATTGCTGACAATTAAACATTAGACACAATACTTGTTATGTATTTCGCACGCCGATTGCCGTATTTGAAAAATGAGTCCTGACTCTCATAGACTACAAAATAATATTCAGAATTCAATATGAATAAAAAATGATAACTTGAGTCATGTGCTTCTCTTTCTTAGACATGTCAATTCGATTCTGCGTTCTTTCATGAGCAAGAAATTATAATTTCTTAACACAGGTGAATATTTGAAAAAAATAACAGAACATCTCCTATATACATATACTTATATATCTACCATTCGACATACATACGTACAAAGTTTCGATACCGAAGTTCTGGTCGATAACTGGCTCCGCTGGTAATTCGATCGGCTCAGAACGCAGCTGGATATATCTCAAAATTAGGCCCTACAAATTTATATCATTCGACGTAAGAATATTAAAAATCGGCCTATTCGTTTTCGAAGAGTTAATAGATGCGTACAGATTCATTGCGTTCTCAGTCGAATGATCCATCCGCAGGTGACCAATTCTGTGCAGGTTTGAGTATAGTTAATTGTTCATACTTTTGAATCCTCTAGGATCTTTCCTAACGGATCTTCACTTCTGGAAGAATTTGATGTCAGCGTGACCCTCGAATGTGGAAGAGGGCGTGATATTCTGTCTGATTTCTTCAGGGACCCGTACAAGCCATCTCTACCATCCTGTCTGTCAATGTTGGTAACCCACTAAGGTATGAAAACAGGTATGCATCTTGGATCATTTCGAGTTTTTCGTCACAATTTCTCGTGTCTACATGAATCAAATAAGAAGCCCCACACTCGAGGCCTCGTCTAATAAGTCACTTGCGAAAATGTAGTGGCGCCTCTGGATCGGCTTTTCGGTTAAAATTTGTTAATGAAGATAACAGGTTTAAGCTTGGCAATTCAATTTGGGTTCACATCCCAAATAATCCCAGAGAAAGAAAATGAATTCCTAAATGTTACGAAATGTTAACGGTGAATATTTTTATTCAAATAAGTAATCAGATCATATTTCTTCGATATTTTAACATTGCTTTCGTCCGACCATCAACGGGAGTCCTTTTTTTACTACTCATACGTCTGACCTTAGGCCGACCGCGTGCGTGCTCGGCTGACAGTGCACGCAAACGCGTAACGATACCGAACACTTCTGTGTGGCTATAACCAAGCCAGACTTATGCTTGCTGATACGAACATTTCTGGATATCGGAACGCCTGTCCCGAGCTGGAAGGGTGGGAACGTTGGGCTGCCACAACTGCGGAGTATGACGGAGAGGGCAGAGAGTCGGTGATTTGGTGTGCTGAGTGAACGATCAGACGAGACTGAACTTAATATTCTGATTCCCAAAATGCCTGGTGAGTGGCTTTTCTTTATTTATTATTACTCAAACATTGAAATGTGAATTTGAGATGTCGCTGGCATAGTGAATAGAAGCGATATGCGTCACCCGATGCATATTTCACTTGCATTTCAAGTTTGAAAATATAAGAATAATAATCGCGATTACGTCGCCGAATATCTGAAACAACTAACTTCGGAACCCACTTGATTCGAGAGATCTAGGACTATTTTCAAACCAGTTTACGGGTGCTCATCCATACTTCGATGATTATTTCGATGTAACGAATTCGGGATAGGTACATCAGAAGATTTAGCGATATCTCTTAGAATTCTAGCGAAAGATGTTATCGTGTGTGGTAAATTTCGCCTTCCACTGTATTAATTACCATACACTGCATACTGATAGCTACACTGAGAAAGATGATTAATTGAATCAAATGATTATTGCTTTCAATAGTGCCAAGAGAACATTTATCCAATGTAAATAACATTCTCTTGGAGCAAATAAATAATTCTTCAATTTGAAGCAATGTTTCTTTCACAACGGCATAATTTATACTCAAACTGAACGAATATTCTATAAAAGTGAATAAACGCTCTCTTGGCACTATTGAAAGCAATAATCATTTCATTCAATTGATCCTTTTTCTCTGTGTATAGATCTATAAGAGATATCATCAAATGCGGTCTGATATAGGTATATGTCGAATTCGGCAGCGCATATTGGACCTCTGCCAGCAAAAGGTTCTCCGTGATAGTAAAGTTGCGCTTCAAACTTTGAAAACAACTGCTATCCCGAGTAGATAATAAATGATGATATTTACCGTATGTGTTTATAAGTTTCGTCGGTCTCCCATCATTATCAGCATATGTGTATTAACGAATACATGTGATCCAGAAGTGTATCTATAATATTTGTTTTAACATGAAGTTCGAACTTTGTCGCGCTCGGATGTTCGATCCATATGCCACGGAGAATGCCAGTGAACGATATACGCACGTCCTTTGTTCAGGAGACCCGAATTTTACCAAGAATTGAGACTGTGTGTCTGATTATGTTATTTTTATGGTGGACCGGTTCTCAACTTTGTGCTGCCTTCGTGAACTGAGAACATGCGGTCAGACGGATACATTTTGTGTACGGGGTGCTCATTATTATCATACGCAATTACCAGCCGAATGTTAACATCATTTTGCCTAACTTGGCGGTCATTCATAAATACACGACCGCAGAAAGAGAATTTGACGATGCTGATTTTTCAAATATTTTTTCGAAAAGCCCATGCCTATGATGCCCCGTCGAGGAGGGACGATTGTGATTGCGAATTGTTCTTCTCATTTGCCCATTTTTAAAGATATTATAAATTGCAGATAGCATTTTACACACAGAAAATATACATTTGTGCCGCCGTTTTCCTCCCACTTCCGTTTTCTGCCAATAGTTTCTAAACCATTTGCGAGTGAGCAATTTTTGCGACGACGCTCAGCGCGGCGGCGCGAAATTTTCATCGTCGACATTAGGCGAAGGCCATCTTCCGGCCACACCCTTTATCTTCACTGAATTACCAAGAATTACTAACCGCTGAAATATAATACAGCGTAGTATTTTCCACGGTATATATAACGAGCGTGTCACGAACTCATCAATTTTGTAGTGTGAACTAATTTCTCCAATTTCGGATAATTTCGCCAAATCAAGTTAATTCATTATTCAATAATGGGATAAATTGATCACTACAACACATCACTATAGTTATTACGAAGAACTATACTAACCAGCAGTAGTCATATACAGAGACCTCGAGAGAACATCGCCTGCAGTACATATCTAAGCATGTGTTTATTCGATATTATTAGATTTACGCGATATGCGTTTGTACAGTCTCAATTGAATATTCAATCGATACAACCGAATTTCAATTGATATCATTAGGCATCATGTGATATTAACCGATCTTTGGTCACACCAATTGGAATCTAGTTGTATCTGTTACGTATCCAGTCGCGATTATACAAACGCATAAGTCGTGAATCCGATAATATTGTTTTCTTACTTATCGCATAACAATGAGTCAATATTGACATGAAAGTATAATCTGTTCGTATCTGCAGCGCTATTATGGCTTTTAATGCGGAGTCCAGTCACTCAGCAAGAGCCTTGAGCTTCAGTGGCTGGTCTGGGAATTGTCAGTCGATAAAATATCATACCATAGAAGCAAAATATTTGCTCAATGCATGGACTCAATGAACCAGATTCGTTCCAACTGTACGAACACGACACACCCCCAGACCTCGCCGCTGTGAAATACATTTCGAATGTGATGTCGGTGCATCGTCGAGCGAATATTGTCGCTTTTTTGCGGCCCTATACCGGTTGAATATGAAAACTACAGAGCAAGACCAACTAGATATACAACCCCCATAGCTTTCACTTTTGAGGACACACCTTTCGCCAACGTGAATAGCATCGCAGTGCTTTGTAATAATAGAGCTGGTTATACTCCTTGACCGGCTGTATCTGAAAAATCGGGGCCCATAACACAGCGCAGTCGGCCACTACTGGCCCGTAACTTTTGTTGAGAGAATAACCAACACAGCGTTCTTTTCCTAACAACAAGTGTCTTTGCCGTTCTGTCCGTAACAGATACAAATGGACTAGTCCGAGAATATTCTTCGGAATATAATTTCTGTGGGTTAGTTCCCCAGATGTAAGTATATCAAGGCAGTCGAGTCCTCCGAACGGTCAGATTCATCTTCTATATAATAAAGCCTCTCCATCTCTTTGTTGGCTCAATTCGATGTCTGCTAGATCATCATCCTTCATCGATTCCGTAGATCTGACGGACTACGAATCAACAGAAGTTCCATCATCGTGTTGATGATGATGATGATTGAGATAATTCGAAAAATTGCAATCCCGATGCAGGTGTAAATCGGGATTTAATTATCTCGCGATTTTCACGTTTCTAAAGGTAGAGGGCGATATATTTCACGGCAGGTATTGTCTTCTACTCTTAGGAACGTGAAAATCGACTCCCACGAAACTATGTCCGGTGCATAAAAAACTGCCTATTCCATAGTGTATGCTCTGTTCCCGTGGCAATTATTTTCCTATTCCCTTCTGCATTACGAAACTTTTGGCAAGAAACATTCACGCGTATTTTTTGATGTTCTGGATGCGCGATCATACGGACAAAGATACCATTAAAAGTACGGAAGTTTGAATATAGTTCTCTCAGTAAAGATATATAGGTACAGGTGTCTACAATACTTTCCAGCCGATCTGACATATCCTACAGCGGTTGATATATAGTACGAATCAAAATCTAGTACAAGTTACAATATATTATCGCAGCTCATACCTACCAATGGCCTAATTTCTTCTCAATCAACGGATATGAAGTACGGTAGATCTGTTTTTGGTGCGATCTGTCTCCAAACTACCATAATATGTATATAGTATGGTACCTCCTACGACAAATTTCGCTTCATGCAGTAATCGAGCAATCGCGTTATCTAGTGTACAGCTAGATAAGATAAACAGCTAAGCATGTGGCGAAAATTTCGGCACATCATTTGATGGCCTTATTATACGTACTGAAAGCAAATTTGCCGCCAGTTCTGTTGAAATTTATATTTTCTGAATATGCAAACGATTTATCAGTATAATGCATGAACATGCATCTGCTCAATGGAAGCTGGGTACGTTTTCTTATAGCAATTATATCATGATCGAACCTACGGAATCCGATCATGCATCTGTTTGCGCAATGAAATATTTCTTTTCACATGAATTAACGATGAGTTTAACAAAACCTTTTTATATCGTATATCTCATATAGGAGCTAGATATAAGTGATATTCGCATTGGCCTGCCGGTATTGAATCTTGCCCAGTTATCGGTAGATTCAGCTCATGATATATTCCAGGCTATAAATGGGTGCAGTATTCGGGGATGCGAGCCACAATTCCTGGGATGATAACTGCCGGACGAGACCGAGATGGTGCTACTTTGGTTGTAGGTCGTGCATCGCACAACGGTGACCTTTTGCCCGCCAAA
Organism: Phymatocera aterrima; assembly: GCA_963170745.1. Taxonomy (NCBI): domain Eukaryota; kingdom Metazoa; phylum Arthropoda; class Insecta; order Hymenoptera; family Tenthredinidae; genus Phymatocera; species Phymatocera aterrima. The sequence goes on from OY720662.1 coordinate 17,949,609, forward strand.
GTTAAGCCCGAACACGCCGTTGCATACGTAGCATACGATGGTCTTGAGCATGAGAAGCGACATTTTGAAGTAAGTTTTCTGATTACCTCGTAAAACGAGCGGAATGATCATGCGCGACTGCGAGGACATCCTCCCGCCACGATAAGCTCATCGAGCGCAGTAACGCTCGGTTTCGACGACAACCTTTTGAGCAAGCTCGTCGAAAGCTACCACGGTCGTCTATACCTGAACGCGCGTGTACTGATATGAGCGCTACATCTCTGTGTCCATCATTGAGCATTCAATGGCATTAATTCGTCATTGAAGATTCTATGTAGCATAAATTCGGCGTAAGAATTTGGGAATTTTACTTCCATAATAATAATTTCGTTCAGTTTTTATAATTGATGCTGAGAATACATCCATTACATTTTTTGGTCTGTCAATTTTATTCCGGGTACAATCCAGCTCCATATCCTTCTAATACAGTCTTATCTTTGTAAGTTCAGGTCCTGATGCCAGCCGATTTCCACTGGGTTGGAGGTCGGAACGGTTACGTACCTCATGGTGCCGTAGAATCAGGAAGAACTAATACTGGCGAAGCACTTTATGTTGGCCGTGGTTTCCTACAAGGCACTCCTACCATTGGAAAGGTGAGGCTTAACATTTCTACATTCGTTCCTCGTTCATTCAATCGTCGGAGCTGACCAGCAAGTTTATGTCATTCAAAGTCGCTGGTGATTCATTCACCCTGAGTTTGAACCGGAATTACTTTCTCGACCGTGTTGGAGGAACAACCCTCAGCGGTGTTACGGATGTAGGTAATCCCGTGAACAATCACTGATCCCCGCAGGGTGAAACACGTAAAAGGATTGTCATTATCGCTATCGCTCAGTAGACCTCGCACACGTTTAATTTACTTTCATGAGGTTATCAAGTTCGGAGCATCTCCTGGACAGCCAGGAGAATGCACAAATTGCTTGTATTTCTCAATTCGCAATAATTAGGATTCGATTCTCCGCCCGGGAATGCTCACGATTCCAGGTTGATTCATTCATTTATTTTTTGTAATATGCGGCAAAGTTTTTCAAAGCAATAGGGTGATCTTTGATCCGCAAATGAAATATTTTGTTATCTTTGCGATGGTCTCAAAATGGTAAGGCACAGCCGCGGAGCGTGCCTTTCTTACAGGGTCCAACATCGTTAGATGCATTTCTAGAAGATATTCAGGTGTATGCAGTAAAGTACTTATATCATAAATTTATGTAACCAAAAAATGATGAAAAAAAGGTACTCTGCAAACAAAAAAGAATTCTGAAAGCGCTGAAGACAAACAATCAAAGATTGAGGAGTTTTGAGCACGCGTGTGCACGGGGTCATCGCGTGACCGATTTTAGAATTTTTCATTATTTCGGTCTCATTTTTTCGCACAACTTCGAATCGATTTGAAATTTTTTGGGAATCAATTATTGAGATTCTATAAGTTCGGTGAGTTTACGGTGAAGAATTCTCCATAGTAAGTTACACTGCAGTTAGCACTGGCATTGGCAGTTGATACAGAATCAGTATCACGTAACCGGATCACGTATTATCTTATCAGTTCTCGATTAAATGTATAGCAATAAATTCATCTCGCTGTGATATCAGTGGATCATGCGATGCGATTTGCTTTACAGGTGCATCCAAGCCACGGTTGTCTGTACGTTCCGTACGACGGAAAAGAGATTGCGCTTCGAGAATACGAAGTCCTTGTGCAAATGTAATAACTAGCATGTCATATTGAGTGGGCTGTGTAAAAAAAGTTACGTGATTTTTATTTTCATTTGCAACGAGGATAAAGAAATGAATAAAATTATAAGTTGTATCTTCATTTTTTAAGTTAGTTTCATGATATTTGGAATCGCATTAACAGAAATACGGACCTACCTCGTCATTCAATTTTGGCAACTAAATTCCGATAAGTGTACTATAAACTTCTAGATATCTTATACTAACGATACTATGTACTGAAACATCGCAGTTTTATATTTCCAAGCCAATATATATTATGCGCATATCTATAGAGTATAATTTAATGCCTTCCATGTGAAAAAACTTCTGCTTTACAATAATAATCCCATATATAAAGAACAAGGTGGATGCACGAGAAGATTGCGTTTCTCAATCGATTCGCTATATCTCCATGAAGTTGAATCTTCATATATTATATTAACAAAAACGTTCCCATAAATTAAGAACAACACGAGCCCATCTTAATCTCTGTGCATCGGATTGAATATAATAATAAATTCGACCAAAGCAAAATCAAGAAATCCGAAGTAATTATTTTTCAAGACTCTAACTATACTGATTTCTATTTATTGCTAAATTCAAAAGTCGGAGATATTGTTGACTGGTTTTTTATTTTTTCGTCATTTTGCCGAAGATTCGCGTTTTCAGAATACTTAACCTCCGTCATTTCTAGATGAAAAAAATTGGATTAGGATATCGTACGAGCAATTGCGAAGATTGATTAGGATAACGGTGAACTCCCCGTATCTTCATTCCTTGTGGTAATTTTCACAATGCATGCACGACGCATTGGAGTCAAACCACCGCGCTAGTACATATACCAGGAAGCCTGAATATTGTAGGATGAGTGTCGCGGTGGCTGACGGTCGACTATATGGTATTCGGGTTGCCCGTGCACAGGCGTTTTCAGAACCCATTCGATGCTCTTCTTCAAATGTAGGATAAAATTACGGCGGTAATAATCACGCCGGATTAAATCTCAACGTGGACAAAGTCGCTGGAAAAATTTCAACAGCATAAGTCTTATCGGAAAAAGTCACCTGACGGATTCTGGAAATTGCAGAATTATGTCTAGTGAACTTGTCAGCATACACGGTGACCGGTTCCTAATTGGCGCCGGGATTTTGAATGGGGGATTCTTCGTTGAAAACGAGATGGAAATTCCCTTATCAATTATTTTCCAAAATGCACAGACTTCAATAGTTTATAGAAATTAAATATGTATTTTACAAATCACAGAAAAAATTTAATTTTTTAAAATTTCAAAAGGAAGAATAATTTCATTTCATCAATTTCCAAAATTCATGTTTCATAATAAACTATATTCCAATTTCTAATTGTTATCGTAATACAAATTTATATATTTTAGATGTATCATAAATAACCGAAAATCACAAACGAATATTATTTGAAAACGATAAAAATTTGTTAGTCATAACTATAAAAAAAATTTAGAATTTACATCTTTTTCTAACGGACCCAAACAATACAGTTGGCAAAATGCCGACCTATAATAGTCGACTCTTTTCAACCGTCTTCTCGACGACTCAAAAAGCCGACTTACAGCTGACTCATTTCAGTCGCATTTCAGTCGGGTATTTCGAGTCACGATAAGGTTAGAAATTAAGCATTGCGCGCGCAGTGCGGTTGTTATTCGTGAAGACTGCTTTTACCCGCTATTTTCTGGCGGGAACGTGTTAAGAAGGTGATCAAATCATCGAACATTATCGCTTTTAATCCAGAATTCACTGCTTGGAATCAAGTTTTTCTTGCCAGTTGAAGAATTGAATCACACACTCAATAAGGTAAGATGGTATTTGATGTACTATGTATTTTGCGTAACTTGAGACTAGTATTAATTACTCACGTGTGTTCCGCGGCAACATAACCTCACTGTTGCTCGTTCCCGTCGTAATTACCAAGTATATATACAGGAGTTATCCCGCCAATATATGAAAATTCATCAGTAACAAAAAACAAACAAAAAAACAAGATATGAATCACTATATGCAGTTTATGTTATTATAAGTCTTCTCAGAATTAGGATATCACGAAGTCGATTAAGTTTAAGTTTTTTTCGTTTCGTACATCAAAGTATGAAACTATTTTCCTTTACTATTAAGCTACCTACATAGAAATGTACAATTCTATTTGCAATAATCTAGGTTTGTTCGATTACACATGAGTTCTTCACTAGTTCTTCACTGGATAGTATGCTGGTGAGGTAAATTACATTGTTGACAAGCCACTTCCGGATGAACGAACATGTGATTTACTTCACCAGTCTCAAACCAGTGAAGAACTATTGTGTAATCGAACAAACCTTTTATTGTCACATTTGTTATTATAATATCAATAATAAATTGTCGTGGCAATGCCTACTACGTTTAATCTATTGCTATTGAAATAATTCATTGTACCGATCTACATTCGTGATGAATTGAATTTGATTTTTTGTATAAGTACTGAAAAAATCTTTCAATATGTCATTCGTACCTTTTTTTGAATTTGAACCCGCTCATTACTGAATGTAGACTTAAAATAGACTTTCCAGTCGACTATGAGTTATTTTTGTAGTCGACTGTAAGTCTTCATTTCAAATCGACCTCGGGTTGACTAAAGCCGGGTCATAAGTCAACTTTTCGCCGACTTTTCGTCGACAAACTGTTAGGACTTTTCGTCGACTTCAAACTTTTCAGGTCGGCCTGTAGTCGACTTGTAGTCAACTTTGTGTTGTTTGGGGAATGGGTAAACCAAATACTTTGTTTCGCAACAATTGAACTTTCACAGACATCGGACGAAGGTATCGTAACATATTGAAAATCATAAATATATTGTCTATTTCTATAATATTTATAATTTATTATTTCGGAATAGGAGTAATAATAATATTAATAATGATGATAATAGTATAATAATTATGACGATGAGAATAACAACAATAGTATGTAGAATAATAATAATCAGTGATAACAATAATCAATGAAAAGCTGCAGTCTACAAATTTGTAACTACTTATAATATATATAAATAGGTGATCGGTGCGATATACGATAATACGATAATACGGAAAAGAGGGATTTATCGTGAATGAATTACAGTAATTGTTAATAAATTAATACCTGGCGTAATTGCAATTTACCACTTTCAGGGCTATAGCAACGTATGCATGAGATGCATACATTCTACCGTTTCAATAACTGAAGGAACATTATAATAATAATAATAATAATAATTTATACATAGTATACATATTACCATAAAGCCATACTTACAGCCGTATCATTATTATTCACGTTTATTTATAGTATCGCAGTTACAATAAAGTAAATTCAGGTATATGGAAATCTATCTTTCTTTTTCATTGTCTTTTTAAAGATTTCTATCATGCAATCCTAGAGATCGTTCGATATTGGTTGGTATATCAGTTGCCCACAGGAACATTAAATAGTAAAATATAATTTATAATTTAATCGATGATTACAATTTTTTTGTTTTTTAATCAAACCACGTCGGTATACATTTTATATGTTAGGTATACATTTAGGTATAATTTACATATATATACATATTGTGACCTCTTCGTGTAACCTGAGGCCCCCTAAAGGCGACCGAAGCCTAGGCAGCAAAACGCACAGAAAATTACTATTGGTCCGCAGCGGAGACATGCGAGCCTATGAAAGAGGCACGTCAGTGAGTTACCGCACCACTTTTTTGTCAGAGCTGAAGCAGCGCTGACAGACAAACGTGACCGCTTTCCAACTAGAAAGAGCCAAAGCTGCGTTGCTAAATTCATCTCCAAGTTCAAATTCAGAACCAGCTTTGCTTCGTAGAGAGCAGCTGGAATTCACTTCTCCGTATCAAATCTTGAAGTCAACTCCAAACACATCGAGAACTTCCAGAACTCCAACAGGAAAAACAATTTGGTTTAAATGAAGAACAAATTCCTTTCACGAACCTTAGATGCTTGTTTTCTTGTTATAGATAGTCTTGAATTTGCGATACTGTAAAAATCCGCTTCACTTCTGTAAAATTACGTTTCATGTGAAATAATACTGGGTCAGATCTAACGTGAGATTTAAACTCAATCACGAACATCGTCAGCTGAGCAGGCCAGCAGCCTCGGTATAATAAGGCGGGCACCAAACATGAACACCGCCAACCTAGACTTAGATTTATTATTTCCTTTTTCTTGCATGATTTTTGTATGTCAAAACTTGCGTGCTAAATACAGTCAATATATAAAACCAACTGCTTGTCTCGCGCACATGATATAAAACCCGGTATCTATCCTTGACAACATTATCTAAAGTAGCTGCGGCTCTGGGAAACCTACAGTTTCAGTAACGCATGTAACAGCGCGTGTCTGAAGAGTGGTATATTGCGAACCCAAGTCTGACTTACAGCCACGACGGTTGCTATCATGCTGGTCTGGAGCTAGGATACCGCTCCGTGGCGGCAACGTCTGCGAGTCTGGTACAATTGATGCGAGCCTGTTTCCTAGTCCTAACTTGAACAATAAAGATTGGTTTACTCCAGAGAGGAGCTTAAAGAACCCCGACCGATTGGAATTTCACTAGACTGAAAGTCTACTAAAAAGTCCAATAAGTTTCAATATGTATGTATATATATTAATATCTTAAGAATAATAATAATAATAATTAGTGGATTAATTTTTCATCTTGATTGATAATCTAGGGCGTAGATAATGTAACTTTATCATACTATTTACAAAAATTGCCAGAAACCCTACTATATAATTCTATGCTATTCGCACGTTTTTGAATATTTAGATTGTCGGTATTATAGCTCGATGTTACAATATATTATATATCATATTTCTAGTATTTGAAGAAAAGAAATTCTCAAGAAACAGAGTATTATTATGCATTATAATTATACGATAATCACAATATTACAATTCATAGTCCGTAAATTTGTCATTTTCTTTTCTTTCTTTCTTTTTCTTTTTCTCTTCGTGGATCAGCCACAAATGTAAATCGCATTACTATTATAAAGCTTTCTAAATTACGCAGAGTATCAAAAGGCCGCGAATACAGAATGAATATATATATATATATATCTATGGGTATATTTATAAATATATTCATTACCGAATAATATATCAATTCCAAATACAGAGGAAAAAATTGATAGGCGAAAGGAAGAATGAAGAAGAATCGAAGATTAACCAATAATTTGGTATTATATCTATGCCTGAATGTATCATATACCGGTAATGCATTGAACATTACCATTTGCAACGTTTTCAAATTATATTCATATTATTATTTTTATATGTAACATTGCCATTCCTATAACGAAAACTCTTTATGCGTTTATCGAGAAGAATCATATCGTTGAATCCTCACCTAATACATCAAATAATACATATGAAGAAAGAAAAGAAATTTGTTCCTAATGTATTGAGTTATCTAGGCATTTGTATCAGGCGAAATACAAATTGTTTTTCAAAAATCAAAACTATATTTAATTTTAATAAATAATACGAATAATAATAATGTAGGTATATGAGCGAAGGAAATAATATCTTATTAGATCTTGCATTAACATTATTAATATTATTATTAGGTAGATTAGGCCCATTCTTCATTCATTATTATTACATACTATATATAATTAGATATTTATAATCTTCAAAGTTCACCGATCGAATTATACAATACAATACGTAATTGACAGAAGGGATTACTATTATTAGTATCATCGTTATTATATATCATTATCATTTCATTCATTGTTGTTGTTGTTGTTGTTGTTGCTCCTGTAATACTATTATTATAGTATCTAGCATATCGTTATTATAATAATTATTGTTGTCATTATCAACGTCATCGGCATCATCGTTACTACTATTTTAGCAAAAATTGTGATAAAGAGAGCGCCATGGCTGCATGGCTTCTCTCGTATATAAAATAAGTGAGAGATTAAAATTCAAATTATAGCACGAGCTCACGATACAGGCAGATTTAGAAAGGTACTAATTTATAGGCAATAATCATAATTTCATTCACATAACAGGTATGAAAAAGTATACCCGCTGTCAAAGAATTTTCTTGAGAAATTATTGTGAAACGCAAAAAGACAAAGATGAAGATCGAAAAAGAGTGAAAACAATTAACAACGCAATGATTAACAGAGTATACAGTGTACTAAGTAGCGTAGTATGTAAGTAATACATACATTCAAATGTAAATGACAAACGAAGCCTCATTATTTGTATTTTGTGATTGATTCCAATTTTCTGTTCTCTCTCTCCCTCTCTTCATTCAATTTTCAGGTCTGGTTTTTTATTCAGAAATATGTATAGGTGGTATATACATTATATATCAATTCGTGAGTAATGTATTATGCTGAAATATACATACCCTACCTATAATATATGAAGCTGAAATGTGTATAACGACGTTAATGCGCAACGAAATGACGAAGAATAATATGCAATATAGGTACATTACACATATCACAAATGCCATGCAAGTTACAATTTTTGAACGATTTTCTACTGGAATTTCATGGATCTTTATCAGGTAAAAATATTGATTTCTTTTCCTCTTTTTTTTATCTATTATCACCGGCCGTGCATTTGTTGTTTTCCCTGTCCCTATAATTTTATGTGTTACATCTTTCTATGCATTTTTCTAAATCTTTCTCGAATACATGAATCTTCGAAGGAAAACAACGAAAGATATTTCTCAACATTGATCAATTTCAGCTATAAATCACTAAAAAATTGTACTTTCTGCGACGTACAGGGTGCGGCGAGATATATCGATATTATTTTTCGTAATTTGTTTACCGCCCGTTGTTTTTTTGTCCCTGTTCTTTGTTCTACGAACATCAGCCTGATAAAATAAGAAATCCACATTTCTATAATATTCACCGCCGATCATCATTACGGGCACGGTAGTTTTTCTTTTTTTTTTATCTCTTCTTCAATGTCTCATCTTTTTTATAATTTTCAATTAACGATGAGAAATGATATACTATATATTGATACACGTATATTATATTCAAATTTTAATTGAAATTACAAAAATAAAACGCGTGCGTATGAAAATCGTGGTGTGACGAAGGAATGTATATTTATCATATTGTATGTTAGAGTTGTATAGAAAATTTGCTTAATATCTATATAACAGTATATTATATATGTTTATATAATCCGGAATACCGAATCAATTTTAATTGAATGTTATTGTATTCGATTTGATAAAATTGCCTATTATAATAATTGAAAGGTACGTACGATGAGGAATTGAAATTAAAATTAAAAATTAAAATATCTTATTATGTGATTGCTTTGGCTTATTTTGTATATAATAATGATAGAATATGCCATGGCACCACATAATCGTCACCTAGCTATGCTCTCGTACTGTAATGACGTATTGGAAAGAAATGATCGCGCTGCTATAATATTATAATTATACACAGGTATACATACATACACATACATTTATCGCTTAATATCTAATAGTACTTTTTATATAATATATATAATTATAATTATCTGTGACTTATACTATTATCTTATACTCTCGATTAAAAATTACAATTATAGATTAAAATTGATAAATTAATTTAATACTTTCAGGCGTAAGATTGATCGAGTGATATAGCAATTTTATTCCCTTTTTCAACCCAATTTCTTAAACGTCCCCTCAATTCTTCAAGGCTTTTGGACTTCGCTTTATTTATCCTTTTGTATTTAACGTCCTTCGGTTTTGTCACTGATCTATGATTACTCATTACCCTGTTATACGTCACCTGAAACACAAAGAAAACCATAATCCTTAAGGTGCCATATAGGACTCGCTATATCTTAAGGAAGTTCAGTCGCTAAAATCGATATTTTTGTAATTAATGTTATTGAGCGATAATCGTACATTGAATATTTCAACAATCATTCGCTCGCCAACTAGTGAGAACTGGCCTAAGTATTCTTGAACGACAAAATCGAAAAATTATCAACAGATGCTCAGATATGAATGTTTCATTACGAAGCGCTTCAAAAATATTAAAAATATATTATGATAGGTCGATTTCATTTTAAGTTGGCTTCTTTCTTTCAGAAAACTATTCCCTACGATTTCACTGCGACTTAATTTTTATTTTCTCATTTATTAGTTGAATATTGCTATTCCTTAATCAGAATTAATACCAGCGGAATATTATAAAATTGAATGTTCAACAAGAAAACGTTATGAAAGAATTATGTCACGATGAAATAGTGGTGGTAGGGGGGGGGGGGGGGGGGCACTTTTCTGAACGAAAAAATCCAACTTACAATGAAATCGGCCTGTTGTAATAAATTTGTCATGTTTTAGAAGCACTTTGTAATGAAACATTAGGATCTGAGCATTCGGTCACAACTTTCAAATTTTTTTCCCAAGAATTCCAAGGCCAGTTCTCGTGATTAACAATTGAATGATTGTAATAAATATCCAACGTGTACGGTTAATGCTTGATAACATTAATTACAAAAGTAAGGATTTTAATGCCTAAGCCTCCTCAAAATTTACGACAACCGTTTCGAAAACGAGAATCGCAAATTTTCGCAAACGACTCGATCGATTCCGATGAAACTTCGAGAATAAGTTGAGTATGATGGCAGAAAGTGGCTAAGTATTTGTTTTTTTTCAAACATCGATCGGATTTGATGAAAAATAAATATTCCCTATGCCAGCTAGGTTAGATTGCCAGCGGTGATTCCAAAATCCCCTTGAACATGATTTTATGCCTTACCTGAGCCTGTTGACTCTCTTCCCGAGGCCTCTCACTGGGTGGGGAATCGGCATCCTGGGCCAACCTTTCAAAACTTCCATACAGGTCTTGAAGACGTCCTTTTCCACCTCCAAGAATCTTCGAACTCCGGTCTTCGTACTCTGAATTTTCCGTAGACTCGGATGGGTCCTGATTATTCTCGCTATCGCCGTCCTCCTCTACCGAGTAAACAGTCTCAAGGATTTCCGGTCTGCGGAGGAAACCGTTACAACGACGTAAGGAGGCGTATTTATTCGATGGCTCAACTGCATCGGATACAGACCTGATCACCGTCACGTCGGTAATATTCGATCTAAATCTGTAATAATGAGAAGGATTAGACACGCGTGAAATGCTTAATTGAAGGAAAACATTAACAATAAGAGAAAAATCCACGTGTCAAAAGAAATGAATGAATTTGTCAAAACCTTGGTGGGGCAGGATCGTCGGCGGTTTCTTCAAGGACAACAGCGCTATCGCTGTCACCAAGGCTGTCAAGTCTGTCGAGAGCATCACAGGGAGGGGAATCCCTCGTCCCCGTATTTTTATCAGCAAGTCTGCTCTGGAGTTCTCTGATTACTTGTTGCTGTCTTAATATGATTGCTTCCCTCTGTGCAAGACTAGCTTCAATCTCCTTCTGCTTCCTGGATAGTTTCGATTCGAATAACAACAGCTGAGAAGACAGAGCGAACAGTTGTTCAGCCTTCTCGACCGTCAGTCTAGCCACAAGATCCTCCTGAAAATTTTGTTGGAAAATTATTTCAACCGTACTACAGCAGCAGCTTACGTGTGGGTATAATTTACTCGAAACCACATCAGAGCCTCTAAAAACCGCGTTTATCCACATATTCGAACATCAATAAATTTCGGGTCAAATTACTAATTCATGGCAAATATTGAAAAGAATGGAATCGCGCGCTGTTCTCTGTCAAAGTTTTTATAGTTCACGATTTCTATATTCACATTATCCGTACACGCGCGGAGTATTGTTTTTTTCGCAACGCTGCCCGTGAACGCTCGAACTGCAGATTTATTCATTTACTTATTGACGATTGTCAATTCGTATATGAATCTATACATACCTAGCTACGATCATTCGTGTTAGACGACGAAGATGATTTTATGGAGAACCAATTTAGATGAATTAAATAAAATCCTGTGAAACGGAATCCCATGTTATTACGGAACTGAGACTCGACGCGGAAGCCAGGATTTTCCCATCATCAGAAGCTCACGTGCCTTATGGGAAACTTTTAGATCAACTTTCGTTATCCATTCAAATAAGGAACTAGATTCTCGTATATAGTATAGCCAAACAAAAGATACTGAGCAATTAGAATTCGCACGATTTTTTTATCCGAAACATTTTTTCCACATTTCTAAATTTTGAAATACCTGCTAAAACGGTTACGATTCGAAATTCACGGATATTTGTGTATTCGAATTGATTTTATTCGATAGATTCGTACCGTTATGGTCACTTCGGACGGATCACTTGCCAGTACACGATAAAGGAAGTAAAAAATAATAAAAAATCGTCATCATCAGACTTTTCTGATTTCAAGTTATTTCGTCGTGGCGACAAATCGATTAGCGTAAAAGTGGCTCAGTGGCTGGATTCGGGATATCGTCAACCTCCTTATAAACTGTTCAATATTGAAGACTTGAGGCCAAAGTAGGTACAGGTAGTACCTATAGATATATCTGAGCCAGTGACTGCATGATGGAACGATATAATATGCGATAGTCGTTTGAACGCGGTCACTTTATCGATAAGCATCGACGGTTATAGCCGGGCATGCAAACGATTTAGCTTTCCCAGATGACCATTTGGGTACTCAAGCAACAATGCCACCTCGTTCATAATCGCCTCCTTATAGGCAACGCACCGATACGGGGACGCGAGGCAGCGAGGATCGCAAGTCATGCAAAACAAGGTGCGGGTACATAAACTGCGAGCACAACATCCTGCGCAGGATTTAACTCATTCGATTTAATCAGTCCATCGATAATCATTATGCCTACGCGGGTAACGTACGTTCTTCGCAGTCAGAATCTCTGTATGCATACGATATAGGTACATATAATTTGCTGAAAGAATCGCGCGTATTCATACACATACACATGTAATGAACTTCCCGAGAGCTTATGCTTATAGGTATATATTTTCTATCGTTACTTCATCCAATGATTGTGTATAATTATACTTCTCCTCTATGCATATATGATTACACCTAAGTAGGTAGGTGCCTGCTGGAAGATACCAACTTTCGGAAATGGATATTATATCAAATCCTTGTCACCATTAACGAGGCTTTGTCATGCGATAGTTTGCTTTTTGAGAGAGTTTGAACTTCGAAGTATCAGCAGTCTTCCGATGATTAATCATCGCGGAATATTCAAATTGGAAGGAGTTTTAACAAATTTATGTGAGTGCCTCAGACTATAGAAATGAGAATTAGGGTACTCAAAATTGCCGTTTGACTTGGATATGGCCAAGGCTTGTGATTGGTTCGCTTGGCGTGGAATGTCCCATATGCAACGGATTGTTACACACAGTGTAGGTACCAAGTAACACATACATTCGCAGGTAACAACCAGTAATATGCTCGCTGGCTTCAAGACTTCGTATCTTTACCTGTAATTTGAGAGCCCTTCGCCAGTCTAGCATCTGGTGCGCCTGCGCCCGCTGTCTTGCCATGAGAGCCTTGATAACCGATTTAGCTTCGTCCAGGGAAGTGACCTCCGCATCAGCGGATACTTTACAGATCACCTCGTGCTTTGAACCGCTCACGAAACCCTCTCTGAGCGTTGCTAGAGGTGAGCCGCTGTCCATCGATGTCTCGTCGAAACTGTTGAAAAAAAAAACGGAAATTGTTGATCATTCATTCTGTAGCATGGTCGTCGAACGCGTCAACACGCGTATACATATACTAAGTAGATCATCGCTGGTGGATTAATTGAGGGTTGATATGATGACTATATGACAATCTCAGTATTGCACGAACCACTCGTCTACATAAATGGGAAATTTTCTCTTTAAGGCCATGCAATACTCCTACCTTTACCGACTGTGATACGTTATTCCTATATCTCGTCTCATTCATAAACAGACGAATAGAATGGGCTCAAATTTTGACCGTATACTTAGTTCGTATCGTCGAACAGTGGACAGTCAACCGAATCAGGAACTAATTTGAAAAATGTACAGATTCTTATCGACCGATTGTTTTCGCGATACGGTTCAATCTCCACCGTTCGACGATATGAAACTAAAGATACTCTCAAAATTTCAGCTCATTCTTTTCGTTAGTTTATAAGTGCGACGAAATATAAGACTGACGTATCTCAGTCGGTAAAGGTAGGAGTATTGCGTCGCCTTAAATTATAGTATTGAGAATTGCTGAATTTATGTACATCGTCTAATACATATATACAACGCGATGTCGCTAATAATTGCGAAGTTGGTATAATTATATGAGGTGGTGTTAACCTCATTCCAAAAGGAAATACAACTGTCAATTGTGGTTGAATTCAATATGAAATGTAATCAGAGCTTCAAGGATTAACGAGCGTAGATACATATGTCCGTTGCGTAATTGACAATATCAAATGAAAACCGCTTGAAAAAAATACTTCAGCATCACAGGTAGGTAGATGATATTACTTTTGAAATCCCAAGATCTTTCAGTATTATATCTCGATACCCCGCATCAGTGCGTGGAATTCTCTCTCTTTCAATCATTATCCCAACGATAATAATTTCTATGAAAGTTTGTCACTCGTTGTTACGTATTGTTGTTTGTCAAGACTCAAACCGGAAGATCATGATTTCTATGAAAGGGAAAGGAGAGTAAGCGTAGCATAGAAAGATGAATGCTCAACATTTTTGGCCTCCATGGACAGGAATCTCTAATTACTTTCAAACAATTCAGCTTGTACACTATACTATACTCTATCAGTTGTGATACGCAGCTAGACAGTACATGCATACGCATAGTAAGTATATCACTGATTATATACACAATTATATAGTAATTTTTAACACGCAGGTAGTAGCTACTCTATACATGCCGGAGAGGCCCAAGTCTGTCGTAGGATCTACGGTCAGGTAGCGACAGAACAGTTGATGGCGGCAGCGCGACCGCTACGCGTTATAGAATTCATGAATTTATTTAAGTCGCTGTTAAAACTTCTCAATTTATGTACCAGAGCTACGTGCGACTATACAGGGCGATTCGAAATTGGCGCCGTGATTTTTAACGGGGTAATCTTAGTTGAAAAAGGATCGAAATTTCCTCGTCAATTCTTCTCCGAAATGCATGGAATCCTTGTTACGGTCCATCGAAGATCAGCCAATAACGCGCGTTCTGTAAACGGGAGTAGTGTCTGCAGTGTGTCGCGGCGTTTGATCGCGCGCTTGTATTCCACGCATCGACAAGCTCCCGTTCGCATAGAGCACATGTCATTGGCCAATCTTCGATCGACCGGAAGAAAAAATCTATGGATTTTGAAAAAGAATTGATGAGCAAATTCCGATCCCGTTTCAGACAAATAATAACCCGTTAAAAATCTCTGCGTCACTTCCGAGTCACCCTGTATGCCTAGAGTTATGATCAAGTGACAATAAATAAGGGTGAATTTGTCGATGTTACAATCGTGGATTTCGAGGATCGAGAAAGTTGTCCGCAGGATACCGATTCGCGTCGGAGAGAGTATCGAGTTGTGAGTAAAAACCGAAGGGAAGGCAAAAGTGCCGAGATTTGTATGCACTTGAAAAATAAACGGATATAAATCAGAAAGCTCGGATATTTGGTATCCTGTAGCAGAATGTGAAGGTAGGTAGCAATAACGCAAGAAGTTTCGGAAGTTAAGAGCAAAGAAAAAATCGACATTAATCTGGTTTGGTTCTCGATTTCCGGATGTCGTAACCGCAACTTCATAGACTGGCATATCCGATGTAGCGAAGCGATAGTAATGCACCGGGAGTCAGCTTGGTAATTTTACGCACGTGGCTGACCTCGTTTCCGGTTCTTTTTGAATATTCATCATCGCGGTGCTTCAGGAGTTTGATTAGAACTTCACTCGATATTATTCATTTCAACTCATAATTTTTCATTACTACATTCCTGTATCACAAATTTGAAACTCCAGATTCATATACGTACTATATAGGTACTATTATTAAATTGAAAAATATTGGCAACTTGAATTTCAACTAATTCTCCGACTGTCTTGCAAAATTCGATTGTACAATTGATATTCGTTGGTAATTTTGTCATATGTAATGCGTATACTATACTAAATACAAAGATTGCCAACTACTGACAAGTTAGACATAAGCCTGCGCGTCAATATTTGAGAAGAGACTACATAGCTTCAATTAACTTTACTCAACGTCTACTCACAACCTGATCAGCCTAAAGCTTAGAATACTGCAGAGTATTACTCAGCTTGGTAATTAACCGGTTAGGCTCAATTTAGCTATTGCCGTCGAATAGGCAAAACTAAAGCTAGAATCATATCATGAAGTTACAATCATATTCCATCTACACTCAACGGACTACCGATTATCGCCGCTCATTTATAAAGCAATCAGTTATACAGGAGAAGGCGAAATTTAAAACGTTAACGGAACAAAATTTGGAAAAATAATATCTGCTGAAATTTTTCTATGAAGGAATATCTGGATTGTTTCTGAATCTCCGACAGCCGGCGCGGCGGAATCCACAAAAGAATCGAGATGTTTCTCCATCGAAAAATTTTAGCAGATACTTAGGTTTCGCGATTTTGTTCCGTCAAAGTTTTCAACTCCAGCCGCGCCATTGTACGATGTAATTTCTGTATCAATTTTCAATAGTCCCCTGCGGATATTGAGATTCCGATTCGAATTAAAATGAGAATTTTATCAAATTATATATAATTTGATTGCACACGACCAGTATGGTAATTCAATTCGACGATTGGAAATTTGTGACTACATACCTACCTAACAGCACACGAATGCCTGTGAATATGATTGAATAATGAGAGAACGAATACCACTCACCGACGGTAATTTAATTACATATTTGATAAATTGATCGGTATTTTGAATTTCTCAAAAATTTGAAATTCTACGAGAAATTTTATACGTGCTGAAATTTTCTCTAGCCAATTGCGAATTTCGTAATTTTTGTTTTCACGCAGAAATTCGAAGAGATGATAATATGGTTAACAGTCACATCAGAATGCCCGATCAAACTTGAAACGAAAAATTACAGAATTTATCACATTTATTTCACATTTTGGAGTACAAACGTATAAATGTTGGAGGTAAAACACCTCACGTCAGACCATGATCTATAAAATTCGGATAAAGCTCATGAAGCTTAATGTTTTTGATTTTACACCAAAAATTCAAAGCTTCATACTTCTGATGAGTCAAAAGCCTGCACGGTGAATTTTGTACTGCAAGTGGGCAGGTATGTTATGTATGTATGTACCTGTGTGAGTATGTGTCATTGGGGATAGATGCATGCACATGCCTGTGAAGCAGCTGCAAGCTCTTTGATCTTACGCACCAGCAGGTCCGCACAGTGCGGACCCTCGTGGTCGTTTCGTGGTCACAGGAAGTAAAGCATTGAGCGCATCAGTACTTCCGGACGGACACAACAGTCGACTCGAAGTGGGAGTGAGAGTGGGAGTGAGAACGTACACCCGTTTCCGGTTCGTCGAAGGTTCGAACGCGTTCCAATAAAGTGGGAAACAATTCTATACGATGTTCATTTCAACTGTTGTTGAATTATTGGGCTCCCATTCGAATTCCCGTGAACACCTAGGCGCGAGGAATATAAAATCGACTGTTTCATTGCATAGAGAATTCGAACGAACGAATTATTGAAAAAAGAAAATATTAAAAAATTTTCTAGCCTTCTTTCTCGAACGGCAGTTTCGGTCGAAACGCAAGAAAGTGATACGAGCCGCTTCACATGGACGCGAAGACATGATTGTATGGTGTCCCATGAAAAGTATATTTCAAAATAGTACTCATTCCGAAGAGGAAACACCTGCAATGGGAACTATAAAAATGAATATAATTCATTGAATTATCTCCATTTTCAGATCGGACGTGATGAGTTCTTCAGCTGAACTTCGTATTGAATGAATTTTATTACAAGCAAGACGGAAAATGATCATGAAAATGCCACGATCTATGGAACTCAAACTTTCATTTAGCACATGTACTAACTCGTAGTGTGATAATAAATCAATAAAATCTCTCACAGCGGCGTTAAAGCTCAGAGCAGCCTCATTTAGACAGTACATTAAGTATCTTATGATCGTTTGAACAGCACATTCGTGATTCATGTGCAGACTGTTGAGAGACAGTTCCTTGCACGTAATATATCTATAGGTGGATGCGCGTGTAATCAACCTAACGTGGTGAACACGCACTCTGATTTGAGTTGCGATAACGCGGACTGTCTCACAGTGCCGCAGTCTCGCGTGCGGAGAAAATAACGCATGCATAACACGTACAGGTATATAAGTATGTATCGTATTATCAGTACCTATACCATACAGTTGCAGTGGTTGGCGCGAGCGTGAAGTTGTTTCAAAAAGAACTCGGAGTTTACAGCTACGATTAGCTAGCCTAGCCGCGGAGATGACGAATCTCCATAAAACAGATGCTGCAGGGAGTTGAAAACCATTTACTGTGCAATTGAGTTGGCAATCCACAATGTGGACGCAAACCGTCGAATGTATATATGTTGATACATACCTACATACTATATTCCAGTATGTATCATTAGTCGCTATTTATAGATACATGTATATATATATATATGTACCAATATTCAAGACTGGAGAGGAGTCCTGCATATAGTAATTATGGAAGCACGCATTCGCCGAGGAATTCAATGCCACTGTTTTCCATTTCCACTTTCGTTTAAACGTCGTACGAGACATTTTTATTTAATCTAGCATCGCAGGTAACTATACAGGAATCAAGACGTGGTCGCGGGCCCGATCTCACGACCCTGACATACTTAACAACTATAGAGCTGCCGGCTACGTGCAGTAGATATGCATGAACGTGTAAGTATACTTTTGTTGCTAGTTCGGAAACTTCATTTTTCATCAGCGAAATGTACGAGGTGTGTATATATATTAATCTCGTGAACCATTTGAAAAAATCTGTTGGCGGAAGTCTTTTCGAAGTTTCGTGTTAATCCTAAAATGTCGTCGAATTAAAATAACATTCATTTTATTCCATGGAAAAAGAGTTTGTGCGGTATCGATTAAAAAAAAGTGTTGAAATCGGTACAAAATTTTGATTGGACCTCCTCTAATACCCTTTTCTTATAACAGTTTGTGCAACGGGAGTAGTTCAAAGAGACTCAAGAAGACCATTTTTCATGACTTTGACGCGTTCATTTGTATGGAACGCAAATTTTCGTATAACGAATAAAGAGAATACAAATGAATGAGTTCATTGATCTCTTCATCAGCTGTTCACTCCGATAAGTAAAGAGCAATAGTAGCAGTTAGATTTGGAGTGTCCCGAAGATTCAGCAGATGACAAATTTTGGTGTTTCGAGTTCGTGAATCGGTACCTCCATATTCTTTCTCATACGAAAGTGTACCCGAGTTCAATTCATCATAAAAGGCCAGAGTTCACAAATCGAGCGGTGCATCGTTTTTAGCGTCACTTCAAGATCCGACATCAAGCGCATTTCAAGTTCCATCTGCACTCACGTCTCGTGTATTGCCACTTTGCTCGTGATAAAAATCAACTTTCGGTTAACCACAGAGCGGATTATATGACGTCTCCCACGTTTCTGCACCGGTTTGAAAAAGATTCACGAGTAGACTTTCTTGTTTTTGTTTCATGTTATACGTCTCCTATAGTCTACTACTTGACGCTTTTGACGACTTGACTTCACGATATAACCGTATTCGTACAGAATTGAACATTTACTCTGCGGTCATAAGCAGTTGTACCTACTTGTACGAACCTTCAGTGATGTCAAACATCATTTTATTCAGATCTTATCATTCAAAACCATACGTATGCAAATTTTATCTGTATTTGTTTCTAACTGCAAACTCCTCCATTTCCAGATTCAAAATACGTTCTACAGTAATTGCCTGGGAGATAGACAAAGTTGAACGTTGAAATTGCTTCAATAGCTTCATGTTCTATGAACCTCATCGTGCTAGCAAGACGTTAAATAGCCTGACTTAAATTTCTCGGCCTACCAGTAAGTTTTTATTTTCAGGGCACAAACTGATTCGAGTAATCTGCACAGCTGGTTCATTCACAGCTCAGGTAGGTACACGCGACCGAGATTAATTTGACTCGAAACTAGGAGCTCTGAACTGTATTTAACGGACACTCACCACGTAGCACGGTGACGTGATCCGTCACCAAAAGCCTTATTTATAATAGTAACAAAAAATGTCAAGTTGTCTTACAGAATATGATCAACAGTTGGACTGCAGATTTAATTATTCTTTCACAGGTCTCTGCTTATCCGCAGGATACTCGTGCTATTTCAGATACGAAGATAGAACTTTCTGATATCGCAGATTTCAACTGAGAAGTTCGGAAAACGCATGAAAAGAAGTCGAAAATGCTCAAAATGATGAAGATAAAAAAGTAATTAATAAAACTGGGATAATTTTCGGTGAAAGTGAACCTGACTCTCTATTCCTATCGAGTCAAACTATTACCTGATTTATGATTGATGGTTAATTTATCAAAAAAACACGAAGAGAAATTCAGCTAAATATTTGTCATAATTGAGCGTTGCGATTGCGGCAGAAAAAGAAAAAGAAATAAAGAAAAATGAAGAAGAACATCTGCTTCGTGAGGACAAAAAAAAAGAAGAAAAAAAAAATTGTTAAATTTCTAAATCGATTTCACATTCGTTACCATATCAAACGAAACTTTTTTTCTCCTATAGTCGCTGTGTTTAATGTACATACATCATAGTTCTGATCCGATCTGTCTCTATGGAAGTTCTGCTCGAGACACGTCAGTCAGTCCGAATTACATGGTGTCATCGCCTAATGATACACGCATATCAGCACGAAAAGCATCTGTCTGTTTGCTGGTAGTATATAATACGTGTATATCTACAACGTTGAAGGTGTATGGAAGTTCATTGACAAACTGGCGTATGCGCGCAGTGAAAACATTTTACAGACGAGTTCTTCAAAGCTTGAATTTTTCATGAAGCAATGTGAAATGTAGGTACCACTGGTATCTCACAATCAGTTCTACTAACGTTAAATGGAGGTTGATAGTACATAGGTGCCTTTAGAAAGCTCGATCACATACGGAACAATTGGTCATTTAGTCTGCGGAGGCACATTATCGGAAAATAATTTGTACGGTGAGAGATGAATCGCGGGCAGCCGCTGCCGAGTACAAATGAGATGAATTAGATCTCGGAATTCGTCTTTTTCGAGGACCTAACAAAACGTATAGTGAAGCAAAACACAATGTGTATTCGAGACTGCATTACACCCTGAAACTTGTGTCGCAATAACGTAACTGTTTTTCGTCTTCTATGGATTATCAAAGTAGAAGTATAGTCGATGATATAGATTTTCGTAGAAAATTTATAGTGCATGCATTTCGAAAACATTTTCAATCGTTTTACAAAACGTCCAAATTCTTTGCTTGCCAAGCTGTGGAGTTAACGTAGGTATTACCTACGTGATCAAAGCGTGGAGATTCGATTTGAAATTTGCCACGACCGAGGAGGAGTGAAAGCAGCGCGAACTCTCACGACATTCATTATGCACGTCGATAACTTTATCGGAAGAATATAAATTCGATGTAACATTACGTTGAGTTCGCTAATGAGAATTCACACTCTGAGCGCTTGTGTGCATACCCGTGTATAAACCATTCGACGCAGAAAAAGACTGAAGTACTATATCACAATTTCCAGAGCATATCTATACTGCGGTTCACAACTGCATGCGATTCAATTGATATCTGGATTATTTCAATTTCCAACGGACCTTCGGATCGTTGCGGCAGATATCGATAAAAAACGCAACCCACGCAGAATCAATATTTCTTGTGTTCCAAGATTACAAAATCTTCGATAGAATCGCACACAAAATTGTCAAAATAAATCGTGATTGCTACGATTCTGAGATATGTAGTTGAATAGATGTAATAAATCTGCGATACGTCATTGAATCGATGACTGATATATGTGTATACCTATCTTTAGTACGGCTGCCTGCGTTTGACAAATTTAACGATGTAATTGAACAGGTATACCAATCGACGAACACATGGATAATCGAAATGGATACACAGACGTATAAAAAAAAAAATGAAGATTGTATCAAAAGCAATCCAAACCGTCCGTACTACAGTATGAATTTCGTGTCAACGTTCAGATATACGTGTCTTTGCTACTTAAACGCCGTTGCCGAAACTAACGGTTAAGTTACTCCAAGATGAAAAGAAATGCGATAGGACACCTCTTCTCTCCGTTAGTTCCTGGCATTCAACGAATTTTCGTGAGACTTGAAGCAGACGAACCACCCCCCACCCCCCACCCCGGGTACACGCCATGTTAAGGTAGTCGAAAACGCGGAAGGGTGCTTTGCCGGAGATAATCCAGAATGGTGAAACATTCAAGAAATCAAGCTTCTGAGGTCAACTCACTCAGAAATTACTCGGCTGCAATGGGTCGTTAAAACTTTTGTATGCGCGTTGCAGCGAACCAACATTTTTTCGCCCCCCCCCCCTGCCCCCCGCAATTACAGTACCATAACCTAAGGCGTACCATATGCAGACTACCACTTCGCAAAGCCACCGCGCACGGTGGATCATCGTAGACGCCATGCGGGAATCGCTTGCATGTATATTGTATGCCAACCTGCTGCGATAACTGTGCATTAAATCAAACATATAGGTATATACGCATGCCATGCGTTGTATATATATATATATATATATATATATATGCGAGTAGCGTCTGCCCACCGAGGCACACATGCGAAATTGGTATTTGTAGTGTAGGTACCTACGGCTACGTTATACTGCGTACTCACGTGTCACGCATGTATACCTGTTCACATGCATGCAGAATTGAAACCAATGCGTGCATCAACCAGCCTACCCGGCTACCCTCTTCGCACTGTGTGCCATACAGTATCATATTGAACGTAGCTGTATATACGTTTTATGCAGGCACGGGTGGTCGTCTAGGCTTTTTAGACACGTATATACATACATACAGACAGATATAGAGGCGGAACGAAACGACGGACAAGAAAGACAAACGCGGTTTTACATCGCCAGCGGCTAGGCCGTTCCTTGGCCTTGCCCATGCGGTATTCCTAAGACACTGCAAGTATCGTGATTTTGTGCTCTTGTTTCATTTCTTTTCGCCACCCTAGTATTATTTACCTATTTGTTCAGAGCCTAGTTTTCGCCGGGTCTCGGTGCCGTCTTACTACGTACATAGAGCATTTTCGTCGTCTCCGAAGTCATATGAGTTTCCGCACGGTTACTTCTTCGCCCGCTTCTATTTCTCCCCAAGGAAGTATACTGCCGAGGAGATATGTGTGCGTATAGTATAAAATCTTAGCGGTTTAACAACCACAGAAGCATTAACTTCCATCTGAGGAGGTATTCTAAAAATAGATTGTCGCAGTCAGCAGTACGAAGAGCGAGGAGAGAAGGTATGGCGAATAGAGGTGGAGCGGTAGGTAGGTAATTGGAACTTTCCATCGACGACGGTGCGAATGCGATTCTCAAGTTCTCTCGGATTATGCGGAGAGTGGTGTACATCGGTATACCACGTAGGTATGCACATACATACATACTACGTATACCTATACTTATAACTTCCCAGTTCTCGGCGGGAGTCTGATTATGAGTTGAGGTGAAGTTGCATTCAGATGCAGTCCCATCGACGCGACGTCCTGGTACAGTATAAGGTGGTGAAGATAGAAGAGGGATGGATACCTTATACCCACTCCAGAGGCATGAGAAGATTGGTGCAGATAAAAGATCGCCGAGAACTATATCCGATTGTCAGACTGACGATAATATCTGGCACTGATCATCACGAAAATAGGTCATAGTAAAACGAGATACGAAATATCTCGCTCTATTCCGTCATTCCACCAGCTATTCTCATTTTTTGTTACCTTCACGTTTCTCTTTTCGACCTTTTTTCGGATAGAAAATCAATACCATCAATTTATTTGGGTATGTACGCGGTGTTCTCGCAATAGTGCGGGCGAGCTCTATTGCGTTACGGTGTGCATGGATGCATGAAAATACGTAAGGAAGTAAGGTGGAAAATATGACCTATTTTCTCGAAAACCGGTTCAGTAAAAAAACAAAGTACACACTTCGACGTTTGTTATGGTTTCTTTGTGTAAATTCAGCGGGTAAATAATCGCCATTGATTAGTATGTGAAAACTTGGCTTGAATATTGAAGGAAAGAGTAACGGAAAACCAACAAAAAAATTCCAAATAGACATTATATTGCCGAGAACCTTGTCCAAGCAATATTGAAGCCGTACCCATAGCTTCTGAGCACGCAGTTACCGGTGAATAGGTAGGTACGTATATGTACGTACATCCATTGTATTCAATATGGTTTGCAAGTATCTTGCATATTTACAGTATATAGTGCTGCTGCCTATAATGAACAACGAGCGTAGAGACTTCGGAGATTGTTATAGGCATATAGTCCGGTAGTAACGAGGTATAGAGTTTTATCAGTACACACAATACAGCTATACGTATACCTTTAATACACTAGCGGGATTCTTTTACCCATTACAAACGATACATACGTGGATATCTTACAGTTAACCATTACATCGTGACTGATCATCTCTTCGAAGTAATTAGTGGTTATAGGCTTAAGAGGCCATTGGAGTCGCCGCCGGCAATCTAACCTAGCTAACACGGGGAATATTTATTTTTCATCGAATCCGATTGATATTTTGGCAAATTGGAATACTCGGCCACTTTCTGCCATGGTACTCAATGAATTCTCAAAGGTCCATCGAAATTGATAGAGTCATTTGCGAGAACTCAGGATTCTCGTTTTCGAGACGGTTTCAAGTCCATTCAAGAAAGCGAGTCCGATAGCACCTTAAAATCAATGAAGAATCTGCGGATACTACATATACGCCATGTATACAGCTACAACACAGCTTCGAACACTGTTCTACTGGATTATATGAAAAAGAAAAGAGCGAAAAACAAATCATAATAATCTACATATTTAGACGATCCCCTGGGGTCTTCGATCGGTGATGCATGACATTTATATATCATGTGACCTGTTTTTTTTTCCTTTCCTTTTATCTGTTAGTCTTCTTTTTGGAAGTGCTTCGTTGTCTTACGATTCGCTATTGTATGTATGCTGCCTATTACCTGTTGCCCAATATAGTTAAGGGCATAACAATCGTGTCCATCGATGTATCTATCTATATTATGCCGAGTAGCTATTGATGTATAAGGTATAACCGGTAATAATTTTTCCAACTAATTTGTCATCTTAATTTCTCGCGCAAGTTCCCTTCTCGTGAGTAGCATATTTACTATTTTCATAAAGCCAAATGAAATACGCTTCGTTAGCCGTCTACTCTCTCCTCCGGACCCGGACGCGGGAGGATAGATAGCAGAGAAGTTAACGAGTCGGAGAACTGGAAATTCCGGCTAGAAAGGAAAGAAGAAGAAAACAGAAGCAATAGGAAAAAAAACGAGTCGAAGATCGGAAAAGTAACTTGATGACTAAAACACAGATATACCTATGTAGTTCCTATTATAATTCTAGTTTCTCGTTTAGGTAACTCGGAGAGGTTGTTTTAAACTTTTAATTAACGACTCTCAACTCGCGTTACAGGACCTTGAGAAAAAGGCCAAATTCGTGGGATCCACGTGCGTGACATCGCAGCATGTATGTACCTACATACGCTATACTCGCACATGTATTATATTCAATTAGATCTTTACGCGCGTACAGGTCTTATTAATTTGGCAAATTTGTGAACCGCCGTTTGAATAGCCATGAGGTTTTATTCACCTGCACTTCCGGGTCGTTGGACGGTGTTATCCTTGCTCGTATCCGGTTCTTACATCAATGGACGGCAGGTAACCATTCGCACAATTGTCTACTGATCGTTGAAAGATCTTGGCGTGATTGTATCCCTAGCTGTCCTTAGAAAAAAGACACACATTCTCCCTCCCACTCTTCTTATCATGAAAATATGAATGAATAAAATCTCTGCATGACTTGTAAGGTCGTGAATGGAAACGTCACCTATATTACGACACACGAGGCCACTGCACAATGCTGATGCATGAATCCTCGTAAGATATCAAAGCATGAACTCTATAAAAGCTTGGAATAAGCTTTCGTGGCGTCGAATCAGCTTGCAAATGAATTTTGTGACACGTCAAAGAATCCGCGGTGATATTAATCGCAAGTTAAAACGACGGTAGTTTTCAATATTTGTCAAACGCCGCGTACGTATATGTACGCAGGCAGGCTCCTGAAAAATTAGATCAGATCGTGGGAGAGCGGTAAGGAAACTGGTGTCGTGTTTTGGTTTACCGGATGCGGTCAGCGCCGCGCCGCGCCGCGCCGGGCCGGGCCGGGCCGGGCATCGCACGCGTCCGTTCGCGCTTGTGTGGGTGTAGAAAGTTGCCATTGTGCGGGATCTGGTTTTATATAAATAGCCATCGGTACAGTCCACGCGGAGCTCGGTGTGAATAATGAAGTAACGATGCAAATGTCCGTATGTATATATTATACTGCACGCTGCAGGTACGACACCTATACATACCTACGTGCAGCAGCCCAATAAAGTACACGGATTTTTTGATACCAGGCTACACAGAACTTCCAATTTTCTCATTAAAAGTTCACCTCCCCCCCGCGCCTTGTTTGATTCATCAACGAAAATTGCTGGTCCAAAAATGTGACTTGAAAATTCAATGTCATGATATATTTGGAAGAAAATTTTTTCTCGTGATTTCGATCACATGAATAATATATAAATATAGATATATGTATATATATGAAGCTGCGAGAACGAAGTTTGGTTCGCTCGATAAGAGTATACAGTCAATATTGTATAATTATATCAACGACTTGCGTCTGAACGATTTCAATCCATTTTCCTACTATACGTGTAATACCTTCATACTTCCCCCCTTCCCGGAGCGATTCGAAAACTTGGGAGATATTTGCTCAATATTCACTCTACTTTGTGATATCCAAAGGATACATTTATTATGTTCGTCAGATCGACAAATATACCCGTGTACGTGTATACCTGCTCTCCAGAATACGAATATATTTTGATTTATTGGATTTCATTTCTGTGCAGCTCAGATAGGTGAAGCGATATTTCTCAACGTAGGTAATATCGGTTGTTTTAACGATTTTTTAGGGGGGAAACAAAAAATATATACATATAGGTACCGCGTTAGAAAAAGAGAAATGGACCCGTTTCATTCCCGCGAGACTTGAGCTGCGACGTTGAATTAATGTGAGTCATCTATAACCGCAGTGAGTTATCACCTACTTGTATTTACACAGAGCTTTTATATGCGTATATGACAGGAGGCGGCGGCGCGGGTTGTTTAACTTTCTTTCCGGCAGCAATCTCTTTTCGGTCATCTCGCTCGCATTCACGGTATAGGTATAGGTAGAATATTAATCAACTCTTACGCGAACTGCGGGGGAAGCGCCTATTTATTTGAACCACCATTGCATCTATAGGTAAATAAGTGACAATTTGGAAAAATCCGCAATATTATACTTTACAATCAAATGTTGATCATCCGTCTTCCGGCAGCAGAATATCAGAGAGTCAGAGCTTCCTTTCATTCTTTGGCTTACCACTTTTGAAATTATGCATCTAACCCGGACGCTCATCGGCGCGAATATTTTCTCCGCCCAAACAGCAGCCCATTCCATTCCCTCATGTTTTTTTACCATTTTTTTGATATTCTGCATCGTGCACGGGAATATCACCTCGTACATAAGAAGGGAAGAGTAGCCGAAATCAGACAATTTTGTTTTATCATTTTCTTTTCTTGTCTTGTTTTCTTTATTTCTTTTCTTATTTCCTAAACTTCATATTCCACGCTGCTGCGCGGCTGTATCAACTCATATTGTATTCTAGACCATTCGTCATAGCCCTTGCCCACAAAGAGAAGGTATATACATTCAAATTTACATGATTTTCTTACAGAATTCGTAAATCATCATTCTCCACAATTGTTAGAAGCCCACGAATATAACCGCGGTTATTATAGTATAAATGTAGGTATCTATGTATACGTATACCATACGGAATCGGTACCATGAATGTGCATTAAACTCCGATACGATCTTGCTGTATATAGAATTATACGATAAATCATATAACGACCCGTGAAACGAACTACACGATAAATAACTCAGCCAGTAGTGAAGGATAAAAGAAAAGGAAAAGGAAACAGAAAGGAGCAAAAATATATAATAGCACCTCTTTATTATCCTGATTTTCAAATCGACGAGGATAAACGACAGCGGCTCGCCGTTTTATTCTCGTGATATACAGGGTGACCCGGATTCGACGCTGCCATTTTTGACGGGGCTTCGTTAAAGACGAGACGGAATTTTTCTCATCAATTCTTTCCCAAAATCCATAGACTTCTTATTGTGGTCCATTGACCGAAAGGAGCAAGTTTCAAATTCCCCCCGTTCACGTGATGAGGATTTATTTCCTAAACAAAATGAGTCCCTAATGACTCAAATCTGACAAGACGGAAATTTCCTCATCAATTCTTTCCCGAAATCCATAAACTTCTTTTCTTATTGTGGTCCACGGACTGAAAGAAACAAGTTTCAAATTTCCCCCGTTCACATGATGAGGATTTATTTCCTAAACAAAATTAGTCCCTAATGACTCAAATCTGACCAGCACGAACGGTGCGCCTCGATCTTTACGACACAGGTTTCGGAAAACAACATTTTTTTTATGTCAAATGACCCACCTATACACGAGACATGCATAACTAACTGTTGGATTATGTGACATTTTTTGAATCAAGCTGTACTGGTCCCGTCAAAATATAAGTTGTAGCGATCTCAGTAGAAATATATTGGTTGCGCAGAGGAGGAGGAGGAGGAGCGGTAAAGGCTACAGCCGCCGTTATTGGGGAGGTTAATGCCCAAGCACATAAACCATCAGCGCCATAGAATATACTATCATTAAATGGATCATTTACTATTCCGTGTACCTAATGTGAGTTACGAGTATACATACATATACTGTATCTACCCATTAGCAATATTGACCCGCACTCGGTAGTCTCGATATATACGTTAACGAGTGCATGCGTTCAAAGTCTGAAAGAAACTGCATTATGCTTGTGAGAATGAAGCACGAGATCTATGTGAATTTCACCTTCGCCGTTAACCATCGACTCAATGTCGTGGCTAGCGGTGGAATCCATCGCCTATGATATGACGGGGAAGCGCGCTACGCGTACGTATTGCAGAGTGTGTAGAATCTCTGTTTAGCACGCGGGTTGGAATTCAGTGCGAATGATGTGATTTCCATTTCGCAATATTATATCTCCCATAAAGTATTACCCATAGCGAGTATGAGCTGGACTGAGAGTGACAGCAGCGCGACTCACTCTTTCTAGTATAAATCTATATATCTGGTTATTAGCCCTATAAAGTTGTATCTCTGTTATATATTTGCACTTTTACATTTTTTATCTCTTTTTCCCGAATAT
Organism: Phymatocera aterrima; assembly: GCA_963170745.1. Classification (NCBI taxonomy): domain Eukaryota; kingdom Metazoa; phylum Arthropoda; class Insecta; order Hymenoptera; family Tenthredinidae; genus Phymatocera; species Phymatocera aterrima. The sequence goes on from OY720662.1 coordinate 17,978,957, forward strand.
CGTATATAGTTTTGAACAGCTGGTGGATGTTATTATACATTTCAAGAATTTTAACATCTCGACAAAAATAACAACCACAATAATAGTAATTATAATAATAATAATGATAATAATAAAAGTTTTGAAATTGTCAAGCTCAAGGATTGAGCTTGATCGAATATTAGCTGTATGCTCCGAGAATATTTCATCTCTCTGGACGTGAACGGGGCCATGTCCAATTTTTTAGCTGCTCAAAAGTACTTCATCATGAATCATTGGCCGCGCTGTCTTCGAGTCGGATGCTCAAGTGTCAGGTTGTTTAATAGATCACCGCGGTAGCAGTTTTCACTGCAAGTGTCTGTTTCATTGTTTTCTTTTATCCGTCTTTGTTTTGTCAGTCTATTTTGATTTTGTTTCACGCAATGTTGTGCACGTATTGTTGGTTTCTTTTCTATTTCCACTCCACTTTCGTTGTTATCTCTTTTCCGTTCACATGATAAATATGCATTTATATATTATACATGTATACCTACGTCTATTCGTAGGCATTTGGAACACAGTTGAAGTCGAGTGTTTGTCCAGAGGGCAAAACCTTGTCATCCGGTAAGTGAGTATAAGGTAGAAAAATGGCGAAGGGGGTTTTTTTTTTACGTTTGAAAAAGTTCAACCAGCACTGTCGAATACCTGTACCACTCATTATATCAGTTCTGAATTTGTATTCGAAGCGACGGAGTCTTGAGAGCCCGTTGGAGTCGCCGCTGGGAATCTAACCTAGCTAACATAGGGAATATTCCTTTTCTATCGAATCCGATCTATGTTTTGGAAGAGTGCAATATTTAGCGACTTTCTGCCATCGTACTCAATGAATTCTCAGAGTTTCATCAAAATCGGTCGAATCATTTGTGAAAATTAACGATTTTCATTTTCGAGACGGTCTTTGTACGTTTAAACTGGCGAGTCCTATGCACGGTGTAATAATCGTAGGTGGTCCAACTCCCCATCTTTCCTGTATAAAGGCTCTGTGATTATTTTGACGTATCTCCTCAGCTCTCCGCCAGATGTCTCAAAGGTCTAGCAGGCCAATGTAAACAGTAATGGCGTTGTTTTTCTAGGATATTTATTCCGCTTCGCATTGACAAACTAAAGATTACACATCAACTCGGGAATACCTAATGTATATCAAGTTACCGTTGATGTTGTCTTAATGAATTGTCCATTCACTTTTCCGTGTGAGTTGCATAAGGTAGAAGTATTAGCCTACTCCTTACACTATTATACCACAATGCGAATGGGTCAGTTCACAAAAATTCTAAGCCGCGACATTATCAAAGTGAGCCGGGAGAAGACAAAATTGGCGAAACTGCATTCCAGTTGAAAATGGAATAACATTATTAAATTCTTATCAATGAATATTACAATGCTATATGATTATCCTATCCTTTTCCTATTCTTTTATAACCGCAGGAAACATGAAACTGCTTCATCCGCATAAGTATCATTCTAAATCTACCATAAAATATGGTGTTCTTCTGATTATATGCATAATTTGCGATTATATCTTTCAATTTTTTATTTCACTGAATTATACAATGCTGAAAATCTTATTCCGAAGACACAACAGCTATTCCTTTATTGCCGCACTTGAAATTTTCGCGGGCGTGGCCTGCTAGACCTTTGAGACATCTGGTGGAAAACTGTGAACTACGCTAAAATAATCACAGCGCCAAACGCCAGTTGGACCACCTACTCTTATTACACCGTGGTCCTATGGCACCTTAAGAGTAATTTGAAATTTATTATTATATATATCCATAACGGTCGATCGTGAGTTATACATACATATATATAAGATGTCGTCCTTTGGAATAAATATATCTCGTTCAAATCGTTGCGGCGCTGCGCGTCGATGTAAACCGTTGCAATGTAGATATTATGCGTTGCAGATGATGTCGAATGAATACATCCGCGTCTTGCGTACATATTATACATTTATGCACTGTCAGTTTGCTGCCTCTTATGATCCCTCTGACTTCCATGTCTCTTCACCGTTTTGTCGATTCTTCGTCATTGTCAGCAAGTTGAGTTGTTCCTTTTTTCCGCTCTCTGGTCACCGTTCGTTCCTTTCATGAATTACTGCTATAACTACGCGGCACGTCGTATTGGCAGTCGTAAATTATTATACATAGGTATAGATTCAACCGCACAAGACAATACCTACCTACTAAATCGTCTCGCACTGCGATCTTCCAACAAAATTCTAGCGAGTGACTTTGACTTCGGTTCAAATTTTCAAGAGAAAAACAGATCATACGGAATACGGTGTACGTGGAGAAAAAAAAGTCGTTAGGATTACTACAATTGCTGTAATTCGTACTCTTTTCTTTAGTTGTATATGTGACAACTGGTGTATGGGGTAAAAACAAGTATCGAAAAATAGTAAAGCACTTGTAGTAGCAGTTATTTCATGCTGTTGTTACAGTACCTTTTTCAATATACTTGCATTTTTGTAAGTTCTGCTAGATTCGAGAGGTTTGTTGTACTACTGACTACTCGTAGACACCACATCATCAGATAGTGAATTATATACCAAAGTCGTAGTAAGCTCTACCATTTCATATTGTTGCACTTACAAGATTAAGAAGTTAAACATGAAAAATCACAAGGTATTTCTGACTACACCAGGTTATTATTCTTTACTGTACTAACTAGTGGCTATGACTATAATTAGTATTGTTTCTACTACTTAGCTAGGATTGTATATATTCAGTGGAAGGGTGCTATAATATACATTAGTAAAAGTCTTGTTATACCATTTTATACATTTTTATTAAAGAAAATATGGATAAATAGTATTACATTCAAACTCTGAACTCAACGTACATCTTATTTTTTAAACATATATGTATTATATATTATGCTTATACTGACGTTTTCGAGAGTACATACATACCTACATACATATAGTATGTATAGATATGGATATTTTTTTTTTTAATATCAAACAATAACGTACCACAACGTCGAGATCCCACTCGCGGAGTTTATCTTCAACAAATTTGTCCATTATTTTTCATGAATTGCACCACCAATACTTAATACTTTGAAGAAAACAAAAACAACCTCGATCCGGCGAGCGCCCGGTGAGCTTACTGCAGCAGGAATGGGCGAATGTTGCAGTACCGCGCACGTTGAGGCGGCGTCATCACGTGACCCGGCAAGCGGGCCACGGAAGTTACGATTACTGTTCAAAATGGTATATTCAACAAAGTAATCATGTACCATGAACCCATGTTCGAGTCCCGTGACGATTACTTTATTAAATAGTACCTTATACTGAACGTGAGTGACAGACCAACTAGTAGCGGTATTACAACCTACTATAGTTAAGGACTATATTTTACTATCTCACACGTGTTGGGGGGCTTAGTTCGATTTATAGTTGGCTGTACTCAATTTTACTATACAACATATTCAGTTTTAAGGCAATCGCTAACTGCGAGAAATAGGTTGCTCAAACTAATACGCATCGTCAAAATAGCAACGTGCGATGGACACAGTTACTGTTTATGGGGTACTAGTTACAGCAAAAGTAGTAAAAATAATTACTATTCGACAGGAGTCCCTCCAGTTGCAACTTTTTTCTCCGTATACGTATTTCGATATACCTCATCCAGATTCATTGCTAAGATATTCTCGGGGGACATAGCCAACGGGAGTTTTTCTCCAATTCATGATCGAAAACGCGCTCATGTCTGTGCGGATCACCCTCCTTGCGATCAGTACGATATGTCGCCGAAAAGTTAATTCTTTGAGGCGAAAATCTCGTCAGCCATCTATCTCCCCCGGAATTACGCTATAGGTATCTCTGACCGACGTCAGTACAGGTTTGGTTAAAGTGCTATTGAAGACCCATTTGCACCCATAGTTACTTATTGTTCACGACTTTCTTATCACTTCGGAAAGGCGATTCATCGCCACTTATACACCGCATAACCGATCCGAATGAATCTTTGTGGATTGGACAGAATATTTTGGTATAAAGCGGCTAAGTATTTCAATTCGCCGGAATTTCGAGAAAATGCAGAGCTTTTGGTGAATTTCCGATTGTGAGGTTATGTTTGTTTACAGGTTAAATCGGACAAATTTGAATTTCTGATAGAACCTTCTAGCAACTCAGAGAGATGAAATACTTGGCCATTTTCTGCCAAAATACTGCATTAAATTCACAAAGTTTCATTCAGATCGGTTGTGTGGTGCAGGAATGGCGACGAATCGCGTTTCCGAACTGTTAACAATGCTTTTAACAATAAGTAACAACGAGAGCTAATCGGTCTCTGATAGCCCCTCAAACAGACTAATCGCTATTCTGGTTGCATGGTCCTATAATAAATGTATCCATGAATGCTGCTGACATTCTTGAAATACATTCTTTCATTTATTTTCCTCATCGGTTTTTCGGCTAATCGAATCTTGTTCCGACGTTACAAAAAGAGAGCGAGAAGGAAGCGGAAAACGGCAAAGAGAGCGGCAGAGATTGAGTTCACAGAGTTTTTTTCATAACAGAAGCATTGTTCGATGTACCTTTACATATAAATCGATATTCGTGATAACCGCAACCCGTGACAAGGATTAATCGAAGCGTTTTAGAACAGCAGTGAATCAACAACGGATGGCAGCAGAAGCAGCAGTAAGAAGCTTGAAAGTTGCAACACTGTTGGCTAGACTACTTCATCGGATAATCGGTTTGAAGCCGTAACTAAAAATTATCACCAGGAAATGAGAAAGGCCACGAAGGCGATACAGACATATGGATAGGTATAACGCGAATATGAATGTATATCAATGTCTATATTATATAATCACAATTAAACAAGGACAGAAAAAAATTAAGATTCTTTAGTCCATACGTGTATATGTATGTACATATCCATGAAGCGAACTTGTCTAACAGCGAGAAGAGTATACCTACTAATTACAGTAAAAACAAAAAATGACCCACGCAAATAATCGAATAATTTACGAAATGAATTACCGAAGCGGAAATGAAGACAGTGGCGAATTGGCAGATCGCAGAAACTTGACCTTCAAGGCATAAGCAAGGCTATTCGAGGCTGACTATACGTGTATGTATAGGTAAACGGTACGTCCGCTTGGAGTATAACAAACGTGAACAATCGAATAGCAATTAGTCAGATTCAGGGAGTTGGAACGAGGCGGATTTGAATAAAAGACAATTGAACATTTCATCAATAGTCGATGAGAATGCTCGCACCACCCCCGCCCTCCTTTTGTATCGAGATTGAATTTCATGCCCCCGATACTTAACTATAGATCGCTCATAATGTGTCAGTGGGTTAAGGTAAGTGATTTCACGGTCTGTTATATATAGACATGTTACATTTCGCGTCAGGTGTTGCTACGCAACAAAAGAAATACAAATTTCGTATAGGTATTGCGGCAAATACATTGTAGCCCTAAAAATCACTTTGCGTGATTACCATTTTTGCAAGGCAATCAAACGAAAAAACAAGCATTCTTCTAGATAATTCCGGAATAAAATCGAAGTTCCCGCAATCTGTAAAATTGTCAATTTTTAACATCAATTCCACGAATACAAAACAAACAAAAATCAAATGCTTATAGCAGGCGAATAGTCTGTACAAAATGCTTTGACAAGCACTCCTGGAAACCCATATATACATTTGTTTTCAGGTTCTATTATAAAGATCCCTTTGCATCCATTGTTACTCATTGTTGAAAGTATCGTTGTAATTCGAAAACGCGATTCGTCGCCAGTTGTACACCTAACAACCGATTTGAATGAAACTTTCTCGATCGGATGCAATATATTACCAGGAAGTGGCTAACTATTCAATCTTACAAAAATTTCGCGTTAATTTCGAGTTTTTAGGGAGTTTCCGATTGTTACGTCAGGTTTGTCCATAGGTTAGACTGGACAAATTTGAAATTCTGATAGAACTCTCCAACAATTCGTGGAGCTGAAATCCTCAGCCACTTTTTGCCAAAACACTGCATCCAATCGAAAAAGTTTCATCCGAATCGGATGTGTGGTGTAGAAGTGGGGACGAATCACGTTTCCGAAGTGATAACGACGCTTTCAACACCAAGTATCACTGATTGTGAGTGCAAATGGCGCTTCAATAGGATTTTTCAGTATAAAAGAAATTATGGGCAATCGAATAAAATAAAATCAAGAATTCTGACTCCCGGTAGCGTGACAACTTCTCATGGCACGGGCAAATCCAACTATATACGAAGAATGAAAAATATATAGATGGCAGGTGCATATAACTTTGCAGGTTAGAAACGCTTGGCGTCAAAAGCCCCACATCTAGAGACTATACCCACCGAGAAATGCGTGGGTAATGAATTGCGTGGGAACCCTATTAAATACTTATGGACAAATAATGATATATAGTCTCATATTCGGATCATTTTCGTTTTTTTCTTCTTCAATTGAGTACTTTGTTAGTTTGCGAAAAAAAAATCTAGGTCATATTTTTACGCTTTTTAATTGTACGAAAATTCTAGCTCATACAGTGGATCGAAAAGAGCTAGCTGATGACGTCACCCATGCCACAGTATATCTATATAATGTACATACAGGAAAACGCTGGTATTCGATTGCCTGTAACATTCGTAATTGTTATTTTGAAGACGAGAGGAAAAATATGCCCTGATCATCTCAACCTAACCTCCGGACATACACATATGAGAATGAAAGTTTTGTTCTGTGAATAACTCTTTTGTGAGAAACTTAAGTAGGTACAGGTAAAAAATCAGTGCAGCCTTTTAAGAATAAAATTTCAATCTCAAATGTAGCGCGGAGCAATTTTACTATAGATATTACATATATAGAAACATGTCGTTCGTCCATGGATATTTCCCATTTTGCGATAGGTTTTCGAATGATTAAAGTAAGAAGTAAGGAGGAGGATAATGACGATGTGAATAATAATGGTATATAGATAGTTTGCGAATTATATTACCGAACGATCTTTCGAACGAAATTGATTCCGTAATTCGATTACCTACTGCGGTTTTTGTTTCGCAGGTTTGTTGTAGTGAGCTTGTATCACTCTCGTCGAGCAAAAATGATCCGATATAGCAATTTCTCTAGGTGAACGTAATTGCGGTTGATTGTGTACTAATACAGGGTGACCCGCAATTGAGACGGAGATTTTCGACGAGGAGAAAATTTCCTCATCAATTCCTGTCCAAAGTGCATAGATTTTTCGTTATGGTCGAAGCAAGATTAGCCAATGACTGCACGCGTTCTGCGAACGGTCGCTTGTCGACGAGTGGAATACAAGCAATAGTACAAAAGCTAGCACCGGACTTACTGCTGTACCACGAAGCAGTCCAGAACTTCTGCGGAAGATCGCTTCGATTCTATTGAAAATGTAATTGAAATTTGAGAAAAGAATTATCACGGAAATATTAGACAACTGCATTGCCGAATTGTGCCGAGTCGTCTGAGTATAGAATTGATATTGGTTCGATCACCTTATAAGTGCCTGGTATTATACGCAAGATCAGTGAGGTAAGAAGTGACATTACTGATTTATTCAGTTTCTTTTTCTTTTCTTTTTTGTTCTTGTCTTCTACCTCTGTCCTGGTTTCTTTATTTCTTACCTGCGAGAGCAGCCGAGATCGAAACAATCGTGTCCCAGTGATCAAAGAGTCAGCAGCAGGTAGTGCCACGTACCAGGAAAAGTAAAGGACAAACAAAGGACCCATTAAAATTCAACGAATGAAAAGGAAAAAATAAAATAAAATTGACCGGCCCACGGGAGGCCATAACGTGGCATCAGAGGTCTCCCCCCTCGATACAGGAACCTCTTCCTCAAAAGGGACATTCCCACGGCGGTAGGTACGTCGACCCTTTCGTGGACGCGTCCCTTGGCCCGTGCCCAACAAGTATCAAAAACCTCGTGCTAAAAAACGTCACGCAGACCTGTTTCACAACAACCACGACGACCACCGTCGTCGTTCTTTGGCTCCAGAGACCGAAATACTGCTGCACCATCGGGATCGCCTTCTCGTAAAATTGCACCTATAAAATTTCTCATATGTTGATGTAAGTTGCCGTTATAAGCAGAATGACAAAACAACGACGTGATTCGTTCTTCGGAGTTGAATATCTTCGACTTCTATTACCGCGGTCATTGTTCGTTTGTTTGAGACAGTTATCAAGACCCATTGACATTTCTTCGGGAAACTGTGCTCTAGCTTGAAGAAACGGGGGAAAAAAATGAAAGAAAAAAAAAAAAAAAAAACGAAAAAGTTACCAATCACCTTGCTGTCTTCCGAGGACCACTGCAGCTCTGATGTTTCTGATTCCATTAGGTACCATGTTATCGGAAACCAATAATTTCCGAAATTCATTGTCCTGATCGAATTCGTGTCTCTTCAAACAATAGATACCGGGCTACAGCTCAGTGCTGCCGACAGTGAACAAACCTATGTACGTACACACGATTTATACCGCAATACACTACCGAAGGCTTCCGAGATGAAAGAGAAGGGAAAAGAAAATGCCCCCCGGCCAAACTGCGCTGACAGATCGCTCAGCAATAAAATATGAGAAGAGGCGGTCCACGTACATTTCGCCGCAGTGTGTTCCTCGAACGTTTTCATTTATTTCCCGGTAAAATTGATGAAATTATCGAGGTTCTGTGAAAAGAAGAATGAAAAGATGCTATTCCAAGATTTCCTTGAGGTAAACCCCTACTGAAAAATTGAAATTTTTGAATATCTGTTATTTTTAGTTTATTGCGAAGTTAGGTCTATATTTGAAAAGTGCTGCTAAAAACAAACTGAATGGCACCTTGAGATCGAAAATTGGATGACAAATAAAGGAGCTGTGCATCATTGCACGTGGAAAAGTAAAAAATTTCAAAATTATCCCTCCGTCTTAAAAATTATTGCAAGGAATTCATGTGCGAGAATGGTATCCAGAACACTAAGATGAAGAAGGACCAGGGCTCTTGTTCATCGGAAAAAATAAAAAATCGATTTTCATGTAAATTTCGATGAAAAATTTCTGGTTAAATATTAGATTTTGGGATTTTTTGTTCAATCTTGAATCCGATATTACAATACCTCCATCTGAGCGTCCTGATCACCACCGTCAAAGAAAAATCTTTTGCAACCATCACCGAGATGCAAAGAGCATCATGAAATTTCCTATTTTCAATCATGAAGCGATCCATATAGCTCCTGCAATTTTGATCCAATTTTCAATCCTAGGGTGTCATCTGGTACGTTTCGAACAAGCCCACTGAAATCCAGATCAAATTACAGAATGTCAAAGATTCGAAATTCTCAGTAGGGACCTAATTCCCTTGAATTAGATCGTTCGTTCTCTCATCATACGTACAGTATTCCCTTTTCACAATTTTCGATCCACCATACAGCAATCTTGATCAAAATCGAAAACCTCGACATGCACATAATTGAGCGAACACATGTTAACGTCCTTCGAATCAACCAACGAAGTGGCGGTTTGTGTCAGAGGTAATTAGCATAGGGTCTCTGAAGTGCTCAACGCCCGAGGCTAATCGTACATGGTCCACGCATATTATCCCTCTATACTCCTAGTTTTCGTGAGCGCATGTATTCTAGACGCTCGTCTACCCTGACACAGCGATAACATAAATGATGCCGAAGCCCGAAATCAATGACTAAATCAACGAATTGAGAACACACGCCTCGCCTCCTCCGTGACATATTCACTCGAGTTGAAGTGTAAGCAAGCATTAAGTTGGTGAAGTCGCACGAGCTCGAGGAGCAACTTGAGCGGAAGGCCGTGAGACGAGTTTCCGGTAACACAGGTTCCAGACATACATTAGACGGCGCGGCGTCTGCTGGACATACATTCATACATATTGCAACTCGGTAAATTTTTCAGTTCCGTTTACACAATCACCGTTTACGCCTATCGTAACGATCCACTTAAATACTATACCAGAGTACGTATTGTATATGGTCGATAAATATTTCAGTATGGAACTGCCGCGTGCTAAATTTATATAACCTTTACTTCAGCGCCGCAGGATTATAGTCAACCGCAACTCACAGCTTACTGGATATCGTTCTGGAGATAAGCTCCAAGCGGAGTCTACTGTTAAGTACATAAAGTGTGATGCAGACAAAAAAAGAAAGCAACAAACACCTGGATTCTCCGAGCTTCTGAATGTGTTCGATGATGCAGAATTTAATGCTTTTCTAGATATACTATTTTTGCTAATTTCTACAAACGTATTCTCATAAATCGTCCGCCGTGCTGTCAGCGACAGATATACCTATACCTGCCTGGCTACAGTACCACGGTGAAATGCACCGCAGATAGATCCAGGAGTCTAGACTATAACCGAGGAGATATTGCGGACGAAGGTGATATCCTCGAGTTTGAGAAGACTGAGGATATTTTATCTTGAAAAAATCAAGGCTCGTGCAGCTGAGGCCGTAGACATTCAGAGAAGGTGATGTGATAACTGCAATAGGTATACCTACCTGCGCCTATAACAGTATATACTTACTGTAACTGAAACTCAACCTATAACAGCGAGTATAAGGTACCTGAGTATATTCTTGGATTCCTTCGAAAACTAATAACGATCGGAACACAAGATTTATTCTTATCTAGATGTCGAAAATTCTGTTTCATGTATAACGTGGCTGATAAAATGAACTGCGGGTACAGATATGATAAATATGAAGAATCAGTTTTGATGAAAAAGGTTGAAAAAGAGGAAGGAGAGCGTTTTAGTTAAATTGAATTTCCGTTCGTGTATTATAATGCCCCGAGGAGAAGTTAGGTATTTCGTTTCTCTCTCTCTTCCTCTTGGTTATCTCATCTTCTGCGATCTCTGAAAGTGCGTCGAGACACGGGACACGTTCAGCTGCTTAAAACCTTGATCTAAAAGTATAATGGACTCGTGTTGCAGGAAGAGAATTTTTTTAGGAATGATACTCCACGATGCCTATACCTATACCCTTTATTTTTCTGCCCGCTACCAAAAAGAGCTAAAGATATTCAGAGACACGCCGATCAGCTACTCTGAGATGGATCCTAATCAATTAGGTAATTTATAAAGTCAGCAAACTTTTAATGCCAACTCCACTATACAAAATACTGCATACCACCCCCTATAAGAAGACCATTAAAATTCCACAAACAAACGACCCTGACAAAATGGTTGAGCTAGCTTGCTCAGCCCCCCCTCGTTTTGCTGCGAAGCCCTGTTTAATTCGATTGGACGTATCAGCGTAAAGAGGATAAACCGGAACGAAGGTGGGTTCAGGAATACACTCACAATCTGCCTGGAAATGTAAATTGTGGAAGAAAGGAAAGCTAATTATTGAAGATTTGAGTATTTCAAGCTAGTATGTACATACGTACATATACATACGCAGGTACGAAGACTTTCAACAACGAGCATGAAACCCCAGGAAATTGTATCCCAGGAGCTACCAAATCGAGAGCCTCTGTTGCTACTTTGGTAATACTATATATATAGTTAATTCGATTTGATACCAGAAGCTCCGCATGTGTGTATGATAAATTTTGCTTCGAACTCGTGTGATCCTCGAATGTATATACAGTAGAGAGTTATTTCCTCACTGTTTTTTCGTTTTAGAACCCGATGCAATGCCCGGTTGTCGGTTGTCTCTTTTGATGAAATGTATCGAATCGATCGAGCGATCGTTAACGAATTGGAAATCAACCGCGAGGAGTTGGACTTTTTTTTTCATCAAACACCGTCGTCACCATAATTGTGTGCGTTTATTTCTTACATTGTTTTCACTTTCATATAACGGCCACCACGCCCAGCTGCTATAGACATAGTTATACGTTACGCCACGCAACTTGAATGCCGCACGACGATCTTATTTCGGTCTGTGTATAGGTATCCACGTATATATACATACGCAATGCACACAAACAAAATTTCTGCCATTCAATATACTGGCTGGAGAACCACCTCTGACCTTTTGAGAATCATGTGTAAGGCGATGTTGAGGACAGTAGACGACAATTTGTTATTTTATCTACTATATATTCGTCTACGACATAACAATGGCATGAAAATATAGTTGATGCGACCTTCAGTCGCATTCAAAGAATGGAAGTGGTGACATCGGCATCCCGAAAGCTCGATATGAATTGTGCAAATTTACGTTCATCGTGCCTGAATATACGATTTTTCGAAAAATCGAGAATATTCGTCGGTACGGAGTTGATCAAATACGACGAGTTCGCCGCATGTAGCTTTCCAACAAGAGGCACGGTGGTACACACTGCAACACAAAACTTTGTGATTGGTCACTTCTGTTGAATCCAGCCAACTATAATATCGTTGTATTTCTTATTCGCATCGCACCGTGTCCCAGCGTGCTTCTTGTTGGAAAGCTCGAGATCCAGCTGTGTGCGAATCTCGATGTTTCGCCATTGGAATTCTAGTTGCCTCCGAGTTTCCCCTGTGTTCGGGCAACGCGGGATCTTCAATCAATTAATTACTCCCGCGCGGTTTATGGATGATACGAAACGACCCAACGAGCCGGCGAGTGAGCAATGTGAACTCCTTCCGCTCTTCTATTTCATTTCCTCTACCGATCTGGTTTCTCAATTTTGGCGTACCGTTAGAAAAACGAAGAACACCAACTAAAACCAGGAGACAAGATAACGGAGAAGACGGGAAATAGGGTCGTCAGAAAATCCAATCCGTATTCCCCTACGACTTTGCGAACATATAAATATGCACATAAAATAATGTATGTACATAGGTGAACATTCTGCAAGCCGAACTGCAAGCTGGGCGCCGCGCCGTGATGTATTGCGCTACCATAAGCGAGGTTATAAGGAACGAAGCATGGTCACAACGAGAACGAATTTATGCAGTTAGCTCGACCAACGCGATACGAGAGATATTGCCATCGCGTGTAGGTTAGGTACGCCGCGACTACGATCGTATAGAACTATAAAGGATCCAAACAACAAGAGGCGGATCCTGCAGGAGATAGGTATACAGCAAACATGAAACGGCAGCTGGGCGAGTGTGTATAGCGGCGACTGGCTAGAGAGAACTTGATCTTAAGCGTAAATAAGAAGAAAAAGGTGAAATATTTCCAACACGGACCCTGAGGACGAACGCACACCTAATATTTCACACCTTCGATAGATCCACATAGGCATATCCGAACTGTAAGGTAAAGCATACCTTTACACATGAAACGTTGTATACTAGTATATATGTGGGCATATAGCTTCGAATCAAGGTAATGATCTATCGTCGTCATATCAGGACTTTGCAAATAATAGAGAGTTATAGAGAGTATAATGAGTATACACCATACCGTGATATTGTGGGTATACGTGTGCGCGTATTGTATGTGCGCGCGTACATGCAGATAACATATATTACAAATACATATGCCTATATACATCTATTATAAGAATGAGAAAAACATTGCGACACATTTTGTGGTCTACATTTGATAGTTCAAGAGTGCAGGAGGAGAGGCAATACCTACCTAACTCTGTTCCATGTATATATTTTACCTATAATCTACCTATCTATCTATCAATCTATCTATGTATTGGCTAGAACGAGATATAGTTTAGATATTGGTACATAAACCTACCCCAGCTTTCACTTTTCTGCCAGTGTGGGAGGCAAACGCTCACCGTTGTGTATGCTTTACTAGTTTTAGTCAGCCCGCCTCCAACTGAAATAAGGTTGTCGTAGTCTTTTGTTATATTTTTGTAACCGGTACCTACACACAGCTTGGAGAATTATAAAATTCAGATATAGTTGATACGAGCCGATTTGTACAACCAGTGCTCGCAAACTAGTACATATACCTGCCTGCTATCGGATCAAAGACTCAAGACACCTGGGTTTGAATGAAGCTTCATATCTCGGTTGGAAAGGATCGTAGAGTCTTGTGTAAGACAGTTTCTGGAAGTATGAAATGTTTCGCGTCCAGCTTCCATATACCTGATTCTCACAAAATTCCTCCAGCAAATACATCGCGATAGATATGTCATAAAACGTAGATTTCGTCAACTTTGATCCGTATAGGTCAACTTCAGCTTGTCGCAGTTCCGTTGATAATACCGATGAAAATTCAAAATTGTTTACACGTAATCCTGAGAAATCTGCGAGTACAACGGCATTTCAGAAATCAGAATATTTCGAAAATTATGGTATCCGCAAGCAACAATCAGCGGCGTGGTGATCTGGATAACGGATGAAGACATCCAGATGCGGCGAACTCTATAACTTTCTATGAAATATTTCGAAATCAAACTATATTTGTGTTAAACAATTTTCATCACGCTTATCCGTTATTCTGAATTAAGATGCGAAGTCTGAGAGTTTCAACATACCGTCCGCCGTCATACCCCTACTGGAGCAGGGAATTGATCTGCGAATCACGACAATGCAGTCGCGAGAATCATTTTTTTTCAAGTGAAGGTGTACGGAGCTGTACACATAAATTCGAGAGACCGCATTGTTGTAGGTCGCTGTGGCTGAGTCCCACTCCAGTGGGGGAAAGACGACGGACGGTATAGGTATGTTGAAACTCTCAGACTTCATCATCGGATTAACGGATAAACGTGATGGAAATTATTTTACGCAAATGTAATTTGAATTCGTAATATTACACAGAAACTTATAGAGTTCACCGCATCTGGATATCTTCATCCGTTACCCAGATCACCACTCCGCCGATTATTGCTTGCGGGTACCATACCTACTTCTCGAAATAATTCGATTTTTGAAACTCCATTGTACTCACAGGTTTCTCAGGATTACGTGTAAGTAATTTCGAATTTTTATCGGTATTGTCAACGGAACTGCGACGAGTTGAAGTTGACTTACAGATGAAAGTTGACAGAATCTACGTTTTTTGACATATCTATCGCGATGTATCTGCTGGTGGAATTCCGTGTGAATCGGGTATATGATAGCTGGACGCGGGACACTTCATACTTCCAGAAACTCTGTTACACCAAGACTCTACGATTTTTTCCAACCGAGATGTAAAGCTCCGAACCCAGAATTCTTGGCTCTGTGATCCGATAGTCAGCTGCCGCACGCTCTAGCTCTTGCAGCGGTCTGGTTAGGTATACATAAGATTTCAAATTGCAGAAACACGCGACTCTTGCAATTTCATGAATCGCAGCTATCCCGCAGTAATTTTATACCCAGAATACACGCTGGTATGCTCCTCTATTTATTCATGCATTATATGCACACGGGAAAATATATAGTACACGGTATCCTGGCACTTTCGTGTACGACGTATCTCGAAGGATAGGTGAACAACCAAATAGCGAGCTGAGAGAGCTGAGAGAGCAGAAAGATTACGTGAATCTTGGAAGAGAAAAGGTGCTACGGGTTGAATTATTGATACCAATCCAGCACAGCGTGGTATAGTCCAGTCGCCGTAGGAAAAAAACAGCTTCATAATGCAATCCTCTACGGATTTGATATTTTTGTTGGAAGATGTCCGGGGGTATTCCTCGAGAGTAAATTCAAATTGGCGGAGCGGGGACCGTTGAGCTTCAGCAGAGCGGTCTTGGAAAACACGTTTTATCAAATATCTCGTGAACCGTCCATCGTACGACAAAAACAGTGGGAACATTTCTTGTTGGTTATAGAGTTCTCTATAACTTTTATACGGAACTATTTCCTGCATGGTACATAGTTTTTCATTTATAGCGCGGCAAACTTTTCCCAACATGGTCATTAAAACAATAATTGAACCTTCAACTATATATTCAGCAATAACCACACGGTAAAACAGAAACAGGAAAAAATAGGGCTACACAGTTCGTGTTGGACTCGAGCATTGCACGACGACATTTACTGAAACACACTGCCTAAAATACAGTATAACCTGCATAAAAAACAGGGCGACCTATTTCATTTCACAATGTGACAGAGTAATTTAGGTCCTTTCCTAGAAAAATGGTGACTTTTTCCGTGCACACCGAGATTTTGACAGTGTACACTGTATTTTGGGTAATGTGTTTCAGAAAATATCGTCGGGCAATTGCTCGAGTCCAACAGGAACTGTGTAGCCCTGTGTTATTTTCTATTTCTTTTTTTCCGTGCATGTTTGAAATAGTTTGCCGCGCTAGAAATGGAAAACTATCCACTGTACAGAAAAAACTTCGAAACAAATGTTGTAGAAAGTTTAATTATCTACAAGAAAGGTTCCTAATATTTTACGCACGGTTCACGAGATATTCGATAAAACGTGTTTTCCAAGATGGCGGCTGAAGCTAAACCGCTCCCGCCTCGCCAACTTGAATTTGAACTCGGGAGACACCCGCGAACCTTTTCCAACAGGAATATCAAAACCGTAGAAGATTGCGGAAAAAAGTCCCTGGGGACCGCAGGCGACTGCACTAGTAACTTGCGGACTGCTGCCCGCTGCGCAGATCTATGGTGCCATTGTTGCTATGTATATTTCTTAGCTTTAGGTATATACGGGGAAATAATCTTCGTTATTGGAGCAATAGGAAGAAGGTATACCTATCACCCAGACACGATTTGTCGGGTTCCGACGGTACGGCCGAATATATTGCCGGTTCGACAATACGTATTTTCATACAAAACGAAACGTAGGTACACTGTAAAGAATTTGCTAGAATTTAATGCAGATTCAGCATAGCTCACGAATTCCACGCCATCCTGTGTGAATTTGGTGTTAACATTGAGTGTCCAACAATTGGTTAAAAGTATTAAAATAACCTCATATGGTGTTGAAGTCGCACCAACAAAATATTCTATAGTGGTGATCCACACCGAAAATTTTTCGCAGTGTGTTGCTGAATTAGCGATATCTCTTGGCTGCACAGCTGAATGTGTTGCTGATTCCGTAATTCGTTTGCTGCTCAACGAAACCTTCGCTGCCAATGCTTTATTCACTATCGCTAAATTAACAAAAGTCATAACTACATTAGCTAAAAAATTCTCCATATACCCCCCCCCCCCCCCGAAAAAATGACCAGGAATAGTTCATACAGAGGTGATATGATGAATAAATAAAGTGATCGTGTTATTCTGAACACAATATCATACACGGACTCATATAAATACAACGGCTGGTATGGTCACTATCTGTGCATGTCCTATTTTACAAAAAATATCTTATACCTACAGATACGAATAAGTTTATGTAGTACTATGTAAGAACAGAACGTTTAATCGGATGAATGATATAACCACATCACCTGCACACTGAACACTGAACACTGAACACTGAACCCGCCCACACGTCCGCTTGGTTAGGGATAAATGTGTACACAACTGTAACCGGTAACAAGATCTCGTCGTTATTTTCGCAATGTCTCAAACGTGAAACACATAGGTACCTATACCGTAGAGAAGAAAGTTTTCCCTTGTTAGTAATTATTCCCAATAAATCACGTCACAAAGCACGTAAACGGACCAAACGCGAGGCAGGCAGACACAAACCAGCAGAGCTGTTATTACTACGTCGTCTCACCCTACTGCTGTACACCCACGACACAAAACGTCATGTTCATCCACGCAGCCTGAACAAACTCAACTTGCTCGACGGTCTTATATCATATGCTTTCTACGCGGACCAATAACTTAACCCTGACCTTACGCAACTTGAGTGAAGTTGAGTTAAGTTGAGTTAACTTCAAGTTAACTTTAAGTTCAAGTTAACTTTGAGTGTGGGTTGAGTTCAATTATTGACATAAGTTGCCTTTAAGTTAAACTTAACTCAACTTAAACTTGAAGTTAACTTGGTTTGACTTAAACTTGAAGTTGGCTTAACTTAAACTTGAAGTTAACCTAACTTAACTTAAACTCGAATTCAACTTGACTTAACTTAATTCAACTTGTATACGTTTTCCCCATTTTTTTCTCTTGATTTCACTGAACTAGACGTATGAGAAAAGAGTTCGAAAAGAATACAGTCACCTGCAGCTGAGAGGTGGAATCCACATATATGTGACAATTTTCTTCGACATTTTCCCTCATAATTCAACGTGTTTTAGAACTTGGCGTTTCTGATGTACATGTAACGATATTTTGTTTGCGAGTATAACATATAGAACTAGCAAATATGAATCAAGAACGATATTTATCATTTCGCCAATATGGCTGACTGCGAAAATTCTTGATGGTAGAGAATAATGAAATCGAGCGAGAGCCGTCGTTGGAGAAACTATTGTCGAACAATTAGTACCAACATTTAATTGAGATGTTCATTTGTCGGAGTATATCCACGAGTCCGACTTGGGATAATCATGGCACTCTTGGAGGGAATAATTTATTGTCATTGCCTTGACCTGAACCAGAGCGAAATTTCAAAAATTTTAACAGTGGCATGCACGAATGCAGATTTTCGGTATAACTTCAAACAGGAATAGTATACGGAGCGAAATGAAGCACCTCAAAGTTCCCGAGCACTCGGTGTTCAGCGTTAGGAAGCAGCCTTAGGAACGACCCTGAAAATCGACAGAGCGTCGTCGTCCTCCGGGGTTTCATTCTAAGTGCATAGGGGGGTGGTCTGTATTTCACGCAAGAAGCCGGGTGAATCGGTGAAACAAGTGTTTCGAATTTTGTACATAAGAAGCAGTATAGAGAAATGAAAACTACATGAGATAAAAAGCTATAGGATACCTACGATAGATAAAAAAATACTATATTATACATAAAATCTCTAAAATTGGTTAGCGACTTTCCTATTTGTCTACAGATGCATGTATACAAACATATATATAATATGTACTACTGCTATAATCTCTGAGCCAACATCTCTTCGCTTCGCATTCATCTCGTAGTCCTGCGCTTAGCATCCCCGGCTAGGCGCATCCATGAAACCGTTGGCCATATATCTCTCGGCATTATGGTTATAATATATACATGTAGGTATATCTATGCATGTGTTTATGTTACATACATACGGTATCGCCGCGGTGTGCAGTATAAGGTATAAAATAAAGTGCCCAGCGCTATAAGCATGCAGCTTCAAGGCCCAACACGTTATGAGAATCTGTACCCGCCTACACGTTACACAAGGCAACACCACCACAGCAACTGGCATGGCGTGGTATATCGTGGTAGCGTGGGTGTGTTTTATACAGAAAAAAATAGTCGCCTTGGCCGCAAGCGAGCCTAGCGATTTATTTTCTCTCACCTAGCCGCCCTCACCTCGGTTCAAATAGAACCCGCGTTGGTCCGGAGCTTCGTTCCTCCCTTCTTATCTCCCCGATCTCCGATTACTGGCAATTATAGTACAGCGGACGATGAGAATTCTATATGTATAGGCTGTATAGGTAGGAAGTAATTTGACATCCGCATGGGATACATGTACCAAACGCAACCCTGGTCTTTCATGACTGAGGTATTGTTGCATGCAATTTTATGCAGAAAAAGTTTCGAACTAGAAGTATAGGACCGTATAACGGAAATATTGATGGAAAATGAAAAAACTATAGAAATAGATGAGACGCCGATGAGGGGGCAGAAGCGTTCCCAGCAAATGTCACAGATTTGCATTGAAATGTCTGAAAGCTATGAGGAAGATCGATCAGTTCTTTCAATTATCTCTTTAGTGTAGTATAAGTTTAGCTATATAACTTTCCATACTGTAATGTAAGTATGATGGAAAAGATTTTCACTCCGAGAAGAGAGGCGAGAAACTTTTGAAACATTCGACTGAACTCCATAAAAATTCAATACGTGACGGTTGATTGATTAACAACAATGGCTGCAGGTATGTAGGATTAGCGTCGGTGATAAACTTTCACTAATCTATCACTGAAGCGTCTGATTAGCCCGGTTTATATTCGAAAACAGATGATACGGTGTATGCATGAATAACTTGGGGTGTAATATCCATAGATCAAATTGCTATCGGTAGAGGTATGCCAACAGTATATACTTCGACGTCCCAGATCATCGCGATAGTTAATCTTCTCTGATTGTGAGTGTATAAATCGCTGTGTTAACTTCTGCGAGTGAAAAGAAAATGAATGAATAGCTCCGCTCGTTTTTATATGTACAAGCGTTGCATAGGTGTGTATACTGTACAGACAATTACCTACACATTGATGATCTTATTTATAAAATATACAGGTATATACAAGCCCCCGACTTTCACCTGCGATAAATAGTGCAGGAACTTATCTGCAGCTGCGCGTAAGTACGCTTTAACACTTTAGATTCAGAGAACTGATAACGCCACGATCACTCCAATTAGGTAGCTTAACCGACATCACGATTTTGCATACCGATATCGACCACAGAAGATACAATGTTGCGTCGCAAGGATACCGCAGCAGTGGTTACAGTTGTAGTATAGACCAGGATCACCAGCTATTGTAAAAACTGCGAGATTATCTAATCAAGTTTCCGACGTCCCTAACCAGGAAATTGAGGAAAGAGAAGATCCAGATTTCACCGATACTATGAATAGGATAGAATCATAAAAAGTATCGACATTGCTTTAACGAGTGACTAAGAAAAGTTGTATCTTTCTTCTCCATTTTCACTTTTTCCACGACATACGTATACACAGTCTTGAGATATATCTTCGCTGTATCATCTTTCTGATTTTCTGCGTATCATAGTATATGTATTTTATTTTTTTACTCCTTTGGTTTTATTGTAAACGTGGTTCATGCGGTCACACGGTAGCCAGAAAACTAGCTCAGGTGCGTCAGCGAATCCGCCTCCATGTATATTGTATTCGTATCATTCCTAACCTCGGATGATATTGTACGTGGTTAGAATAAGAGTTTATACATACAGTAGGACAGCAGGCGGCTTGTTATCGATCGTATCTTCTCTGCTCGTGGAACTTGCCTATAGGATCTCGTCTATGTACGCATACGCACACCTTTTCAAGCACAGATCTTGCGAATTCGAACTGTATTTTCAGCCTAATTGTAATTGTAGGGCGCAAAAGCGACAAAAAATTACATTCGAAAACTATTCCCTCTACAGGCCGTACTCCTGATCATTCTATCGGATGAAATTATAACGTTGCATAATGGAAGTGTTTGGATTATTATTATTATTATCATTATTTGTTTCACATTATTTCATCATAATCGCGATACTGTTGGACATACGAATGTAGCATATATATTTTATTATACCTATATTTATGTATGACTAGGTGAAGAACGTGAAACGGGAAGTTTTTCAAATAAGAAACAAACCATTATAATCAAGAATAGCATCAGATTGAAAAGTGAACTTATAATAGCCGAGATGTTGTATAATAAAAGATTATATATGTATGTTAATATGTATATACCTATAAACTATAATTGTATACAATACTACAAGAACTCGGTGCGTCAGGATAATTTCGATCTATAACGATCTATTGTTATGCATACCTATTCGACAATAGAATCAATCGAGCAGGATACAAACTGAGTTGATTGAAAATGTTGCAAGTGAAGGTATAAAGAAGTCCTGTATTGAAATTTGCTGTCCTGGCTCTGTGAGTGGTGGCGCAAAGGTTATACCAGACAACCTTCACTTTTACTAAGAGCATGGTTAATAATAAACTTCTGGTGCAATGGGTAGGTGTACCAACCTTTACTCGGTGTAAACCGTTGTCTCTTAAGTGTTTCATCCTCCGCAGTCGTTCAGTTCAACTCGTCTAAATCTCATACCATATATGTGTATGCGTGTGTGTGTGTGTGTGTATTATATATATATATATGAATTAGCATATGTATACCTACTGTGTTCTCTCAAAGGTTGAGCGTCGTCGAGACTCGATCAACTATCGTAAGTTGGCTACATATGCAGTTAAAAGTGTTTGTCGCTTTTTTTTTTCTTCTGTTACTTCCTTTATAACAAATTTTTGTTATCGAGGAAAGCTTTTCATATATTTGTTGCCGTTGAACAAGCTAAGTACCATACTTATAGGAAACATTGATTTTTTCACCGCGTGTAATGTAGGTATACATTTGCCCTGGGTATCTACAAAAAAAGTTGTCTTCGCGCAGTTTGTTGAGGCGCCATAGGACTCACTATCTCGAATGTGAAACAGAACCCGTTTCGAAAACGGGAATGGTAAATTTTCGCAAACTACTCGATCGATTTTGATGAAACTTTGATAATTCGTTGAGTACAATGGCAGAAAGTGGCTGAGTAATTCACCTGCTCACAACATTGGACGGATTCGACGGAAAATGAAGATTACCTGTGTTAGCTAGGTTAGATTGCAACCGGCGCGGCGCGGCGACTCCGATGGCCTTCCAATTAGCGGCGAAAGATTATTTACGAGAAAACTGAATAGCGTCAGTATGGAAATTTTCTGCTTATGGCCAGAAACAGAAATTCTCATTTGTGAAATGTGTAGAAACTCCCGAAAACGTATATTTCGGGTACATATATAATACATGTACAAGTATCTAGAGCAAATAAACTGCGGATAAATGAAGATAACCGAAGGCGCGGTTAAATGGATATATTAGAACGACCCACGGTTTCAATTATTTACATTAGAATAAGTAAATTTCCAAGTGTAAATACAAAACTCACAAGAAGATAGACGCATGATGAAACAGAGATTACAAGTGAAAAAATAACTGCGAAAAATCATCAAACAACGAAAAATTGTTGATACAACCATAAAATTGTTTTAGTATGTCACCTCTGCTGGCGAACAAAAAAACACGCGCACACACCTGGAGTCAATTTTACACAAAGATAAAATTACCGTTGCAATAAATATTTATCACATACACGCAGCCCAGTAAAACAAGAAGGATTGAAGCGAATCGAGTATGTAACGAACGGAACTAACACGAATTAGATAGGAGTCAAAAAAATTGTGTGCCGATTATCTTCAATTGCAAACAATCAACACACAGGTTTTTTAATTCCATCTAATTCGTGTTCATTCCATTTTCGACACACTCAATTCTTTTTGTTTTACTGGGAGTATAATGTATGTACGCGGTATCTTCACCTGCTAGCTCGTTGTAACCGCCTCATTATTAATCAGTTAGTCGAAAAATTTCAAGATAATAGCTTTACTTTACGAGGCATAAGGAATATATATACTGGAGGCTAAAGTAATCTGGTGTTTTTTTTTCCTCCTTCTTTGCTTGTTTTATCGATATAAGGTTAACTTACAGTGAAATCTGCTCTCTTTGACATATAGACCTCACCTGAAACAAGAACAAAACAAACATTATTTTATGAGTGTAACTGTAGGCTTGATCGCCACTGTGAACGGTCGTACTCTGAATGTAGGTTCACAAAGATTTCTTAACATTTTTTATAAGGCTTCAGCTGAACGAATGCCAATATAAGATCGATAAAGGTGCCACTGTCTTATTGAGAAAATTTTTTCCTCGCCTAATAGCTGATAGAAATATCCGCTAAGCATACGTAGGTACGGATACGCTGAGACGACAGACTATAATTATACTGTAACCCCATAAGTTAATGTATATATAAATATATATCAGTACAGAATAATCTCTGAAGTGGACGGAGTATAGGTAGGTACAGTTGTTCGTAAAACTGAACTATAATCCAAAACTCGAAATCGTATTCCCAATCTTGTGAAAATATTCATGCCAAGGATATTTCATTGATGATAAAGAAAAAATAGAATCAAAGATTTTGACTGAACGTGATATATGATGTATATCATTAGCGATCGATATATATATATATATAATATGTATATGTATTCTATTTATATACGGATACTGTATAGCGCCTTTTATTACACTGCTCAAATTACAGGTTATGTAATAATGCCTGAGGATTTAAATCGCGGAGTAGTTGATTAAACAAATTCATCTGCTGCTCACTATCCGCCGAGGTATCTAAATTATTTGACCCCTGAAGCATGATCGAAATTTGTAGGTATAGCGCAGATGGCGCTTCTTAAATTTATTATTGATATTCTTCCGAATCTAGGCGAGCGACTGATCTCATGCTCTGCTCACATCAATTTATTCATAAGCCATGCTGATGAATTATTGAAAGCAGTTTTACCGAAAAAAAGCGGACGCCGTTGACAGTGGATGAGAATGAATCCAAGCATTTCTATTTTTCACAATCTTTTTCCTATCTTGATCTAAAAAACATGCAGTCACAAAAAAGAAAGTTTCAACTATAATCAGCACCGATTATTTTTATCGATTACCCGTACTGCATACCCCCCCCCCCCCCCCCCCCCTCCAGTGGATAAATACTGAGGTTGAACATCCTTTGGCACGTTTGAAAATTTTTCTCCCTAAAATTTGAATCCACCTCGCGCCGAATCTCAGTATGCTGAGTTAAAGCCGGCTTGGAAATAGTATACTGTGTGGCATAGGGCGGAATATAGGCAGTTTCCGACGTGGGTGAAGTTTAAATCCCACGAGTGCAGCAATCCCACGATATTTTGTGTCACGCCTAGCCTGCGAGAGAAGATTCGGTTCTGAGTGTCTATAGAGCGTGACGCGCGTCGTGAACAGCTAGAAAATATAGTTTACATTTTGCGAATACACCATTTTCCGCACGGAAAAACTAACGCCCCATAGTACGGGAAACGTAGCATTCGTGAAGGGCGCATGCGCCAACATCTTTTCGCAGGCCAGTCGTAAATCGGCCATTTTACGACCGCTCTACAGGCACGAAAAGTCAAACTTTCCAAGCAGGTGTTACAAAAAATGAATTTCTAGAGCGTATAACTTGCTCTGGGCAGCTGCCCATGTATACGTCTAATAAAGGATATGAGAAAAGCAGAGTAAACAGCGAGTGGAGACCAAAACACTTCAGCTACAGTTCACGCTCAAAGATCTATAATAATGCGGTAACGTTGAAGAGGTAACGCGTGGCTACCCTGAGATATAAAAATAGCTTATTATTGGTATACCTAATATAAGTATAAGGTAGAATAGCAGCTGCCCGCGTTGTGACTCAAGGTTCGCGCGCGAACTTTGTCAGCGAATGGCTATATCGATTCTACGTCCTCGCCAAAGTCCATGAGGAACGAGGTCGGGGTTGGGGGTTGGGGGTTGGGGGTTGGGGGTTGCACGTGGAATTGTGGCGCCTGGTAGTCTGCCGCCCTTGACTCCTGGACGAGGATTCTCCCCGTACATCATACCGTGAGCGGAACGCACAATCATTTCTCCCTCATACCCTGGACTTAGGGATTATGTCACGAATTTCACCTTTATCTCTCACATCCGCATTAGGGATGGAGGAGAAAGGCACTGTTATTTTATGGACAACCTTCATTTCTATCAAAACCCAACTGCTATATATATATATAGGTGTCAATGAATTTATTAATCGCGATTTATCGTCGAGGCACAATTGTGGATAACGGTTTAACCTTTCCTTGATCATCGCCGAGCGGCAAAAGAGTAATGACTAAAATTATTCATGAAATTTATGATCGTATAATATGACTGATGAGCCAAGACTCAAGATATCGAAAGCGGGGGTATTCATAAAAAAACTATACCTAGCTACGTTCATTTCTACAATTTTGGCACTGCCCTAATTCTGCATACTTGTATGAGAAAATGGCACGCAAATTTTCTTATATTTTATCCAGATGGAGAACAAACGTTATCAGAATCAAACTAGCACCACCAAAATTAGTAAAGCCAGTAGAATGATGAACAGAATCTCGACTGAAGGAAACAACTAAGAGAGATTATAATAAATTTCGAAAAAATGTATCTCTCGTTTGACACCCAGATATTAAAAGAACAAGGCATGTATCGTATTTCGTATTCTGCACGGGCGCGTAATGATTTTAATTTTTCCATCGTTCACCGCACAGATCCAGCTGCTAAACCGACACAATTCTCGAAAAAACACGTTCGTGTTACTCCACCTCCTGGACGAGGAGAGGAGCATACCCGAAAATTTCAACGTCAGTCATGCTGCTGCTCATGTGACGTTCTAACAGAATTCGTTCGAGATAACGAAAGTGATATTCATTTATGTAAACGTAACAATTTTCGGATGATCATGCGGGACTATCATCAATCAGCAGTGGACATTGAGTGGAAAAAAATTTTCGATTATGCCGCAATAAGTGAATTGTTCGTCTAGCATTCTAACAATTTGATAGAATTTGAAAATTACCTTCCAGACCACAATGACAATGCAATGATATGTGCCTATAAGGGTAAATTTGAGTTCGAGGATAATAGAAAATAGCAAAATATCATTAGAAATTCGAACATCGTATAACTAAAGTGAAGTGTATTAATGGCCGACGTCGCGTCAGTAGCATGACCATGCAGCCAGATTGATCGAATGCAGTATCGTTGACCAAGCTGCTCTTCATCGTGGACAGTCGAGATGAATAGGTGTACGATATTCACCTATTCTTTCAATGTAACTTGGGATATAATAATTGCAAATTGAGTATAGGTCCTTACGTGGACGAATGATTGAATGAATCAGCTTCGAGCAACCAGCGCAAAAAAAAAGAATGAAAAAAGAAATAAGTTAGCACGCTCGTGTGATACTTTGACCATTGGGATTGCCTTCTCTACAATGGCGGATGGCAGCTTAGTCCTGCTCGCATCTGATCTCATCAAGCTTAACGAGTACTGAACGTTTATTTCGGAGCTCAGGAGTCTACGCATAAAAAATTTTACTCCATGTCGGATGTTTGTTACCTCAACGGCCCACCCGCCGTCCGGTTTTGCATTGCCGTTCGCCCAACTGGCAGAGATATTTGCATCGTGTAATAAGTGTTGAGAAAAGTCGGAGCAATATCATCTAATTTCGTTCGAAATGCATCTTGTAGATTGGCCAGACTGTATGGCGGCGTGGAAAATGCTCACTGTACTTTCTTTTTCATCTCGTGCTCTACACTCTGATATATTCTGAACGGATGATCTATTTGTTTTTATGGATTGAATCTGCGAACACGGAATCAGAGAAAAGTGTGTGCATATTTGAAATTTGGAATACAAACAATTTCTAAAGTTTCTGCAATCGTTCAATGTCCATGAATCAAATGTTCGCTTCGTTCCATCGTTTGCTAATCAACTTTGACCAGACTTCTAAAAATTTATCAGTTACACCTGAAAATATTCGTCGTAATGCGGTTTGTTCTGGTTTCGCGATCGCAGAAAACAAATCTGGTACACTGATCCGATCACGGCTCTACGTCAATGATGATTCTCCCCCAATATATAAATCGCTCTGTCGCTCAAGCGAGTCAATCAGAATTCATAATAGCAATACGTTTATCATAAGAGAGGAGGACATGGAATCTCTCCGTGTATTCACGACTCTGAACCTGTTTTCCTAAACCAAAATTATTCTGTATTGGAATTAGGCGCGATTCTATTCACATCTGTGCAAATAATGATACGCGGAGTTCGAGAGTTCAACATACAGAGAGAAAACTTCATTGGGATAAGCTGATCGATTGGGTAGAAGTTATTCGATTTTTTTTTTTCTCTTCGTAGAGCTTGTCTTTTCAATGAAATGACATTGCCCATACCATTCGCATGTTCGCACCAATTGAATTCCACTTTAGTATTCGGTCGAAATAGCCCACGAATTCGATTGGTTTTCTGTCCCTTTGTACTCTCTAAATTTTTCGCAGTGTAAATTCACTCCAAGTGATAGTGACAATTGAACAAATCCAAGCAGAGTGAAACTCTCACTCCTAAAGAAGAGTAAGTTATTCATTCTGTGTCTAAGAGTAATATTATCTATTGTATGAGTGGAAACATGCGCAGTACCATCTGCGCGATCGGTTTGCCGCCAATGCGCGTTCGTAACTCGCGATTCCACTATTTCCAAGAGTGACGGTTGGAGTGAAAAACAAACCACTTCTCACGTGAGACTGAAAATATTCACTCTTTGCTGAAAAGTGTGTGGTTCCACTCTAAGAGAGTGAATAATCACTCTACGTAGAGTGAATCACTGGTTCACTCGATGCTTGGCGTGAATGTTTCACTCCGAGAAATTTAGAGAGTATGTATGTAGGTACGAATTAGCGAAGCGTATGAACGGGTATAGCTATATATATATAAATATACTGATAGGGGATTCGGATTATATTTGAGGAATCGTACATTTCTAAACGATTGCAATAAGTTTATCTATAGGTATAGTACATTTCGTTGCGTGTAGAATGATACCGATCAATGATATCGGAACAAAACGTGTTATCGCGTTCTGACGACTCGATTGTGAGTTATCATGCAATTTTCAAGTGTTTGTCCGTAGATAGTGAAATCATGTTCATGCGGTTGAGGTTTCCAATGTTCATATATCAGTATTAGGAAAAATGATTGCACCTTTTCTGACGCCTAAGCGACGTAGAAATTGAATTTTATTACCGATTTTTGGGTGAAATTTTCCAATCCCGAAGAATTGTCATTTTTCGTTTGTTTGTTTTTTTTTACCATTTCGGAAGTTTCCTCAGAAAGGCAAAAGGTTATAGATTTTTCTCATCGTCGACAAATTCCAGTACAAAAATATCGCCCGAGAATGCGTTTTTCACAATTACGCTTAGTCTTCGAAAGAGCGGAAACCAATTATCCTCGAATTTGTTGCCTTGATGTGCTATTAAAAACTTACGGCGTTCAACAATGGGTAACAATGCATGCAACAATGTTTAACGACGGGGGATATCATCCCGATAGACGAAATCCCGAAAAACGTATAAAATGAAGACGAATGTCCGCCTGAAATAACGTTTAATTTACGTATAAACGTATAAATTATACGTCTGAGAAACGTTATTTCAGTCGGACATTTTTCCCGT
Source organism: Phymatocera aterrima (assembly GCA_963170745.1). NCBI lineage: Eukaryota > Metazoa > Arthropoda > Insecta > Hymenoptera > Tenthredinidae > Phymatocera > Phymatocera aterrima. The sequence goes on from OY720662.1 coordinate 18,007,745, forward strand.
TTTTATACGTTTCTCTCACTTTTCTGTTCATTGGGATGCATCTTCGGTAGCACCTTACCGCCAGGAACTCTGATCCCGTTTATATTCCTTTTCGTCGCAGTTCTCGTTGGAATGATATCCATAATACGGAACTATCAATGATTGAAAATGTTTATCCGAGAAATAGTGCCAAGTATCAAGTACCAAGTAGATAATTAGACTAGTCTATTAGGACTTGAGGTCGACCGCCGGTGCTACCCTAATCATTCAACGGTGATGTGTATTTACTCCCACCTACGGTATAGCACACGCGCATTAATCCGGCATGCAGGCCATGCAACCATAGTTCGTATATAAATACATATTGCTGCTTGGCACAATACCTTCTAATTCCGAACTTGAGTTACTAACTGAGGTTAGCAGAATACTTACACAGGTATCACACATTCATAAATGAAAATGAAAATTTTTCATCATTATGGGGAAAGGCGTTAAATTTTCAAATCGCATCATAGGGCATTATTAAATTCAAACCACGTAGAGCAGCATACGTGCCTACTGCACGCGTATACATATTGCCTAGCTTCGTCGATATCAGAATTCAGAACGTAAGTAGTATATGTATGTATACATGTACACAGGTAGGTAAAGATGACGGAACCAATCGATAAAATCGGAATTTTTCAATATGGCAAAGATGCAGCTGCTCACGGCGCCGTGAAAGTTTCTGATAATACATCGGAAAAATTGACATTTTCCAATGCAATGGCAGTGTATGAAAATAGAGAAGAACTTCTCTCGTCTTCCAGATTGCGCTCGTTGTCTAGCTCTGTACAAATTTTCCACCTATTATTATCATCATTAATCGAATATATCGACTGATCGGGATGATCGATGACATTTCTATGTACGTAAATAATTGAAAATGGGAAGAATTTACGTAATATCCCGTAGTACCTGGACACGGCGCGTGATGTGACATTATTTTGATAAGTATGAGGTAGGTATCACAGTCTGACACGTCAATAACGTGTAACAAATGTGAGTCTTATCCATAATAGATGAAGAGATTACAAACATATGCGGCGCTTCGACGATCGGATGGAATGCGAGGATCCGAATAGAACCCGCTTACGTCTGTGTCTCATAGGGCTGATGTTTGACGCCGAATATACATATTATATGTAACTTAGGCACTGTCGCATAGAGAAATACGTCGCGATTGTAGGTATACATATTAATAGCTTATAAACAACAACGAAATTGAGCAAGATGTACGGTTACAAAGGGCGTCCATATGATATACTGTGTACTATAAGATAATATACTATAACCCCAAGAATGCCGTTACATATATCTATGTAGTATATACGTATATGAAATAAAAGGCCGATCCGGGTATATAAGCATGGAGTATACATGTATACTATAGATATATGTAAATATTATAGAGGTATAAATTATGTTACGTAACGATGAGAAGATCCTCATTATAGGATCGTATACCATCGTCCTGAGTCTAACACACCTAGATATAAATGCATCCAAGGTGCCATAGAACTCGCTTTAGTGAATTTACAGAAACCGTTTCGAAGACGAGGATCGTAAATTTTCGCAAACGACTCGATAGATTTTGATAAAACTTTGATAATTTATTGAGTACGATGGCAGAATACGGCTAAGTATTTCACTTCTACAAAACATTGATCGGATTCGATGAAAAATGAATATTCCCCATGTTAGCTAGGTTAGATTGCCAGCGGCGCCTCCTACGGCCTCTCTCAAGCGTCAAATCGATTACGCCGCTCGTTATGACCAGTCCGTTCGATGTCTGAAATGATTCCTTATTTAGGCTGTCCAATTTATCCCTTGCTCGCCTCATTTCATGCGCGATGTGTGAATGTGCATTATGCAAATAGACGATCTCGAGAAACGATTAGAGGTCCTAGATATGGGTAGATGAGTAGGTAGGCATAGGTATCAGCTACGTATGTATATACCTACTTTACGTTACACGGATTCCAATCCCGGCGTACGCAATGTGTTGGGTATAATTTACTACGTGGCAAAACGGAGGCGTTGAGAGTTTCGTGTTGATTTGTCTCTTTTTCTTTTCCAATAAGTAAATCATCCTCAATCTTGAGATAAACTTAACGGATATTTACTTTCAGGTTACTTTCAACTACGACATAATTATGCAGTTTGGAAAGACGTTTGAAAATTTGCAAAGAAAACCGTTATTCAAGTATGCTGGGAAAAACATGTGTATATTATACATATACGCATAAGCATAAGGTCGGGTAAAGCCGTTTAGCATGAATTCGAAGTTTGTTTGTGAATCTGAAATTGAAATGAGAGAAAAATGTCTGCGTCAATTTTTGGTAAAATACATTTCTATCAATCCTGCAAAATCGTGCATCGTCATGAGCATTTGAAATCCCACCAAATTTAGATGGAAAATCAAATATACGGTTAGCAAACGAGGAAATTCTTTGCAGAAGCTGAACCGTTGTATTGATCAGCTATAGCTCATCAACAATTGCTCTTTTCGCGAAACTAGTGTGACCACAAAGCCAGTAAATGAACGCTCTTATTCTCTTTCAATCATTCTATAATGTATTAAGCAATGTGAAAATTATCACCTCAACGATGAAAATGACTTTTCAATGAAACGCTATTGGTTTTTGTTCACGTACTTATTTCCGAATTTTCTCAAAACGTATGAAACTGCGATAAATAATGTTCATTCACTGGATTGGTCTCCCTGTTCGTTTTTTGTTTTCGAATTCGGCGCCACTCCGAACCGTCAATATCTAACACGCTGGAAGTAGACAGATACATACCAGTGTTGTGCGGATTCGTAATTGGCTAATGAAATTAGTAGTTGAGAAATTTTCAATTCCAAATTACAAGTTTAATTGGCAATTGGAATATAATTGATAACAAATTGTAATCGTAGGGCCCAATACATCATACATATATACATACATACGAGAAATATCTACTGATATAAGCTATATACCTATTGGCTGGGAGGTCTCGCAGCAAATTGGCTCGTATATAATCTTCTTTCCGCGGGGTAAAAAAATAAACGCAGAAAGTAGTCGTTCTAAAAGACCGACGGACGATAAGGCTCGAATTAGGGTCTCCGGGGTTCAGGGGGTAGGAGGCCCTATAATCAAGAGTAGATATGTGTGTGGCAGTAAAGGGTTAATGGCTCGAGTTTTGTGACCATATGTGTATGCATGTGCGTGGTATGACCGCGCTTAGAAAAGGTGTTTAGGCCAAGCACCGTGCCGTGCTTAATGGAAGATAAGTATTATACATGACACATTACAGTGTATATAGTATATGATATTACAAAATATAATGTAATATAAACGGAGATACGTGTGCGAGGAGCAAATACTATTTTGAAATGAATTTGAAGCTGGAATGGTGTTCTGTTCTTGGATTTAACACTTTTCAACTGATTTCTCTTGTTATATATACATGTACATACAATTTAACCCGTGTGATCAAGTATCCTAATGAGTCTTTGGCGAAGAGCCATCCAACAAATACGTTCGCGAATTTCGAAGATTGTAGACTTTCTGCGAAAGGGAAGGTATTTGTTGAACGACCGGTGCTAATTATCGTGGTGACGCGAAAAGAACCGAGTCCGAGAGCCAAGTAAAATGCAGTCAGACACGAAAAGAAACCGAGACTGAACGGCTGAAAAAATATTTGGCATTTTTACTTATTTCCCTTTTACTCATTTCTTTTTATTCCACTTCTTCGTTTCCCTCGTCTTGCTTTCGGCACCACGAGTTCACGCCATAATTTCATTTCTCACTCGACGTTTCACATAACAAATGGTGCCTCGGGCATGTACCAAACAGCCCTGATGGGCTACAAGGGATGGAGCTTTCTCTCGCCTTAATCTGCCCAAAATTCGAACATTAAAATTCAGAATACCGCGAAAGTTATATTCAACCGGTGTAGTTCTTTATGCTATATCTATATGCGTATACCAATATATATTGCGGGAAAAGCTCAGCCCCCATCCCCAGATTGGCCCTCGAAATTTACTGCCGCAATGGTGCTGCTGCAGAGTCATTATTAGCTCGGTACTGAGTACATTGAATCACCTCAAGTTTCGATGTATATATATACACACGGTATCATTTCCTACATTAGACAAGGGCCGATCATTTAAACCTATTGCGAATTTTTCGTTTCTATCTTACAAGAGTAGAAAAGTATACGTCATCATCTGCCCATATACGAAGATCCAGTGGAGATCTGTGAGTTGGTCGTCTGATTTTGATAAAATCTACACAGGTACATGCCTTTGGTACATGATCTCTTGGCAAGTACAACAATCATCAGCTGTCTAAATTTTAACCAAATTAGTTTACCGATTTGCCATCGATGATCGCCGAAAGAAAAGGCTATGTTACAATACGATGATATGAAGTACTTTAATGAATCAACTATTCGACTCAACCGTGGCATGACAAAATAATTGTCCAACGCTGCAGCAGGATTTGGAATATCATGCATATTTGTTAATATGCATATGGAAACTATTGGATTGAAAGAAAAAATCTCCACGTGCGAACACAGACTCGATTCAGAGTTGATAAGCAAATCTTGAGCTCACAGGTCAAGGTCCCCTGACATGCGCAGAACCTCTTCAAAGTTTCTATTCAACATACCCTACTATAGGTAATTATTATACATATATGCCATCATGTACGCAATGCGAAAACAGTGGAACAAACGATTTCAATCAGCAGGATTGAAATAGTTGACATTTTTGCGAAAAAAGAATGCAAGAAAAAAGTAGAGAAATGAGGAACATGGGCGAAAGCACGTTGGAGTTTAGCTATAACACGGGAAAATCAATGCATGTACGAGTTAATTTTGGCGTCATTCTTGACGGACATGCAGAAATCGGGGCTCATGTAATATAATATTTGTGAATCATAGCCCTGAGTAAGTATGACTAGATAACTAGATAATGATCGAATGAATAATTCGCACGTTTCGATCACTGGCATGAATTACTTCGATGGGTTATAATTTTGTCTACAACGTAACGTAACACAATGCAACGCAACGCAACGTAACGCAGTGGAACAATTTCATTCATGTGCCCGATTCGCCCCCCCCCCCCCCCCCCCCCCCCACTTCACGAATCAATATACTATGACTTGCAATAGTTTCACGGGATTGAAATTAACTTTCCCATGCATCGGTATTGAATATCTTTTGTCAATACTAATTGTCACATATGTCTAATACGAGCCTGCGATGTAAGTGGAGCAATTTTGAAGTGAAGTCCTACTTCTTCCATACTGAATACACGAGAAACCATTCACCGGTATTATTCACTCGGTTGTTGAAATTCTGGAGGGAAAAGAAAGTCAACAAATCTGATGTAATCAGAACTTTTCGCACGGTGGAATGTATGCAGTGTAAAGTTTCATTCATAACTATTTCATTCATAATTATTTTATCTGCCACAATTAGAAAAAAAGAGAGCAAAAAAACCAAATGACGATAATTCACGACGCGATTATCGTTGTATCGAGCATTACAAATTTTATGTTGCAGGTAAAAGATTTCATGCTTCAATTTCAGAAAATTACAATAAAAAAATATTCACGAAATTTCATATCACAGTAAGAGAAAATAACCGACCGGACACAATGCATAGAAATCATAAAGTAAACTCCTGCACATTAATAGTTTTGCTCTGAAGTCAGCCCCATGCTTGCGGTGAGCTGCTCCGAAGGCGAAGCAGATACCGATCAGCGCGGTGCATTCGAGTAAATTTAAAAATATGTTGCGCTGATTGGTCTGTGAACCGACCTTGCCACATGTGTAGCTAGATTCAGAGCACAACCATTAATGTGCAGCCGTGTACTACTGGCATGTAGGTACACCATCTCTCCGCTTTCACTACTTATGAAATCGATAACGCATTGCGGATCCTCGTATTGGACAATTCATTCCATTCAGCTCGAGGGACATAGAGTATACCGCGTACATGACGAATTCCACGAATACATTTCTGTAGTGCAATGTACTGCAAACATGGAATGTGCATACGGGTGTATACAGGGTGAATTCCGAACGTCCGAACACTCGGAGTAGCGTTTACGCGGCCACGAAACCCGCGTCCTCAATTTTCTGCCGTTTTTAGTCAATCAATCAATTGTTTCAGTGGTTTCCGATTTTCTGATTGGCTAAAAACGGCAAAAAATTGGTGAAGCAGCTCTCGTGGCCGCCTAAATGGTACTCCGAGTGTTCAAACGTTAGAAATTCCCCCTGTATATACTGCAACGCCAATTGTGAGAATGAAAATTCCTCTTTCACCTTTTTCAACACTTACAGTGGTGCAATTACCGGTATTGTATTTACGAGCACGTTGCCCACCGAGAACTCATATCCCTGTAGGTATGTACCTACACCTATATCCACATGAACGCCAACCTGAGGTCATGCAATTTCCACGTTGCCGTAATCTGATTCAGAAATAAGAACAGATAAAACTACCGTAGGTAACCCGCATTTGGGCGGTAGTATACCTTGATGAAAACTTGAGACGAAAACTTGCAAAGGTCGTTCGACCTTAGAGCAAAAAAACGAAAGACGCGCAAGGCCGTTATGGGACTTATGTAGCCGGACATAACGATGCGCCTGGCTTGACTCGGGCCAACTGGCTGAACCTGGCCGTTGGCCTGACCATCCAGCTGCCAGCCAGATCATCATGATCCTGAGCATTTCTCCAACGTTTACTTTTAATGCTAACGTACCTAGCTGGTTAAGTACCAACCTAACCGGTAACCGGAAAGATATCTTTGTACGCGGAAATGCGGTAACGGCAGGGAGAACCAGAAAAGTTCGTTTCTCTCTGAAGATAGACATGTGCGAGATAATTTCAAGCTATGCTCATTGGCGGCAGCAATCATTTGCGATCACAACGGCTCAAGACTTTCGAGTGCCCGTAATCACTTCGCAACCCTGCGGAATGATTAATTGCAATTTTCACGGCTTAAAACGTTCAACTTGGGAAGCTGTGGTCCGAAGATCGTCTAATGAGATAATGAGGTCCTTAATATACATACGCGATAAGCGGATAGCGAAATGGGAACGTTTTTGTTGCAAACAAATAAGTTGGAGAAAAATGATGACAATGATAGATAATCACGTGGATGATAGACTCGAGAGGCCATTGGAGTCGCCGCTGGGAATCTAACCTAGCCAGCATAGGGAATATTTTTTTTCGGCAAATCCGATCAATTTTTTGAAAAAGTAAAATATTCAGCCACTTTCTGCCGCACCGTCGCGGTCGTACTCAATCAATTCTCGAAGTTCCAAAACCGGTCGAGTTGATTACGAAAATTTACGATTCACGTCTTTGAAACGGTTTCTGTAAATTCGAGATAACCTTTTTCTCGTAACATCAGAATGAAAGTGGTACAAATTATAACCAATTTAATTGCACGATGTCCACTTAACGAACTTCGTGAAAGGGTAAAGACAAGCGCGACGACGCTGAGTTGGAATGAAATGAAATAAAACGCGTAAAGGTTGTCTCATTCAACTTTCCTGCAATATACATAGCTACCTACTGGACGAATTTGCAGTTAGTTCGAAACCAAGATTGTTTTCGAACAAAAAAACAAGATGAAGTTTGATCTGACATTCCATCAACTTTATGCAGTGTTATAAACTCGTGAGTCCGCTGAGCTGAAGATTGCATAGGTGACACAGCCAAGCATGCGGTGTTTGAACAATTCAACATTACAGCTCAATTAAAAGAGATTTCTGTCTTATGTGTATAGGTCATTTGGCATAAAAACCGTTGTTTTCCAAAACGTGTCGTAAGGTTTGATGAGGCACCGTTGGTCCGGTTTAAGTAATCGAGGACTCATTTTGTTCAGAAAATAAATCCTCACCGTGTGAACGAGGGGATCTGAAAAAGATTCATCATATGAAAAGTTACGGTCAATTATTCAATACGTCAAAAAATTTGGCCACTCATTTGCCAATAACTTAGTGGAACGAAGAAAGTTTCAAACTACCCGCGTTCCCTTGGTGCGAGAATTCATTTTATGAGAAAAATGAACTTATGTGAACCTGGCACCCGACATGTTCAAAAATCAATTTCCAAAATTTCTCTCGATTCTAAATCGCTTGTAGTTGTTCGAAGTAAAAAAATTTTCGTTTGTAGTAAAAAACCAAAGAAACATACAGCGTTTCGAAAAGTGGGGCTCTCCCCGCTCAGAAATGTTTGAAAATCGTAAAAAGCTGTGGGTGCGGAATCGTTTGTAGTTGATCGTAGTAAAAGAATTTTCGTTTGTAGTAGTCCGGGAAAAAAGATACAGCCATTTTAAAATTTTCGAAAAATCAAAATTCAGTATAATTTTTTAGGTGCATCGGATATCAATGTTCCTAGGAACGCAGGATCGTTTGTAGTTGATTGCAGTGAAAGAATTTTCGTTTGTAGTAGTCCGGGAAAAAAGTTTGTCAATTTTCGAAAAATGGCTGTAACTTTTTTCCTGGACTACTACAAACGAACATTCTTTCACTACAGTCAACTAAAAACGATTCCGCACCTACAGCTTTTTATGATTTTCAAAAATTTTAAAGTGGAGTGAGCCCCATTTTTCGAAACGCTGTATCTTTTTTGGTTTTCTACTACAAACGGAAATTCTTTTACTACAAACAACTACAAGCGATTTAGAATCAATAGAAATGTTGAAAATTCATTTTTGAACATGTCGGGTGCCAGGTTCACATAGGTGAAAAATGAGCTCCTAACGACACAGGTTTTGGAAGCACGCATTTCTTTATATCAATTGACCTGTGCACAAGGAATGAATAACTTTTGGGCTGTGTAACATATTTTGAATCAAGCTGTACATGTACTGATCCCCTTAAAATGGATCACGAACGTTGAACGAGAAAGAAAATAGAACCAACGTTATCTGCCTCCCGCATGAAAATGCACAAATGTATTTCGCTCTGTATCGCTGTCTATCCACAAAATTGAAATGCTAGTAAAACTGGATTTCGTTGGTCATACGTGAGAAACAAGGCTGCACGGAATAGTTCACTGTACCGAGATGAAACCACCCGGCAGTCTTTGGCAGGGATATTCGTATGAAAATGTGTAATAGCTGTAGGCACTGAACTGTATAATCAACTATTGAATACCAGAGGATATAAACTATTACAATGATGTTGAATAAACAATGTTCTTCGACGAAGAAACGAGCCAAAAAAAAATATGTATGTATATATATAATAGCGCAGTATACTTCTGTTTCAAAATCTGTTACGCACTGTACATAACGACTGAACACGGCTTGAGTCGAATTTATCTGTATATACTGGATGACCCGTATTTGATGCCGAGATTTTCAACGGGGAATTTCTCGTTAGAAGCGGAATCGAAATTATCTCATACATTTTTTTTCAAAATGCATAGATTTTCGTTGCGGTCGATCGACGATAATTGATGAGATGAACATCCGAAGCCGTTTTCAACGAAGAATACCGCGTTGAAAATCTCGGTGTCACGATTCCGGGCCACCCTGTAGAAAGGAACATTTCAGGCCATGAGAATCATCTCGACGACTGCAGGCGGACGTTCGAGGCACGAAGTAAACTCATTTGCCGGAATGATGAGCGAGTAAAAACTGCGTAAATGGAACAAAAAATTGGACAAAATGTGGACGGATTTGAAACGAAACAAAAGCGATGACCTCTGAATCGCGATATGGCGAGGTGACTTAATCTCGTTTTGACTGGTCTTCATCACGTCTCCAATTCGCTCAAAGAAATTAACAAATCACATTATCTGTCAGAAGATGGGTACACTAATGTCCGGACGATGAGTGCAAGGTGATGGGTGGAGAAGATTAAAATTCTCACATCATGGCCCGGCAAGAAGAACGATTCAACAATTTATAAGGGCATTTAGGTATCCGTTGAATGAATCCTAAATCCTACAAATATCCTTCGATCAATAAACAATTTAATCGCGATCCTTTGCGGAAACTTGCTATTGCTTGAAAGCTACGATTTCATCGTCGGCATCTTCGTTAATGCAATAACACAGCATGAATGGAATAGGCACCGTATAAAGCAGGAGCAGTAGCAGTCAGCATTAAAGTTAAGAGATACAACTCGAGTAGGTGATAAGCTGAGAGAAGATCTCCCTCTTTTGACGATTTTTATTGTAGTCGGTGTAGATATATATACTATATAAATATTATATAACTCGTAAAAAGTAGCAGAGTCTCGAGTCTGCTACGACGGCAATCGAGTATCCAGAAAATATGACATTACATCCTAGTGACATTATCAAGCTGTGCTCCTCGTTCAGTAGAATTTCATAAACTATATCCATTTTTCGCGAACACTGAAGTCAAGATGATGATATTTTTCCTCATTCACCCGCGTACACTGCAATTTTTCGATAACTAACGCGATTCTCTTTGCTAAAGCATTCTTCGTCGGTATATGATGATATGTGAAGTTGCGATATAATGTCTTTCCGATAAGAAATCAATCCAAATAATTGCAAGACAGTAACAGAGTAACGAGGTCTGCGATCCCATCTCCGAAAAACATTGAATTGTCTCCATGATTAGATACTACTTTTTCATTGTCATAGCAACGATTGCATGAATAGCAGGTATTTTTGTTCATCTCTTTTTTTTCTATGATCCTGTATAGATGAATGCGAGCTCCGAATTCCGAGTCATTATTTCCATTCCAATACGTAGGTGTCTACGTATAAATATAAATACATGTATACACGCGCACATAAGTGACGTATAAAAAGGAAGAACAAATGTGTAGAACGAAAGTATTGTATAAGAAACATCGAATATTTGATAGTTTTTGTTATCTAATGTTTGACTAATTGGACCATAGAACCTCTGAACGGTCCAAACAGAGTTCAACAAACGCTGAAGAAACGGTAGAGCGTAAGATTTTGGGAAAGATTGATGATGGAGAGGAGAAGAATGAATGAAATCATCGTTTGCAACACGTGGACCTATGATCGACTCTTTTGGTAGCATAAATGCATTATGAGATTGAATAATCGTTGAAAGATCTGTCACTGATCATTACAACGCATTATTGTAACAATCTATTCAATAATTGTAATGAAAATTTATTGATTCTTCGACGTATGTATGTGCTACATACATACATACGCGGGAGAATTTAAAGCCACGCGCGGACACTTCTTCACACGCATGGAACTCCGACAAGTAAATAAAATTATGAATGCATTCGATTGCGGAAGACATCGGATCGGTGAAAGAGATACTTGTCTGACAGTATTCTATGAGACGACTTCTGAAACGACGACGTTTGGTTCGTCGCTCCTAACTATAACCAAATAGTTAAAATTGATGTAGCGTTGCCACTTATATAAATATACGCGAGCCTCGCATGTCAATGTATAGGTACCAATCAAATTAAAAAAAATTATACCATACTCGTATATCTCCTATCTACTTTCAATGCAGTCTTCCATTTTTCGGGCACAAACATTAGCTGTCTTTCTCCTATCACGGCAAGTCTCTCTAATGACACCATCTGAACATTTTACTACAGGTAGAGGTATGCATCTGATGGAAAGCCTTGTTTTCCGTCAATTCTTGCACACCTGTAGCCGACTCCAAGGTTCACATCTCGCATTATATGTTTCAGTTGAATCTTCAATAGTTATGCAGATAACGGCATAAGGATGAAAAATTCGCCTGTACTTTGAAGAAGAATAAGATTGAGTCGTGCGGTGGAGCGCCCTGCAGCAGCAGGATGATCCCACACTGGAGTATATGAAAGGCTGGATATAAAGACAGCATCCGAGTCTTTGCCGAGCGCCGCGTCGTCGTTCGGGCGTTAGTTCAGGTCAGCCTAAAAACCGGTTGACCAGTCCGTTGGTCAGTCGAGCCGTCGACGCCGCTCCGGATCAATTCCCACCTTAATCTTATACACGTTTATACATTGAGCTGTTCCGACTTCAGGCTTGGATCTTAATTTCCCGAAATTATTATCGAGTAATGATAATTATCGACAATATAATCGGCAATTTGTCTTAATTTCAATTACTCAGAGCGACGAAATAGAGACATATTCAACTCATTTCTGTACGATAACGTATTTTAATTGGCATCGTTGAAGACGTGTAATTTGTACACCAAAATCATGCTACCTCTGACTTCAAAATATGAGAAAAAAGTATCCGAGGTTGATTGAATTTTTCGTAATGTCAGATCTATCATAGGTTTGGCATGTCTACAGTAGATATAAAAAATATGATACTGCTCGTATATCTTTCTGTAGTAATTAATTGAACAAATGATATTTCATAATTGCGGACCAGTACGCCAGCGAAATATAACAAATGCCTTTCGGAGGCTGGAGTTTATAACGTCGGATGCAAAAAAATCACGAAAAATATCAGCCGATATGATTATCATTCGTCATTTTGTTGTCTTAAGGACGTTGGCACTTTGTAATCGCTGCGTCTAGAATTAATGGTATTAGGCAGTAATCGTACATTGAATATTTGTAACAATCATTTACTCATCAACTACGCGAACAGGCCTAAGAACTCCTGCAAACAAAATTTGAAAATTATAAACAAATGCCGTGATATGAATGTTTCACAACGAAACGCTTCAAATGGTATGAGAATCCATTGGAATCGGTCGACTTTATTCTGGGTTGGCTTTTTTTGTTCAAAAAACTATTCCCGACAATTTCATCGTGACATAATTTTGATTTTCTCATGTAATAGTTGACTATTGCTGTTAGTTACACAAAATCGATATCAATGGAATCTTAAAAAAATCAAATATTCAATAATAAAACATTATTAAAAAATTATGCACCGTGAAATCATCGGGAATAATTTGTTGAACGAAGAAAAGCCAACTTGAAATGAATTCGACCGATTCCAATAGATTTGTGTACCTACGTTTTAAAGCGCTTTGTTGTGTAACATTCATATATTTCGGCATTTGTTCATAATTGTCGAATTTTGTTCGCAGAAATTTCTAGGCCTAGTTGACGAGTACACGATTGTGATGAATATTGAACGTACGATTGTTGCTCAATACCATTAATCATCGACGTTGTGATTCCAACTCCCCAACCCCTTTGAGGAGGATGGCTACATGCATCAAAATGTTAAGAATAAATTGAAATTTTCAGGAGATATTCGTTTATGCACGCCACGCATCTCTGCAAAATTTCAAAACGATCGTCTGCATAGTTATCCAGTAATTAATTACAGAAATTGCACTCTTATACACGGGCAACATAGGAAAAATCGTACGATATCTCAATTGTGACTCTCAATAACTACACAAAAAATGTTAAGAATTTAATGAAAATAGATCCGAATCATTCGTCGGACCTTTCGGCAAGAACATTTACAGAAACGAAATGCTTTGTCTACGTAGTTATCGAGAAATTATGAAAATAGAAGAGCATTTTGTATCTATTTTGCCCGAAGCTATCGGTCACGTTAAGAGGAGTAACAACCTCGCATTGAAGTCGGCCCTGTTAAATGGGCGCCAAATTCGAACATACAGATTACCCCGAGCTTCTGCAAACAGAGTCAGTGCTACCAGCTACTAAAAACTGAATTGCGCGTTGCCACATTTCCGCGCATATTTATGCATCAACTATACAAATAATGTTTCTAAACGTTGATAAACAGCTAATTATTTGCATTTTACATGTATATTGCTAAAACTCGTCTTTTATACGAGACAAAAAATGGACTATTCTCAGTTGGTGGCCGTTACACACCCGTGTATAAGCATAGGCTTTCCTCTTTTGCCGCCTGCCCCGCAATTGCGGTAGCTATCCTCCTTAAGACAACCCTATACTCGCATTTGACAAAACCACGCTAACCTGGGATCAAGCCTATTATTTTAGCTAATATCGAAGCGCACGCGTGATCGACACGAAAATGAGGATGATAGCGCGATTCTGTATGAAATACCGAACACACGAAGCCCAAAAACATGTCCGTTTCATCCGACAATAACGACGTATTTTTGATGCCAGAAATAATGATTATTCTGCAATTTTTTACAAACGGGAAATGCACGGATCGTTAGTTCCGAGGACGCCCGATGGATAGCTCTGCGCGTCGCGTTGTAGATTTGCTACCGCGTGACCCGATAGTCAGAGATGATTGGTCAGTTCGCAAGCTGTCGGGTCACGTGGGACCCGGCGTAAGACCATAGACTTATAGAGATAGACTGAGCGCTCTTATGGGCAGCTTGAAGCTGACATATACGGGACAGAGATATGCCGGGAGTACTCTTCTCTCTGTCTGACGATATTGGTGGTGGGGATCGAGGCGGTAGAGGAGAAATGGAGTTGAATGAGGGGAAATCACGCGCTCGTATATGTATATGTATGTATGAAAAGGTATGAATGGATATGTATTAATTAAATTAACCCAACTTTAAATAATACCATTCTGTTACCTTCTTATTATATTATTTAATCACAATAATAAACAAATTAAACATAATCCGTGAGCGGTGAAGGAAAACATGAAGAAAACAAATGCGTATTTGACACGCGCGAGACTAGAGATCAGTGGTCCCACCTCCACTGCTCCCTTGTCTCCCACCATGACGCCGATTGAAAAGAGAAAGGAGTACTCCCGGCATATCTCTGTCCCGTATATGTGAGCTTCAATGCCTCTCACGGGAGCGCTCAGTCTATCTATATAAGTCTATGCGTAAGACGTGACGCGCAGAGTCATCCGTCAGGCATCTCCGGAACCAAAGATCGTGGCGTTTTTCGACTGCCAAAAATCGCCGAATAATTATAATTCCTGTGATCAAAAATACGTCGTTATTAGCGAATGAGACGAATATGTTTTGGGATTCATGTGTTCGGCATTTCATATAGAATCGCGCAATCATCCTCATATTCGCGTCAGTCACGCGTACGCTTCGATATTGGTAAAAATAAGAGGCTCGATTTCAGATTACGTTGGTTGTGGCGAATATGTGTGCAGCAACGTCTTAACGCTATAACCTTTACGCCTCACAAACGTGGAATGTAACCTACATATCTACTATTTGTTAACATAGGTATGTACAGAGAGGTTTCGATCTTGACTTTAACTTAAAAAGTTTATAGTTAGTATATCGAGTAAACGCGCGGTGAGGCCTTCAGAGTTGAAATGCACAAGTTATTTCTGCACCAGTTCCACGTGAAAAATACTTTGCCCTATTTTACATTCATCTGGCATTCAAGCTTTGACCCAGTGACCAGCAGTCACAGTATCTTACGGTCACGATTGCATCTATATGCACAGATGCATACATACATACATACATACATAGGTATCTCCTACACGTATCCATATGTATACCCTACTATTACGTAGACGTACTGCAGTATATTGTGTATATCGGACAAGCGTAGTGGAAGAAAAGTTGGTTGCAATGCCACAAAGATGTATTCATGTATGTAAGAAAGAAGGGAATTATTTGTAAATTTAAATTCACAGTAGATTTACAAATGTCAGTTGTAAACTGGAGGTGAAATTCAACGTGCATTGAATACTCTCCTATTATGCAAAGAAGTCAACTTTACTATCATAGTATATTCCCTAGCGCTCTTTTATAGCGTTCACATATAATCTATTCATTTATTTAATCATGGATTTATTCCGGTAAAAAGTTAGTTTTACGGTATCAAAACCAATGATGTGAAACTATAAGTATATGTATAACAGAAAAAAAAAGATTGACCTCAAAGCTGTTTCTAATACCTACGTATGCATGCACCTGGGCCATTCCATGTATCAAGTGATCACGGTTTTTCGGGCGAATTGTTGGAATTTTGACATACTTCAGGAAAAGACGTTGCTATATTTGATGAGAAAAAAGTCGGTGATAAATGATTTTTTGAAATTCACAATATCACACACACAATGATTGTGATTTTGGTTTTTTGAGCCACTTTTTTCGGATGGGATCGACGCACGGCCAAGTGTTCGGAAGTTATTCGTACACAACGAAGATTTTTAAATTATTCACGAATAACTATAATCTTATTCTTTCACTAGCAAAAAGTTTGTCACCTGGCAAGAAATGAGCCGCGATAGGCAATATTCCAGTCACCCGCGCATTAATTATCGATATTGTGCATGCAAATACAGCTGTGGTAGCTAGGAGAGATCGAATTCAGGAAATAGGTGCAGAACAAACTGCGCCTAGCTAGGGGACATTTTATATAATATACTGCAATCAATAGAAGCGGCGAAAAGAGGAACGAGTTAACGAATACGAAGACCGCATAATATGATACAGTGACAGACAAGAAGAAACATATGTATGAGTAATTTATTCAGAATCATATATATATACATATATACAGGGTGATTCAGAAAACCCGCACGAGATTGTGAGGGTGGATTCCCCGGAAAAAAACCAGGACGAAGTGTCCTTTACCAAAAATTCCTGTGATCGATAGTTTCCGAGTAAGAGGGTATTCAAGCTGTTAACCAATCACAGCGCTCTATATGTTAGTGTGCAGAGACTGTGTTCCCTCACACATCTCTGATACCTATGTGAACTTAGATTCTCTGTCACTCGGAAACTATCGGTCACAGGAATTTTTGGTAAAGAACTTTTCACCCTGGTTTTTTCCAAGCGTAGATTACGCTTTGGATATCGTTCGGTTGATCCGAATCACGTTGTACACACGTATTATAAAGCAATTCGGCTTATAGTCGAATGATTTTGCTAGAAAACCAATTCTTTTCATGCGATATTACATAACGATATATTATTGCTTTATGAACATACGTTGGTATGTACATGCTACATACAACTGAATATTTGACGATTTAAAAAAAAAAAAATAACTGGAAATTGCAACGGCCAAAAATGAAAAGAAAATGTAGAAATAAAAATGTCAAATTAAAGTTTCATTCGGTGTGAGTAATAAATCTTTGAACCGCCCCAATTTCCAGCACAATTTTAATCGTGAGTATATAATATACGATCCTCAATCATCGTGGTTATGATTTTCGTCTTCGCGGTAAAAAGTTTGCAAACAAAAAAAAGCACGCACACACACACAGGCGCAAAAACACATAAAAACAAACTGTGGCTATTTCGAAAATACTATTTCCAAATGCCTAGCTTCGTTATATAGTACAAAAAAGTTGCGTGTATTAACAAACCAGAAACAACATGACGCTTCAAAAGCACTCGCCATTACTCACGGATAGAATGAAAAGTATACTTAACAAGATACAGGTGGTGTATTGTGTTACTAGTACGGAAAGTAGGCGATTTTCGATGAGTGTGAGGTTAGCATCACGAGCCGAAGGCGAGTGCAGTAATTATACAAGTATTCGTGTGAATGCAGTATAAGTCAAGGCGAGTGGTGCTAATCTCACACGAGTCAGATGTCGCCTATTCGCGCTCGTCACACACCATATTTTTTGTAATTCCTACTAGAGAGAGTTTGTCCTGAGAAACAAACGAACAAAATAGAGCTCATATATTTTTGTCGATGAGAGTCACCTTCTACACTAGTACGAAAATATTATATTGTGAAACGAGTGTGGAAATGTTGTATTCACACGAGTCGCCAACCCGCACGAGTTGCACATCTTATTTTATGTAAAGCCTGTGATAGGAGGTTCGACTTCTCATGCCTGTCGGGGCGTTGCCGAAGTGGACGACATTTCACGAACGCGCCAGGGACCGCGTGATGATGTGTGAGAGCGTGCAGGAATGTACATTCCCGCACGCTTCTGTTACATTATCGCACGGTGTCCGGAACGTTTGGGAATCGGCCATTTCACGCACACCGACTGCAGTGCGGGAAGTCCAACTCCCCGTGCAGGTATTACATGGAGTACTTTTCACGCTAGTGCTGGAATACGGTACTTTGTGCACGCTGAACAAGCTCTCGAAATCAAACTTTCCAAGAAGGAATAACAAAATACTATATGTACGCAAAAAGGGCGGTTCGAAAAGAAATATACCATATTTATTTATTCATTCAGTTTTATTGTTTGTTTTCGTTTATCTTTCTTTCTTCTTTCAATTCATTTTCCTTTTTACGATGGCCGCCTTCTTTAGTTCAGGCAGTCTTAATTGGCGCGAACCGCATGGACTGTGGAGAGGAAAAGAGGACCGAAAGCCGAGAACTGAGAACCAATACGAAAGGACGAAGAGAACCAAGAGCCGCGCCTATACGATACCGTCGGTTGCCAGTTGCAATTAAAAATAATGCCCCTTGGCAATAAAACATTCTTACATACAACGGAGTTGCCATTAAAATCAACCTTCGTCTTCGAACCCAGAACCCGTAAAATGCGATCCCACACCGGTAAGCTCGTGCGTATAAAATTGTATTTTACGCATATAATGTCGAAAAATATTGTTCGATACACGTGCGCAAGATTTTCCACCCGCGTGTAATTGAATGCGACACTCGGTATGTAAAATCCTATTTTACGCACTAGTATCGAAAATTACTATTTTCTTCTTCTTCTTTTAATATAATTTGTTTTCATCATCCGTGGAGTTCCTCCTTCCATAACTTCCGGTCTTGCCAAGGCAATATGAACCAGTTTGACTGACCATTAGACCTAATGAATTGAACACGACTTGAGAATTATCGACTCACCATATTCCCTGAATCTTCTTCGTCTGCCCCTTCTCATTCTCCAAGCTATAGATACTATAGTGGTTTCCATTAATTTAACCGAAGCATCAACTGAAAGGATCAGCTCCGGGTTCACTGTAAGGTTTCGTTGATAGCTTGAGGGAAGCGAAATGTATCCGTGTAGTTACCTACTATACGGAATAGAATTCTTTCCAAACGTGATAAATCGTATGGATTTCTTTCCAAAAATTTTCACCGGCACAGAGCGTGCACGCCTGCATGTCATGTGCATACATACAGGCAAGCCGGGGTTGCGGCTGGGGCTAGTCAGGTTGGATACCTAATTCCACACGGCACATACAAAGATATTCATGTTTCATATTATTCATGACTTCTAGAGGGCAGCGCGTGAGCGAGCTTTCAAACGCCGATTGGAAAAACGCGACTGGCAAAGGTTTGTGCATTATGAAACCAGCCCGTAAAGGTACATTGTATGTATGTACACCTAGGTGAGTATCTATGCATGAGTGAAGAATGTTTGTTGGTAGTACTACATATACCTACATGCGCGCAGATGTATCTTCGGTTGCCATCCATTGCACATGGTTCTCGTTTTTGCCTTGTTAGAATGCTCTCGAAGGCCCATAACCCCGTGTCTAGCCCTAGGGGGTGTCGTTCTATACGTTGTAACTTGTAACCTTATATTCTACCTCTAGCGCAGTCTGCTATATTAATATATTCTGATGTCTATTCCGCGGTCACGACTTACGCTAATCGCAAAAAAAGCTTAGAATTTCATTTATATGAGGGTCCACATTAACAGGCCGCTGGAGCAGGGTATCACTGGTTGCAGGTACCTACCAACGATAAATTAAGGGAAGTAACCGCGGGAATAGAATAAAAAATGGAGGGTTATTCACTTGTTAAGAAGGTGTATGTATATACACTCGATTTCTGAACCACGTACGTGATTTTACGCAAATCCATGGCACCCATGGTGATGTCGTGGTGGAATCATCATGAAATCACCGAAATCCGATGAGATACAATTCAATCAGGGAAACCACATGAAATCTGCGCGTGTGATCGGTCTATATCGGTAGAAATCACCTCGAAATGACATGGAACCGGTTAGAATGATTCTCTCATGATTTCAACGGATTTCACCGGATTCCGTTGTCATTCCGTTGCGATGTCACTTGATTTTATTACGATTTCTTTCCGATTGCATGCTATTCCATTGAGATTTCAATGTGATCGTAGTGATTTCGGATGATTCCAATTCATTCCGAATGATTACAAATCGATTTACGACTGGGATATCCCACTGTCTTCGCAAGTGCATAGTAGCTCCTGGATAAGAAATTAGGAAAAGGTTGGCAGGTTTCAACCGCCAATGTCATTTCACGTGCGAAACGATTCGCGTAAGATTCGTTCGATCAGCACTATAGTGGTGATCTGATGAATTAGAAACAAGTTGCTAATTATTATTCTGCGGAGGGTGCATGCAACTCCTCTTAACATCATCATCATCATCATCATCCCTATACCTATATACTTGTGTGGAATAGTACATATATATTTGCTACAGGCCTACAGAAGAAGTAGAGAGCCGTCGTCGTGCTAACACTGAAATTTGCGGCGACAGCGCATCAGCGACGAAAGGAAGTAGTAAAAAGAAGAAAAAAGAAAAGAAGATGAGTGACGAGCTCAGCATTATTTCTAACATGGAGGTGTCAGTTTCGTAGTCTTTCCGGGTAAATATCACCAGAGCAAAGATCTGAATAATTCATTCAGATTCTTACTCGGTTTCCTTTAATTCCGTTCTCAATATGCTCCATGAAACTGAATAATAACGTTCAATGTAGACGCCGCCTTTGGTGCTGCTCAGGGGATGGAAGCACGAGGCAATTTAAAATTGATCAACACCAAAATCAGCTGCAATCACCTGCCGTCTGCGTGGGTATGTCGTCAATGTCCGAACACCACAAGAATCAAAAACGAATTGTACACATCAGTTGTGCGAGACCCAGTTTCCTCCCACGCGAAAATGAAAATCTTTCAATTTCAACCAAATTTCAGCTCCACACCGATTCTTGGCACTTCAGCGCCTGAGATTTGTTTGTATATTAGGTTACATTTTTTTGCAACATGATCTTCCATTTCAATGAAATGGCATAGTTGATATGTTATCTGCGAGGCAATTATAACAAGCGAGCAAAATATGGAATCAATGACAAGTAAAATGAAACCGAGTCGAGCATGGATTAGCCTAGAATTTTCCTGATCATAAATCGGGATCCATGCTGCAACTACAATTCAGGTTAATTTAATCACGATGGACGTCCCACAAGTTGATATTGCTATAACTAGTTAGTAAACGATAGTATACCTATGTACGAGTATATTAGTTCTATAGCTATAGCCATTGACTCCTACGCGAGAGC
This sequence comes from Phymatocera aterrima, assembly GCA_963170745.1. Lineage (NCBI taxonomy): Eukaryota > Metazoa > Arthropoda > Insecta > Hymenoptera > Tenthredinidae > Phymatocera > Phymatocera aterrima. The sequence continues at coordinate 18,028,864 of OY720662.1, forward strand.
AAAACAACTTTCATTCGAATTTACGGTCCGTTATTATCCAGGTATTTTAGGCCGTTTATTTAGATTGAATGGTTTCCATACCCTTGGCATGGCCCACGACCCTGACAAGTATAATTTATTGGATATAATTTACTTGAAATTTATATTATATATTCACTCTAAGTGAGGTGCATCCTTCGTCCGGGGTATCTCTAAAAGCTAAAAATTGTCAACACAAAGTTTGATTTTCGGGACCTCAATTGCACCGTTTGGAAACAAATGGAAGAAATTTCAATTCTGCCGTAAATATTTGAAGTAGTACCACCTCGATGATAAGTGGATCGCAGTGATCGGGCATCGATACGGAAAAATTGATATCGATGTATTGAAAATGCAACATCGACGTTGAACGAATTATCGATATGAAGTGATAAAATCGATAACATATCGATATTTGAGTATTTTCACTATTTCATTCGCTTCCATAAATTACAAATCAAATTTCATGACCCAGAATGAAACACCTCCGGCCTCCGGGGGGACATCAAAATCGAAAGATTATATCGATATTTCGATATCAATGTCTCGTCGCCATAGCGCGCATCGTCGCAGTGCGAACTTGTAATTACATGAACAAATTTTCCACAATATCAATTATTTCGGAATGATATTTCGCGAAAGTTTGCCTGCAACGCGATGAACGAAGTCTAATTTGATTAAACGATAAAAAACGAAGAAGAACAACAACAACAACAAATTTCTTTGCCAATTTGTAGTGCAGGTATCTATAGAAAATGACATTGCCTGTAAAAAAATCCAAAGAAAAACGAGACTTTATTTTTGCTGCGTAGAATCACGACCGCACCACGGTAGAAAATTCGAGATAAACTATTTAGGCTCGATCCCAAGAAGCGCTAGTAAATGATGCATCGCCTGCGGGAAAACTCGGGTGAATTGAGTACAGCCGGAGGTGAAAATATATATATTTACCGCATCAATGAAACAACCGCGAGGAACTAACCTGCCTTCGAATAGGTATAGGTATACGTATAATTCGAAGGGCGACGATTATGAAAACTTGAACCACGAACTGTACCCTCTAAAGTAAATCCGCACAATTTCATTCATCGAAAGCGCAGGGAAAGAGGCGCAAATATACTCGCCAACGCCACAATATAGGTATACATGATGCATAAGGTGGGATAAATGATTATTTAGTTCTGTACTACACTGCAGCACGGATATTACTACCGTAGTATGTCATATATCTACGTACATTACAGGTACTACCCCTACATTTTCTGTTTTTTGCTGCACCAGAGTTTTCGCGCGCTTAGGATTACCTGGACCACAGATGGCCGGTCGTCTCATGGGCTTGGTGCGAGTACCTACTTATTCACGGCCTAAAAATCGACCGCTATACAACCGGCTGGGTGAAATAAGAGGAGAATGAGCGGCCGAGGAGGAGGAGGACGATGAGACTAATATTTAGGACTCCGGAGAAATTTCAGGTGCTTCACTGCGTGTAATAATGTAACAAGTGCTTGGAAGAAGGCGGCTCTGCTCAGCAGCATCTGACTATTGAACAAAATGTTAATTTATAACAGGCTGTATGAGCGCGTGTGCTTCTGTGTGTGTGTGTGTGTGTGTGTGCGTATGTTTACGTGAGATGGTTTTTAAACTTGATAAATTGAAACGTTTCAGTTTGACACTGTCTTGATTCTCACAGAAACTCTCCGCTATGCTATATCGACCTGTACTGTAAGTCCCTCCATGCATAATGTGAGTCACTGACTAGGCCGCGTGGTTCGAAAAGTCAGGAAAAGAAGAACCACTGGAGTATATAATTAACGTATCGTTGACCTCACGTGCCTATTAAAGCCCATGAAGATCGTCGGGTGAGCGAACGGCATCGAAATTCAAAAATAAAGGAAAGATTCAGACGTGCAGTATATAACGATTGTAATTTTATAGAATTCCTCCTGTCTATCGTCGTATACACGCGCAAAGCGGATTGCACTGCAGTTGTGTCACGCGGATGTATATAGGTATACATACGATTAGTTACTCAACGAATTCTCCCAGGGAGCCTACTTCGTATCGAATCAGACCATTTTTGATACTGCACTTTTCTCATAAATTTGAACAGCTCTATAATCCCTGGGAATGGGACTGCGGCTGACTGAGCAAAATTATTTATTGCAGGTGTTGTAATTGAGCCGAATACCCATATTAGTACCTATTGTATGGTATAATATCAGTGCGGCTATTATGTGTGCATAAATTTACGCACACAGCTGCAGCCGCATGAGAAACCCTGCACTAACAGCGATGCGGCTTCGTCGTTTTGCTGGTAGCCTGATCCCGGGTTTCGGAATTCAGATTCGATGGATAAAATGGAACAAAAACCAAGATAAAAACAGATTTGAAATCCTCGTATACATAATGATGTGAGAATACAGCTATCTAAGTTTGTAACGATTGTGTGTTCGGTGTTTTTGTGTCTTCTCAGTTCCTGCTGTATTCCCGTTTCCGTTTTTCGACTTGGCGACGAACGAAACAAGCTGTATCTAGCGATGAAAAATTGTCAAACTTCTCCTGAACATCTCATTTTCTGAGCGAGCGCCACGACGAGCGAAAGAATGGGAAGCAAAAGGAGGAATGAGAAGTTCGATGAATTATGATGCAAACATCCTACGGCAGAAAGGTTCATATCGCACCGATATAAGCGGAAAACTTTACGAAAATGGCGTCCCAGCATACACATTATCAGAAATAAAAGAGAGGAAGAAGAAGAATAAGCAAAGTGCAGAATAGAATAGAATAGAATAGAATAGAATAGAATAAAATAGAATAGAGTCATAATTAGCACGCGAAAGATTCTGAGGCGTGTAATGAAACGTAACGAAAAAATGAGAAAAACAAACAAATAGAGAGATAAGAAACCGAAAATTATACCTATACATAATCACGGCTAGATCCAAATTGACTAGTTGATGATTTGCGTCATTCGATAACATAGAGAATGACGTTCAGGGCGTCATGCAGGGTTCAATATCAATACAAAATTCGAATCCATGAGAAATCCATGTTTGCCGGAAAAAACTTGCCGGTTTTCTGAGATCGACTTCGTGTCCACGATAAGACAAAACCACTGGGTGCAGATTCAGAAATGGGTGAAGAAAAAGATCATCAACTTTTCGATTCGATTGCAACTCTGCATTTCTAGAGGTATACCGCACAGCATGTGCCGATGTCCTTAAACTTGAGCGTTTGAAACGCACGAGTAATGATTACCGCGTAAATCTTTCGAGACTTCGGTAAATTTTCATACGCGAAGGCTAAAATTTTGCAAAAATACCAGGCAGTGAACAAAATTCCATGAGATATGCATCACGTTTCTCCCAGGTATATATACTGCTACCGAATTTCCTGAGATTTCCATGATTCCAAAATTTCCATAATAACAGTTTAATATTCGCGAGCATATAAATAAAAGGCCGGGAATCTTCTTCCGAAACAACTCCTTCCGACGGTAGAATTTAATTAATCAAGAGTTGATTGCCATGTGATACACTGTAGTTTATACGACGTTGGAAAAATTAATCTGCTATACTTCTACTTCTACTTCTATACTTCTGATGCATCTCCTCCTCCGCCTTCTCGAAAAAGACTTTTAATAATTGAGAGAAAATACGGTCCGTTTACCTATGTAATGAGCTTCTGTCTTTCCATCCGGGAACTACAGAGACGCCTCAAGGTTATGAAAACTTACTTTAGTGGTTTCCCAAGGCGAGCGTAACCCGCGGTGCAGGGGGACTTTTAATCAGGTTCGTGCTTCAAATATTCAACCGATTAACCAACGAATGGGCTTTTCCTTTTTTCATTTTTCAGTAGTAGTAGTGGTAGTAGTCGCGCATCATGTTTTTCGCACTACCAATAAAATTCCATAAACAACCGAAAACAATCAATTTTTGTTCTCTCTCTCTCCCTCTCCCTCTCCCTTTCCCTCTCCCGCTCTCTCTCCCTCTTGCGTTCCCTCTCTATCTCTCTCTATTATTTGTATTCGATAAAGTCTCATAGGAATCTTGACCATGAGGTTAACAACGCCAATTCGTCGTCTCGTGATGAACCGGTATTAAATTTGCTATGCCAATGAACCAGAATGTATGGTATGTAGTATAAGCGATCGGATATATCACCATAAATATAGAACGTTACACGCATAGAATTCATTAGCACCTCATATCTGAAATAATATGCAAATTTTAATCGACTCGATCGATCATCAGAGGTCACTACTACTTTTTATAACAGCTGGTTCACTTTATTGCTTCCGAGGATATCGTTGGGTGATGCGGGAGGGAAGAGAGAACGATGTCTGATCTGATTCGTAGATATATTGACGAGGTGTAGTTAATTTCTTATAATGAACTCGTCTCTACCAACGAGCGTATGTACGGCTCATCATATTATACCCTGGAAAATATAAGCGATTATCTGCAACACTGTATAACCTACACTGATACTAGAAAAGAATATAATTGAAAATGACACAGTATTTACATTATTGAATTCATTTGATGATGATAATAGTCATGATAATAATAATGATGGCCGGTTCCATCTGAAACCGACCACCAAGCATGCAGGTCGGGACCAGAAATTCAAATCTTTTGGCCATTGAATACCTATACAGTTCTTCGTCGGTTCTTCGGCCCATTTGAGGCAACACGTCTTTCAGAATCTTTTCGAACAAAAATTTTGAAGCTCCGCGCGGCAATATCAATTTTTTTTTTAACAAACCCCATTTTTCAGGAATTGCGACATTGGTGATTTGTTCAAATCGCTAAAATTTCTGCAAAACTGAACCGATCCGCGCAATGTTCGTTTCGAAACGTGCGGAATGGAACAGGCTTCTGGAGCATTGCTGGCTCACCGGAATCAACGATGAATTGCCGGAGTTATTCACGATTTTCTAAAATATGGGAACAAAGTTCTATCGCATTTTTCGACAATTTCATATTTTTATTTTTTTAGCCGATTTTTTTTTTCACAGTCATTGAACGGAACCAACTTTCCGTGAAAGTTCCATGTGCCAGAAATTCTTTTGAAGAAACTTATGCATTTTTGCAAATCATAGATTTTTGCGGTCATTAAGATGTACGCATACCTAAGAAAAAATCAATGCAATTTTCGTATGTGCAACCTCTCGGCTGATGTTCATGATGCGCCCTGTACTTTCCGAATCAACGCATGTGCACCGTTAGAGTGTTCGACTAATATCAACGTCTTCAATATGGTTTTCGTACCAGTTCCACTTAATTTCATATTGTTCATCAGTAATCATTACGGATACAAAGCCGAGAGAACGTTCTCCTAAGAAAACACCTTGTGCCGACATTGAAGCAGCGCATAAAAATAATATTTATCAACTCAAAAAACGCTCTACGTTATCAGGGTGGCCACACTCATTTTTGGGGGGGGAAAAAACAAAAAAAACCATTCACGGTTCCAGACCCAGGACCCAGAACGCAATCTTATTTTCCCCCAACATTTTTCCTGTCCTAGTTCGTATAAGATCTGTGATAATAATAACCGTATACGAGGGTATTCCTCCAGCCGATTTTTTGACGATCTATGAAGAAAAATCAATGCGTCATTTCAAAGAATCATTCCGAGTTCCAATAAAAGAAAAATGATGATATTTTTATTCTTTTCCACCGTTACCATAATCATCAAACATCCCTGACGTTTCCGGGATTTCCAAGTTATTTCGGGTGAGCGGCCACCCTGTTAATATAATAATAATAGTAGCGGGCAATTGGATTATCAGACAAAAAATAACACACACACACACACACAACGCATAAACTATCTGCATTTATAGAAATATCTTGAAAAAATTTACCCAGCTCGTGAAATTCTCTTTTTTATACATAGGATGTACATAGGCGATGTGGTATACTATATAGGAATAATGAATCATGTACACGTGGTATAATAAGCTGTTATGGCAGTATAGCGTCACATCATACCTCACACGACTATAAGTATTATGCTGCCTTCTTTATCAATCGCCCTAACAGCTTGTTAGCTTGTTATTTATGACAGGGGTTGTGTGATTGTGAGTCGATTCCGAAGACCTGGCTTGGACATGGATGTACGAATATGTATAATATTCTTCGTTTTTGTGTTATTGTGTTACACTATATTATAAACGCCGAGCGCAGTGAGCTTCCGCGTCAATAAAGCCGCATATTGTACATGCATGAGTGGAGCAAAAGCTTCATGCATGGAATATAGGTAGGTTATATATACAGGGCGTCTCGCCTGAAGTGTCGCGAATAGGATGGGCTTAGTCGAGGCGAAGTTGCGTCCCTCTGGCCAACAAACAACCGACGACCAACGGCCAACGACATTTCGTACACCGATATCCTCGCGAGAATAGGGGAAACAATTTCATGGCACAGGGAGAAAATGTTTAATTGGCTGAAGGGGCGCGACTTTGCATCGAGTAAGCCCCTGCTGTTCTCGACACTTTAGGTGACACACCCTGTATACAGGTATATAACAACATGTGCGCGTGTGGATTCGATTACAATTCATAGTTAAAATATTCCCAAATTCGCACTCCAGCATTCGGGATGATTCTGCACAATACGGAATGTCGTACATACATAACATGAAAAAGCAATCATTATGAACCAATTCCGCATGCGGTGGAAGCGAGAGTGTGAATATGGCGTATGGCAATAGCACGCGGTAGGTTTTCATCGCAACAGTTTCACATTTTGTTTATTTTATACAGCTATAACGCGAGCATGCAATATATCTGAATCCTGCAAGCCGAAAATAAATGAAAAGTGATGGAAATCAACGTTATACACTACAAAAAGAATTAGAGCAACACCTGATCGCCGAGCGAAAAATTCATGAAATTCAAACGTCTCAGAATCAGACTACTCGCAATGATTTCAAGATGAAATTGAAGATTGAACTGACTGGTTTCAAAACCTGCCCACGAATTTTTGGTATCTTGCCCAGCCCCTTTAGCGCACCGCTCTGAAGCATCCAACGCGCGAATTGACTATTTCAGACAAACTTCGACGCAATGCACGGGGCGAATGTATTTTTTTTCAATAATCGATTTCGGCAGATAGTTGGGAAATTTTATCAGCTTTCAAATGCGTTTCCGTTACTAAATTTCAGATTTTTTTTCGCGCAGTTGCGCCCGTTTTCTATGAGGAAATTCCTTAAAAATCTTCAAATCGCTATGGCTTCCGATCAAATTGTCGGAAAGCAATTTTCAATCACTCATTTTACACCGTAATCAAGAGAGAGAGAAAAAAAATGGATATCGAGAAAAATACCGATTTGACGGACGCATTTTGATCGTCATATAATTCCGCACAGAATTGTTCTCCAAGAATTCTGTAAGAAGTTACGGCGATTCAAAGACTTTCCTGCGTTGCTTGCTTCAAATTGGGATAGCCCCGCGACATGGAGTCGTATCATAACGTGTAACAAGTGCATTTTGTGAAAAAAGAATCAAGCTTTCCGAAAACCATAGTCATTCTGAAGTTTTGGCAGATTTCGATACATTTTTTGCGCGTTGTTTCAGCCCCAATTTCCGAGACATCTTCAGTTGCGCACTACTGTGCTGGGAGTGGAATAAAAATTCCACAAAATGAAAAAAAAATGTTTATGACTTCAGAATCTTGGAAAACGTGAATTTATCTATAAAATGAGCGACTGAAAATTGTTTTCCGACAATTTGATCGAAAGTTTTTTCATAAAAACGGGCGGGACTCCGCGAAAAAAATCCGAGACGGATTAACGGAAATGCATTTGGAAGCTGATAAAATTTTCCAACTATCTGCCGAAATCGATTTTTGAAAAAAAATTTCATTCGCTCCGTGCATCGCGTCGAAGTTTGTAGGAAAAAGTCAATTCGCGCATCGATCGCTTCCGAGCGCTGCGCTCAACGGACTTGGCAGGATACAAAAATTTCATGGGCAGGGCTTGAAAGCAGACGGTTCGATCTTCAATTTCATCCTGAAATCATAGGAAGTGGTCTGATTCTGACAAAGCAACAGACGTCTGAACTTCATTAATTTTTTACTCGGCGATCAGGTGTTCCTGTAATTCTTATGAGGAGTGTATGATACAGGTATGCAGGTACAAGATACATACTATATTCATAATATAAACAATTTCAATCATCAAAATCAGTTTCATCATTTGATTAAAGAGACTTACGGATATTTTGAGATTTTTCAAAGAGATAAGCTCAAGCGGCAACGATTGGCCATATTTCGGGTGAGTTTTTTTCCTACAATTTCATCCGGATGACTACATTTCATGCTGAATTATTTCATACTGGAGATGGTCTCAGATGCGATAGGCAGAAGTTGGTCAATTTTTATAATTTTCATTTTCAAATATGGGACCGTCGGGTATATTTCAACTTGTAAATACATATATATACATTCTACATATTGATCTACGGAATTTGGACGCATATAACTTCGCCATTTCTCAACGTAGAGAGTCGTTTCTTGCCTGAAAATCTTCAAAATTCATTGAAGATTATCCTCCGCCAATAATAATGCAATGCATGAAACGTTGTTACAAACAACCGACCGAAATCAATAAAAAGTTCATAGCTCACCGATTTTGCCAATTCTTCTCTGGAACAAACGCTTTCTGCATGAACTATACCTCCCAAGAGTTCGACCAATTCGTTCAACTATATGAATGGCGATCGTGAGCTATGAGGATCGAACTTCTTCCGAGATGAAGGTTATTCGACCGGATACAATATATTCTAGTCTACACTCTAAAGCCGCTGGAGCAGCGCTTCGTACTTTGGATTCTGAATCGTAGGTATACTTCGCACACTTCGAAGTAGGTAGACTTATATGTGGATACATACTATACACCAATGTGTATAGATTCGAAAGGTACAAAGGCAAATCTGTCTATCCGTCAGATACGATAGTAGCAAACGCAGAATAAAACTGCATGAGCGAATTTCCGTTCAAGAATTATAAGTTGCGGATCGATGAGAATACTTGAGAAACAATGAAAAAGAAGTGCGAGCCTGAAGTTCTCAACGTTAACGTTAAAATATAACTAAATCGGTCGAAAATTTTCGTCGGAGGGAAATCTTTATTTTTTTCTTCAGGATTTCGAGAGTTTCCCCGCCGACCACGTCCCTGCACGTCATCGAAAATTCTACATCGCTATTACTTTCCATGATTTCTTTTTTTTTTTACGTCGACGTTATAAAACTCATCATCGGCCCTTCATCGGAAAGAAAAAATGACCTATATAAGATTACGGATCAGGTGTGTTGAGCAGGCAAATCCAATACAGCACAACGGATTCACATTGGTTTTGTAATTTTTCGCTCATTAATCGCCACTTAAACTGGAAAGCAAAAAATTTGTTTGCTTTCGTCATTTCCGAAAAAATCGTGGCGAGTCCAGCTTTATATAAAGGGTAGCATGGCCAACCCAAAAAAAAACTAAGATAACGCATCGCTAACGAATTTTCGATAGCATAGGATTTATTCGCTAATGAATCGTTACTCAAGGAGACCCGGAACGTTTTTCCAAAATCATTGTTTATCGTGAGTTACTCTACCCTCACGATCAAATCCTCATCAGATTTCCAGAATACGCAGGATTCTAGAATTTGAATCATCTGGGAATTATTCGCCGATTACTCGCTGCCGAATGGAGTCAATCAAATTTCTTCAGATTCGCGCCCTAACCGAAATTTCCACCCGAATTTCTAGGCCCAAAAAACAACGCGCCACGAAGATACTCGAAATTGACCAAGTGGAAACAAGTGGATTTTGAACATCGGGAATACTGGGAATTCCGTTCTCAGTATTGAATATCATATTCTTAACATGTTTAACTATCATTTCGTGGGAAGAAAATCGATTTATTCAAGTTTTCCAAATGGTTTCTCCCCCTTAACTGGCATGAAATGTGCGTTGGAATGAGGTGCTTCAAACCTGCACAATTTCGAAACGGAGAAACTAACAATTTTCCAATTTTTGCAACCTAAGAATTATCTGCCAATGAATCGCGCTACCGGTTAAAAATAATGAAACTTTTGCGGAATCACCCCCCAGTCGGATATTCCAGTCCTTGGTCCTAACATGAAACGCGCCACGCACGAATATTAGAAACTTCATTATTCTTGTGGCGTGTCGCCTTCGACATCTCGGTGGTGTTGGAATGATGAAAAGTTTGATTGACTCCGTTCGGCGGGGATTGATTCAGCGAATAATTCCGAGCATTTGGAAATCAATCGATCCCGAGTATCTTCGTGGCGTGTTGTTTCTTGAGCCTATAGGGAGTAGAAATTCCGGTTAGGACGTGACTCTGAAGAAGTTCGGTTGGCTCTATTCGGCAGTGACTAATTAACGAATAATTCCCATATGATTGAAACTCTGGAACCCTGCGTAGTCTGGAAATCTGATGAGGATTTGATCGTGAGGGTGGAATGTATCGCTGAGCGATGATTTTGGAAAAAACGTTCCGGATCTCTTTCAGCAGCGAACCATTACTCAACTAGTTTGAATCCGTTGTGCTGTATTGGCATTGCCAGCTTAACATACCTAATATCGAACACTTCTAACGATGGAAATGGTAGGTATCTATATCCATGATCAGGGCATGCAACCATGTCGAATAAATTGAGTTAACTCGAATAAAAGTACAGCTACAGGTTGGTAGGCAGGTACACGAAGCTAAATCAATCTTTAAGGTTAATCTCGTTAGCCTCAGATCGATTTTTCCATGCCGCGTAGTAATGTAACGTAACGTAACGTAAGGCGACGTAACGTAACGTCGTTTACAACAGAGAATCCGATGAGAATAGCTCGTGGTTATTAGAGCAAAACCGTTCAGCCGTTGTCAGCGTGGCACATCAGTGATACACCTACCTACCATCGCGGACTTTTGAATTCAATGTAGATCCATGCATTAACAACGTACATAAGCTCACGTGCCTATGCCTACTTCGATTTTGGTGTGTATTGTGTTTCGGAGATTTATGCGGACGCACGAAATCGATGTATGTATGGCAGCTGGTATACCTGAGATATAAGCGTATCGAAAACCGAAAAATTATGATAATAAGCCGCAGATAAGAAATTACAGTAGAGTGGCTGCGGTAACATATCAAACCGTACAAAGAATGAATAGATTTAACTGTTTATCCAACTGACCGACTTCGCCATGGGAAAACATGGGCAAACCGTTTAAATTAGTTTGGTAAATAAACGACACGGACAAGTGAGCCAGCACTACTAAGCAGGCCGTGACGAACAAATGAGATGCTATTGTTTTTCTTGATTCTTATCTCGTAGACGAAAGACCAAAGCCAGAGCCGAAGACACTAGCAAGGAAAGATAAGAGAAAAGTTCTTACGCCACGGCGCGCGGCGCATCGTGTATTTTTTTCAATCGAGGACGACACAACGAATGGGCGCAGGAGAGGCTTTCAGCTTTGACAAGCTGGGCTTCTCTTCCATGTTTGTACAGAGTGCTGCTGTTTGCAAGGCTCGTCCAGGATATTGCGTCTATTTTTTGTGTTTCTCTCTCTCTCGCTCTCTCTCTCACTTACTCTCCCGCGTTCGTAACGGCGGATCAAATTTTTCCACCAAAAGGAAGACGAAAAAGCTAGCTAATTTTAATTTTGAGTCACACGTCAAAAGAAAAACCTTTGCTTTTATTGAAATTATATAAACTGGGATCAAAGACCAGAGACTGTACCGGACTCTATGCTGTATATAATATTAGAGACTGATTCGGAGAAAAAACGAATTTTCATTTTCAGCTGCTACCCCCAAAAACTGTTGCTTGTGGCAAAAAAAAAATATTCTCGGCCAAGCTGAGCTCAGTCGGACAATATTTAGAGGTCTGGCTTTTCGATTTTACATTTGAATAACACGTAAAAAATGCAATATCGCATTTGTTGTTGAAGCCCACTTGAAGTTATGCGTGATACGGAAAAAATAACAAGAGGTACTTCTGTGTAGAAAATTTAATTTTCTTCACGTAAAAGTCTCTTGACATTCCCTCGAATCTGGTGATTTTCGAGAGCTAGCTCTCGTGGGGAATCGCTAGATTCGAGAAAATGCCGAGAGACTTTTTTTTGAAGAAAATTAAATTTCCGACAAAAAAGTTCTTTAGAGTATTCTTCCGTATCACGCATAGCTCCGGGTGGTAGTCAACAAAAAATCTGCGTTCACATTTTTTACGTGTTATTCAAACGTGAAAACGCAAATTCAAAAATGGAACCTCTCTAACTATTGTCTGATTGAGCTCAGCTCAAGCGAGGATTTTTGCTTTTTCACGTCACAAGCAACTTGAGTTCTTCATTCTTTGAATTTTTCAATTTCTAGATTTTACATTTTTCGCTTCACATTTTCGAGTGTGTCTAGGTATACAGGCATAATTATAATTGATCTAATGAATTTCTTGAAACTGCCAAGTAACTGTGAAAATTAATTTAGTCTACGTTTCTCAGTCATACTACAATGAGATAATTTCTTTGTACAAGATTTTCTGTTGCTCCTTTTTGTCTTTTTTTTTTTTTTTATTTGCTCGTTGCGTGGGAACCACCAACGTCATTGCACAAATTCTACCTCACATATTTTCTCATCGTATGTGTAATTCATATTGTTTCACGATTCGTCAAAATTCGTCTTCCTCTTCTTTTTCTTCTTCTTCCTCATTCTTCTGAATCCGCGAGCAAGTTAGCTTATCTGATCAAAAGCGATTCGGGCGATGACCTAATTTTCTCAAATGAGATATTGTTAAAACTATGTGAGAAAATTTGTCAACAATTTCTTCGATATAACGCAAATTGTGATCAGCGAATGCAAACTCGGTGTCTGTTCGCAAGACTCACGTTTTTCACGAAACCCTGTAACAATCCTGAGCTCAAATTGTTTCGTCCGTTTTGTTTAGCTAGTCTGTCCCTCTCCCGTAATCTCTGTCTTTATTATCACAGTTTCATAAGCTGTTGTCGGTTGTTGGGTCCTGTTCAAATTTACAACCGAATTCGCTGCTGGCGTGAACAAAAAGAAATAACACCTCCGAGCGACCGCAAAGAGCCCATAATTCACCTCGTCCTATATATATATATATAATCCCGTGGCGAGGCTGAAGTTTATAACGTCGAAGGAACAAAATGGCGAGAAGTAATATCGGCTGAAATTTGTCGATTTAAAGATAAAATTTGGATTTTGTCTAGGTTTTTTTTCTTCTCACTGCTCTTTTTGTGAATTTCACCGAGCGTCGATAACGATAAGACTCGAGATCTTATTCGTGATTTTATATTGCTTGAACGTCAGGGAATTATCTGCAGCCTGATCATTGATACGAGTAAAACAAAAGTCTTGTAATGAGCAATAATGTCAATAGAAATAAGTTATTGTCAATCATTGTATCTGAATACGTATAGGCATAGCTTACACAACCTCCTTACAACGACCGTTAATATATAATAGTTGAGTGTACTACCTACTACTACGATAATTATTATTGTTTCAGTTGGTTCATGCGCGTTTAGTGATATAGTCGGTTTACTCTGCGAGTAAACTGGGATTATTTCGTCGTAGGTATTGAACAGCTGTTTGCGGCTCCTTTAATTATGTCGATAAAATCTTTAATTAACACGCTCCACTGCAGTGTATATCCCTATACAAGAGTTATTTTTCAACGAGGCGAGACCAAGCTTATACATACATACATACATACATACATACATACATACATACATATATATATATATATAACGAGTAGAAAATTATAGAAACACCAAAACAATCAGAAAAAAAGACAGAAGAAATTAGGTAACAACGTTTCGCGATACTATGCATACTATGCATGTAATCGGCCGATGAAGAGTTTTCGAAACGTTCTAGATTTGGGAGACAGATTTGGAAATTACGAATTTTATTTTCAAGCATCTGAAGATTGGAGTGAAATGCATCTTCGGAACAATTATAGTTCGATATCGATATGTTTTTTCAAGGCGTGTTTTATACTCAATTTGGCGGTCAGTGAAGTTATTTTTCAATGAAAAAAATTCAATTTTTTTATCACAAAAACGTTTCTACAGTTCGAATTAAAAATGTGCCACAATTCTGATCAAGCTGAAATTTTCACAGAAAATTCGGCACCAAAGCAGAAACTTATGGGACCAAAACGAATTAAGGTCGGCCACGCGTGGAATCCCAAATTATGGTCAATTCATTGAGGACTCTGAAATCCATGAGCCGATTTTTTTTCTCCATTGTTGTGCTGACAGAAACTTGAAATTTTTGTTCACTACCCATTTGATTAATTGTGAATGACAATCGGAATGTTCTGAACGTTTTTTTATAACTGACTGTTTTCAAAATTGTTGTTTAGATCGAAGCGGCCACATTCGTTTTCCGCGAAGAACCGAACACGTACGTGAACTTTGTGTACCAATTTCGTCCTAATCGGTTGAGGCGGTGTTTTGCATAATTGTATTCCAAGATTTTCTGCGATTCGAGTTGAAGAAACGCGTTTGCAAATTCAAACAAAAACGAAAATCTCATTTTCTTGAAAAATAACTCCGAAGGCCCAGAAATTTTGTATGGAAAACTTGTCGAACAAATTTATTGACGTCAAGTTATATTTGTTCGAAAAGTGCATTTTTCCGAAATCTTCAGATTTTTTCATAGTTTGTAACTCCCATATCAAACAAATTTTTGTTCGTTCGATTGAATTTGCGAATTGTTTCGTATATATGTAATATTTATTCGGAAGTGCGCAAGTAATCGAATTCCTTCAGATCAATTTAAATTCGTTGGATCCAATTGAATTATTCCCTATTTATTGCAAGCAATACCGAATCTTTTGTGCGTCAAGAATAAGGTTCGGTTGAACGAAGTGAGGTTCAGTTGGAAGTTTGATACTTCGTTAGATCAAAGCAAACAAAATTCGTGAACGAATTTGTGTTCAATTAAACCGTTAACTATATATATATATATATTCAACAATGACCATCTTTGGCAAAGTTTACCGCGGTATAATTCCAAAACTATGCACTATCGAAGGAAAATTTGCAGATAAAAGTTGTAGAGAATTTTATTGTCTGCAAGAAAGATGCCTACCGTTTTTGTCGTACAACGCACGGTTCACGAGATATTTGATAAAACGTATTTTCCAGCATGGCGGCTGAAGAATACCCCCCCCCCGCCCAACTTGAATTTGCACTCAAGGTACACACGCGAACATTTTCCAACAAGAATATGAAATCCGAAGAAGATTGGGGAAAGGAAGTTCCTTGCGGCTGGACTGATGTATTTCTCTCGCAAATGATCAATGTTGATTCACAGTTACGATAATAATTATTGAATTTCGTTTGTTTGGATTTTGTTAAACGATTATACAATACAACGGATTATTAAAAATAATAATAGAGTTATCAACAGATTCTTGTTGTGTTGATTGTAAGTTCAGAGAAATTGGGAAAAATTGAATGTAACGTTACCTTAAAGCTCGGTGCGTGGTCTTCATGTCTGCTGCAGCAGCTTGAGAGCTTCTTTCACTCGTCAATGTTTATCCATCGGTCCAATAAATTACGAAACTTGCACCAAACTGAACTCATACATATACATCACATATAACTGCAGCATGAATTATTGAGCTTCGAACGATGATTACTGAACAGTATAAAATAAATTCAGATTCCTCACACTTGGTCACCCGCACTATGCGTTGTTACACTACAAGTATATATTAGATCTATAGATCCATATATCGTATGGCGGTATGTATATGCAGGGGCTGCGAAAACTTGCACATAATCAAGATAAAATCGGCAGCAGTTAGCACTTACACATTAAGCATGGGCGTACTTATTATACACTGTGACGTTCCCAAGTTTCTTTCCTGAAATATTCGACTCAATTATAATTATAATTCATATGGATTCGATCGAAAATATGTACTATTCATGTATACTATTCATCAAAAGCGCGATTTTCGTGATCTCTATTTGTCATTCGTAAATCCAATCATGTAAATAAAAAATAATCTTCAAATAACAATTATTCGAGATCAGCAGCAGCGGCTTTCTCTATTGCTTCCCTCTGAATTTGAATATTCCGCAAGTAATGATTCACACGTACGCGTCAATGTTTATCTGAGAATAATAACACAATATATGATAACGGTTCTCTCTCTATAAGAAAAACTTTTCCAAGCAAGCGGGGCATTTAAACGCGACCGAAAATGTTTGGGCTCGTGCCCGCTCGTTCGCTCGTTCGCTCCGAAATGTATCTCACGCCAACGATTTTTCTAATATTTTAGTATATTATCCTTTTTTGTTCATGCATTCACTTTTATGCATCTTCACTCAATGTCGCACGATTTTTGTACTATTATCCTCTTTAGCCCGAGTGCGGAGTTTCGAAGAGCGACGATAAATTCATCTGCATATCTAACCATCTATCCGGAAGGATGTGAAGCATGAAAGCTCGTTACAGTGGCGAAACGCGAATTACTCGTATAGGTATCATGTATCTATTTCTGTAAAGAGACGAAATTCAGGTGTGCCTGCTAACTAACATTCTTCCGTACAAGTCCGGTCGTGTGAGTCTGAGATCTCGGATGCGTTCGTACTACGAAAAAAATCGGTCAATAATTAATCTTAAGCGATGCACAAAATTTGACTTGTGGTGCGGGCGATAACATGGACGCGGATGGACGAGACGAAACGAGACGAAACGAGACGAGGAGAGGAGAGGCGGGGAGACGCGTAGCCTGTATAACGTTCTGTTAGTTATATCGTCGTCGTTATAGGTCCCGTTCTCTCTCTCGAAGACGCACAGGGACTCAAAGTCCTGTTACTTCGATGGAGGGGGAAGAAAGGGGCCTACGGGCGTGTATATATATGCATAAAGATGCAAACATTATTTAACTGGTCGCATTACATTGCCCATATCCTATCATCCCTGTCCCTATGCATAAATTCGCGATAATATGCTAAAATAATTTCAAACGGGTTACGAATAACGTAAGATTCAAATGTATTATATACAAACGGCGCAATTGTAATGCGTGCACACGTGTAACCGCGGTACTAGAACATGTATAGATGTATACAAAAATTAACTGGAAAACATTAATTTCACCGATATTAACCGAATTAGAATCAGAATTAGGAATAGAAAAGATTAGAAAGCAGATGGAAGAGCTGCGATCGTTGTTTGTTCTTTTTCTTTTACTTTTTCTGTTTCTTTTTCTATTTCTCCACCTCGAAAAGTTGATAAATTTGACGTGAGTATCATAACTCACAGTTGATAGTGTTGATAGAATAATTTACCGAATCAAATTATCAGTCAATCGAACTCGTCGGAATTATTATCATTAATATTATCATTATTATCGAACTGATTACGAACGACAAGTTAGCTTTTGGTCACATATGTACATAATATATTGAAATGAATTTATGACTACAGTATGCAGGTGTGTAATAATCGAAGATAGCGAACCTATGTACATATATAACGACGACGCTGTTTATAGTTACGGATGAAAATCGATCGCCGCGTATACTGCACTTTGATTGTGAAAAAAATCGTTGATCCGTTAACGACTGCTGAACATTGAACTTTTCTTTTTTTCTATTATTTTCTCTTCTTCTTTCTTATAATTTTCTTTATCCGCAATATTTTGACATGAATATCACACCGGCGAACGCACAACAAACACGCACGTTAGTTCATAAGAATAAACACCGCAGGTGCAGCTCGTGTTTAGTAATAATTCAACGCGATTCTACGATGCTATATGTATAATATCTTATTATTCTATCGAATCACAATATTACCACAGAGAAACAAAACAAAAAAAAAAACCAAACAACAACAACAAAAAATTCTAATAAAAAACGAGAAGTAGAAAAAAAGTAACACTTTATCGTAAATTGAACGTCAACGTTATAACGGATTATTGCGATCCGTGCGACACTCACTAATCTGCGGTATTTTTTAAGTGCCTATATGCACCGGTCCCAGGCAATTTTCTTTCCATTTTCTACAACGACTACCAATCAACGCGGATTATCATTCACATGCTCACGGCGTCGTGTCTACCGCTCAACTGAAGAACCCGCCTCCGCCTGGGCTCCCTCCTGCGGAAGCCTTCGGAACTGTCGGCTGTACTTCGCTACACTGTAATACGAATACGAAAACGAATACGAATACGATGCAACACAACGACGACTGACTACAGGCAACGGTGGTCTCTATACCTGTAATCTATAGTTCTATACATTTTCACAACGACGGGGACGAGACACTACGATACGATGGGATAGGATAGGATAGGATAGGATAGGATACGATACTATACTCTGGAAGTGGTTCCGAACGCCGCTCGTTGGTACTGCACTCTATAAGTTGTAACCGGTTTTCAAGATTTTTTCGAAAAGTAGTAACAGCGATTTTAAAATTGGATTGTCGCTCGCGAACGACCATCGGATAGGTATAGCTCCCACGGAACATGGATGCGGTTGCCGGCTGTTAATAAAATGGATTTGAAAAATCGCATCAATAAAATTCCGTCTCGCTCGAGTTCGCTGAAAGGTATCCAATTTCCTCTCGATCTCGTTGATATCCATGATGTGTATTATTGTATTGCGACTCCTCGATACAAATGTGGATAGACAACAGCATATTTCATAGATTTTTGCACCGCCCAATTTCGAAACCCGGTGTTCAACGTTCAGCAAACTTTTGAGGAAACCTGGAAAACGAAACGATCTTACACTTCACTGAATCGAGGTTTTTTCAACGGAATGGCAAAACCGAAAGGAAAGATAGAAAAAAGTTGAAATGTATTACATAGAAATTGTCGAATATAGTGTGAAACGTGCGATTTTCTTCAATATAAATCATTCAAGCTTATACTTGAACAAATTCTAGCTGAAATCCACATCGAATCATCGTAGGCAAGATCAAAAACGTGAGACCCGCGCACGAGCAATACCGATATATTGAACTGCATTTATTCAAGTATTCCATTCGACTCGCTGAAATTCCCCGTTTGAAATATGTGTGTTGGTATAATTATGAAATTTATCACCCACTCGTATAATAGAGATAGCAAATTCTCGCCGCACATACACTATATTGAAATGCCGCCTGCACTATTATTGGGCAATGTTGAAATTTCCTAATTGGGTTCACTCGGCGGCAATTCTAGTCTGTGCGGTGCGTTTTTTAAGCTATAAATCGTGACCGTCGTATACATTTCGATGTGGACTCAAAACCCGCATATATATACACTATATGTACACATATATATTTTGTTTCTTCCAAGTTATATATCGAATGACACGCAGTCGTACGGTGCGCAAGAAAAGAGAACAGTCGACATCCCCACACACGCGTATGAAATATCATATATATACCTATATAGGTATATTTCACTCCCTGTCCACTCCGAACTTCACGTTGATCTTGTATGTGGTATACCCTATACCACAGGCTAAATCGATTTGCATAATAACATCATCCTTTTCTAGGAATTCGTTAATTCTTTCGTTCCATCGGTCGTTCGGGGTCCCGTGCGTTGTTACGCGCAAGCCTGTGAGATAGGTATACCGGAATTCTGCAGGCGTAGTTCTGCGGGATACCAATACCGACGACATTTCGAATAATAATACAAACAAAACGCGGTTCTTTTGCGAGGTATTGGTATACACGCATTTTCATGTTTCGTCTCACTTCCCTTGCTCTTTTGGTTTTATTCTCCAACTGCTGAAGCAAGAGGAACAAAACGTGGAACCTCCGCAAGTTATCATAAATTAACACGCGTTACCTACATTCGGTAGCTAATATGTTATTACAGGTGTATGTATAATACATATTTCTCGATGAAAAACTATAAATAACACGCCGAAAACACAATTCCGCACTAAATCTTACGCGGCTCTTTCTCATTTCAAATGAATAACATTTGGAAATTTACTTGCCTACAGTACTAGTAGCGCGGCAGGACGCTGAGCCTGGCCACACAAATATACGCGGACATCCCCAATTGTGAAAGCTCCGAGCATCCATATATATACAACAAGATCCGAAAGTATTACCAAGCTCTGGTCCGCCCGCCGAATATTAGTGCAGACCCCAGGTTCTAGGAATCTGTCGAGAAATGTCGGCTGTGTAGAAAGCGCAGGCTTATTGTCCAGAGCGTTAGGAATAGCAAAATCACCGTATCCTCCCCCTCATCCGAATTTCTCATGGTCAAGTTCTCCGGATTTGAATATCACTGCGGCATGGCAGATCAGCTTGTTGTGCATACCTGCGAAGACCTATTCAGTGAGAGTGCTGTAGTTGAGGCTTTCTATAGTCATATCTTGTAAAATCTTACGACCCCTCATCGTCAGGCTACCTCAGCCCCCAAATCTTCATTCCTTCTACGGGGCTGGAAGAGGCAAGGAACTGAAGAACTGAAGGGAACAAGGAATCTCGAGGTTCCACTTGGAAACTGGCTTCCATGCCATATTGGGACTGTCAACCATATATTTAAGCCTTAAGGCCTTTTATTGGGCGGAGATCCGAGCACAAAGGTTCCAAGTAAACAAATGTATTACCAAGAGACTTTCTAGTCTACATCTGTAGTCCATACATACAATAAACGTATATTAGCTATGTATCTCTACGATGTAGCGATACAATATAGGCACAGCGGCGAATAGGAGAAGGGGCAAGAGCATAGCTGTTTGTGTATACATGTTTATCTAGTTAGAACGAAAAAGTTCCGCGTTCCGGTCTGGTTGAATCTTTTATTAACTAATTGCTTGGAACCAACGATTCAATTGTGCGATACTTGGTATTATACTTGAAATGTATGTATACACGTATCTAGGTTCACCCATAGACGCCAGATCATCCAATTTGATCTATTGTACGATTGTACCCAATCATGCAGAGCAAACTATATTCTATTTACCTGTTTCGACCGTTCGTTATTCCTACGAAACTAATGACTGAAAACTGATGTAGGAAACAGATCGCACTCACAGGATTGCCCGAAGTCCTTCATTGGAATAGTAGGCCAGACTTGGAGAAGCTGCAAATCCTCTCAATTTACCAATTTCTTGTATTATTGACTCCTTCTTCTAACCGCGCGCCGCGCCCCATAACATGCAACTTTCCGGCTTCAGTCGATCAAATTGCCTGATTCCGATCTCCTGATCGTATTTTTATGTTTCCGTTTGAAAGCAAGAAGAAAAAAGGAAAAAGTTATACTTTTTGGCTTCAGGTCCGCCAATGTCAATCAGGCCCTTACATGGCATTAGTAGTGCGGAATAACATTTTTACACCGACAACTGCTGTTCACTCGTTCATCTAACTTGCGGAAGTTGATAGTCTTGATTTTTCCGCTATACAAATCATCGAAGTTTGTGAACTGTCACTTGTACCTTTTGATTACTCAAACCCGCGGAATCGTTACCGAATTTCAAACACTTTCATCCCCTTAAACGACGATTAGTGGGATCCACCTGTCATGACGCAATATTTGAGGAAAAAGAAAATGAAAAAGTTAGCGGGAGAATGACGCATAGATTTATCGTACCACAGCTGCGGCAGGTACGATCGCGTGTCCCTGCATTGCTCCAAGTATACGGCGTCCGTCGCCCCAACACGAAAATCAAACATTGTATAAAAATGATATTGTGCGTATACCGTGAAATTGATTCAACTTTACTTTCATGCCGCATCAACATCAAATTCTCATAATCATAGGATGTGTGATACGACTGACCAAAAAACCAAAAATCCAGGGATTCTCATTATCCGAACGAGCAGAGACATATTATAAAATGAATTCACAATTTATTTGGATGACGTGGAGAAGAGAATTTTTTCCAGATACCAGGGGTTATAGATATAATATACGCAATGATATCGCCGCGATTTTACTAAATAAAAAAGAAAATAAATAAATAAACAAAACGGAAGTCAATTCACGTTTCTGGAACACATGTTTCACGCTTTGCACACCTCGCCTAATGAATGTATTGCGGAAATAAACCACACCGCACGCGCTCCCATGCCCAAAGGCATAAAACATGGGATTAGCTATCTTGACCGAAAGCCTCTGCACATTTCCAGATAGACCTACCTAGCTAGCTTATGGAGAATGAGTTCCGCGTCGAAGGAAAACAAGAGCTATACCTACGTTTCCGTTATGTATACGTTAATTTTTTGTCCGTTACATATGTATGTATGTATGTACGGCACATCCAGCTACCTGATACCTGGAAATGTTTCGGTACTTCGTAATCTAAGCAGTTGTGACTCTGGTGGAAATATATTTCTGAGGATTTTGCTTAATTCTGTTCCTGTTTCATTTCTGGATTACTTTACTGGTCGCCGAAAATATTCACAAAATTCGAGCACTTTTTGATTAGCGTTACACGAATTCGGCTGAATATTTCAGAAAGATTCTCATGACGTTCCTCTGAACTTTGAGAAAAAATAACATTTTATATGTTGGCATGAAAGAATGAGAATTATTTCACATGCATCAATGAGATAAAAAATTTTGCCGAATTTGACCGAATTCCTGGCAAAGAAAGTAATTGTTTCCCTATTTAATTGTAGGGAGAATTGTTTTTCATCAATTTCAAATAAATTCGGAAAAAAACTACGAGAAATTGTTGTTCCATTTTTTTCGAAAGTTTCAGTGAAGATATAAAATCGTCTGAAAAGTTCAACCAATAATGTGTAAACACTCCAAAAACGGTGCGAAATATCAAGAACCTGCGATCTGGTATACTTTTTACAGGATATTTCAATTTTTTTAGAGCCAATCCAAAATTTGCTCAGAAACAAATATGATACGTATAAATTCTCACCAGCCACGGGGATATGGAACCACATTACCTAATATTAGTAATTGTACAAACGAAATAACATGATCTACGAATCCGGAATTGTTATAGCTGTCTTTCGCATTCGATTACAAATTATTGAGCATCAACTACCCCGATGTTTCCAATGGATAATTTTATTCTTCAGATTATGATAAGTTCAGACAGCAAATTCTTCGTCAAGTCTAGTGGAGCGTAGCCGAATTTTTCAAAATTCCATTCTGATAATCGTCACGCAGTGGATAATGTAAGGTGACACCGTAAACCTACCTCGACGAGTCAAGGTAGTCGCAGTCTGCCCAGGCATGTGTTCCGTGCACCTCTGTACCTCTACATCGCATATAATATGAGTGCGGATCATTTGATTGCACGGAATGCTGTTTCCGCGGTTTTTTGTTGATGTTTTTTTCTTATAATATTATTATCATTATTATTATTAGTTTTGTACAGCGTGACTGGCGAAACTTTTAATTAAGAGAAAATATGCGAGCTATTTTGCACATGGGAATCTTCTCGCGCCACATTATGCGCCTGTCGTTGCTTCATATTCCCGCAGACGTAAATACAACAATGAGAAAAATTGCAATATTGTTTGAGCAGCGCGATCCGCAGGCCTCTTTGTGTCATTTTACAGTTACGGTTATAACTTTTTTGAATGCATAAATTATTATACAAATCTAAGCTGAGTATATTGCGTAAAAGCATTGATCTTTTGATCGAGGGGCTGGTCACTTCAATTTTGGGTGTACACGTGACTTCCGCCTTCCAAGGACTTCCAACGACTCCGAAAGACTTCCATGGGCTATCCTTCGACTTTCAGAGATTTTTAGTGATTTCCAAGACTTCCAAAGACATCCAAAGAATTCTTAAGAATTCCAAATACTTTCAAAGACTCCCAAAGACCTCCATGGGGCATTCTTTGACTTTCAACTCGCTTCCACAGATTTTCAATGACTTCCAAGACTTCCAGAGACTTCCACAGAATTTCAGCGAATTCCAAACACTTCCCCAGTGAATAGCCCCTCGCTCTTGATTTACATGCTCTTGATCTGGTAACATTTGGAGCTTGGTAACATCGCTTGCTGTGTATGACAGCTACCTACTATAGTTAGCGACACTTGATATCAGTATACCTGTAAACTACTCGCCTGTCTATCTCGCTATCCAAGTATCCAAGCTACTTGAAAACTAATCATCATGTGATATATCGTACAGTTTGGATGAATCACCAAAGTACTCAGAATTTAGAACGTAGAGTTTCATATCGATCATTATACTTTCATCGAAGTCATGTTCGACGGCGATTTTACTAAGCAGATCGAAAAATCGCTGCTTCATCGATGTATAGTGTGACATTAGTTATACAGTATAGTATAAGTCCGTCCAATATCAGAAGTCGAAACATGTTTGCCTCGTGCAATTAGTTTCATCGTTCGCTGATGGAATACACAATACGTATGTCGTATAGAACACTATAGGTATGTATGTAACACATATGCATACAGTAAAACTGACTGTGAGGGCAAACTCTCACTCACTACGATCAACTCGTAGCCTGTTACATACTTTGATGTATGTATATAACTATATGTTTGTGGACAGGTAATCTGGTTGAACGCTTTTCAATGGCTTGCTGTTCTACGATCAATATAATATAGGGTCAGTTACTGGAGCCTTCGCAACGCGACCCAATAAATAAGCCATTAATAGCAGCGGCCCAAGTGTAGTGCACATCGTAGTTATAGGTACTGTATAGTATACAGCCCCTAATTGATAGACGCAATTAGATTGTAAGCACAATCAGGTGACGTGATCGCAGAATTCAACTCAAGAGATTCACGAGTCAAACTGGACGATTATTTTCTTTCTCATACACAGTTTCATAGCCGAGAATAATTATCAACTATTATTTTCTAGAAATGTACCCATAGAAGTGGAGTACGGGATTATATCCAATTGAATGTCATCTTCCAGTTTCGCCGCACAATTTATGTCCTGGAGCATCGAATATTTGATCAATTTTCGAAAGAATATGAGAGTATATAGTGTCGAGCAAAACATCGCCGATTCAAAAATGTAAACTCGATCGAAACCACAATTATCGAGACAGCAGATCAAACATCGACGCATTATAATATCTTCCATTTTTTCAGCACAGCACATGATATAATATACTGAGGAAAATTGGTTTCTTGACAAACCACTTCACTTTCGGAAATTACATATGTATACAGAAATTTGGAAAATTCCCGCACGTATAGGTATGTACTTAATTTTAGCAAGTATAGAATTACGAGGGTACCGACAAATGGTACTACGGATTATACACTGTCCGTCAGAAGGTAAGTTGCCAACATCCGTTCTGTGGAACCTGTTGCAGCGGTAGCCGGTAATTTAAAACGTGATGGGTTCTTCATCGACATGCCGATAACGTCGAGCTCTGTTTTAATTTTATCAAGATTTCAGGTAGCAGTCTTACCGGTTACAATAATAATTAACGCAAAGATCATTATTGGGATGAATTGAACAAATTCAAGAGTCGTAATTAGCTTTGTGTATAAAAATATTTTATGCGTTACGATTCGATATTTCAATATAAATGATCATAATCATAAATCATATCATAAATACATCTCTGTCAGATTAGCTTTTTTAAATTGAGAATAGACAAATTTGGATGGGTATGAATGCAAATATCAATTTTTATGATACTCACACTCAAATCAGATCAATTGAGGAACACAGATCAGTTAGAACGGTTCATTATTCCATAATGCACACAAAGTTTTATATATAAATTTGGTGGCACATTATTCAAACTGGTCAATAATATATTTCACATTCATATTCGAAATGCAATTTGCGTCGTATTTAAAATTATAGTATGCGTCGAGCAATACGTTAAATAAATTAGAAGAGCTTTGGGTAGTTCCGCTTGATTGGGAGTGAAAAATAAAAAATTTAGTGACTGATAAAAATTAGAGCTTTTCCTCTCACCGCCCGAGTAAAAAAAATCTCTATTTCCTCGAAAATTTCTGAATAATTCTAAAAACTGGGAAAACTTGCAGTAGTCTGTTAGAAGTCGGAAAAGCCTTAATTATCTCTGCAAAGATTCTGGAGATTTAAACTCGCTGTGCGTGTCATAAGAGATTTAGGAGACAATTTACAGAGTTTCACTGAAATTTTAGCAAAAAAAAAAGCTACTTCGTAGATTTCTTCGTATATGGTTTGAAATTGTAACGAATTTTGGAGTAAAATTATTTCACACAGTTCCAAGATCACTGCAGTTCTTCGCATGTAACCCAATTTTCTAATCGGAATAATTTTTCTCCTAGAATTACAAGGAACCTCTAGAAAAGTCTGAAAATATACTGCAACATCTTTCTCAACACCATCTGGCGAGGATGTTCAAATTCCAATATAATTATCAGAGATGACCGGAATTATGAAACTTTCTCCAGAGTATCCCACAGTTTTTCATCGTTAGTCTGAAACTCTTGAGAAAAGAATCAATTATGTATTTCGACCAAAGCAAAGAGAAGTTTGACCGGAGAAAAAAAAAATGAATGAAAACGCGAAAGCTAGCTGGTAATATAAAATAATAATATTCCTATTAGCAATAACAATGACTGAGAATATACAGTTTACAACTCAAAATAGCTGTGTGCTTCCAGAATCACAGAGTATTCGACGAAATCCAATGCACAAAGAGATACAGAAAATTATATAAATAGGTACTTAATACCCCCAAGAGAATCAATTCTAGATTCTCAGAGTAGTCTTCAGATTACTACTACCCTGAGCTAAGAAATCTAGAGAGTTCTAAAAGCAGCTTTTTTTGATAGGATAGTTCCAAATGTTTCACCTTGTGGTTAAATCAGACGACAGGAATATTTACAATTCAACAAATGATTAAAATGGAAAGATTAAACAAAAATAAAAATAAAACTGTTTCTCAAAGTGCACTTGAACGAGTCAATCCACATTAGTATAAATTTAGACTACATATTAAGATGAAGATGTTGAGCAGCGGCAACCAACTGACTCTTCTTCAATTCCATTTCTTGTTCTTTTAATTTGTAAAGTTTTTTCTGGAGTTCCAATTCGCTTTGCCTCATGGCCATTTTCTCCCTGTGTCTTCTTTCCTTGTTTTGTTGTTCGGCGATAAAATTCTTCTCTGTGTTTGCCAATAATTTTTCAAACAGTGCAAATAATGAACCCTTCGGTTCTCCAGTCTCTTCGGTTTTTCTAGAATTTTGAGAATGAACTACTGTCGTCGTTGCCAACGGATCATCCAAAACCTGATTGGTCGTAGTAGTACTGTTACCGTTTTGTGCACTCGGCTTTGGTAATATCAGCGCATACTTATTTGAGGCGCTAGAAGGCGGTGAGAAATCACTCTCTTCTAAATACATGTGTTTTTTTTTTTCATTAAATATCTCATCCAGAGCTCGTTTGTGTTCCCAGTGACCATAGTGTCTCATTCTTCCGGGTTTTTTAAGTCTTTCACGAAATACTAAATTCTTATATTTCCTTTCTAACACCCTCCATTTGTTCTCACACTTTTGGGGGCTGAAGTAGAACCCGAATTTCTGCATCTCCAGGGATATCATCTCAAACATTTCCCTCAAACTTCTAATCTGCGACTGTCCAACCATCGAGCGGTATTTCTTATACTGCGTTATCAAACAAGTCGTCGCTTTACTGGTCCACAAATTTAAAGCACCGACATCAGCTGTGGACGGTAGAGTACCAGAATTATCAAACCCTGCGAACCCATTCTCATCATCTGCGTAACCTTGCACAGTCGGTTCCACCTTTATTTCTAATTCCATATCATCCTTTTCGCCTGAAAATTAACCATTTCATTAATATTCCATCGAGTGGGTTCATTTCGAAATTTTCTTCATGTTTCTTTGAATCGCGTACATCAATTCAAAGAAATACGATGAACAAAATTACGAACAATTATTGTTGTGTGCAGTTACTCAATTCTTAATGAAACAGAGTTTATGTAAGAATAACATTTTCAAGCGAAAGAGAGAAAAAAATTTTTTCTAAAACAATATATGTAAAACATATCTTGCGGTTTATTCAATCTTTGCATGTGTGTATTCGTTGGGACATTTTCCGTTGGTCACCCTGTACGAGAAAAAATGGGACGCGTTATCGCATGAGTAACGTAAACGTATGCGTGGTATAAGTAAAATAGCATACTAAAAGTGTGAGATTTCATGCATGCATGGAATGTCGCGCGGACAATCGGTCTGCAGCAATGAACACAGTGTACTCTTACCAATCGGTATAATTTTGTTTCCGTCCATTATTACGAGGAGCTGCACTTCTCGCCTTACTCTTAGTACTACGTTTTCCAATATACACTTGGCATTTGCTTCATATCGTCAGGCATAGAACTTGACTAGCTTGTCAAAAAACTGAAGAAAACTAGTTCCAAACCGGTTCGTTGCGGAACTGGTTCGACTGTACGCATCGTAAACGAGCAGCCATCTTATTGGTCTGACGAGTTCAGACTGAGTAGCTTTGATGGCGATCAATCTATGCGCGGTAAAAATGATTCCTAACTTTTCAATCAACCTATTTTTATTCATCTTTTCTATCTTCTTTCGATCCGATTTATAATTATTGAACTTTGTCGATGACACACAGCCGATTGCGGCTGGATCTGTTCATACAGATCGTAACAATTGTTTTGTGTAATTCTTCAATAAATGTGGCTATAGCTCTCATTTCCAAACGTATTTAGTACAAAGAATACGGACGAGGTTCAAACTTGCAGCTCCTTGTCCGATTTTCGAACATTGCTCCAGCTCGACATACCAATGTTGCTATGTTGAATAGCGAGTTTGATTACTTTATATACATACATTCCAGAATAGCATAAAAGTGAGTGAATGTATTACATGTTATTACTATAATTTCAGCTATAAGATAATTATAAGCCTGGATTATACTACATGTATCCGTTGATGATCAGGCGATGCGTGACAATTTCGCGTACGTTATTTCAGGAGGACGTGATGTTCACACACACCTATACAGTATATTCATTCAGCATATGCGGAATATAATAAAGTACAGTATACAGGACGCGTACGAATTATCTTTATATAATACACCCCGTACGTACAGTATAGTGATTATGATTTTTGCAGAATCTATTGAAAGAGAAACGTTCGTGACCTGCACGGTCGTGGTTCTCAAGGGCTAAATTTAAAAAAGACTCAAAGGGCTGGAAAACAACTGCAAAGGCGAAGCAGCATTCTTGACTGATTTACGTTGACAACCTTGTCAGGCTAGTATTTATTTATATTCTTTATTCTATCAATTCGATTGTTGGGACGTATTATTGCGCTATTTCTGCTGTACCAAGAAAAAGATGATAATTTACACTACGTTATTTACATATAACATATTGGCCTAGTCTTCATAAATATAGTCTTTCATAAATATAACTATATAATGTACGATGATTTTCGATGTAATGCGTATTGATAAATAGTTCTAATTGTACGTAGCGTTGGTATATTCATACTCATAAATCGTGCATTTAGTACATTGACCTAGTAAAATATGTATGCAGTTCAGTACATACATAATATGCACAGTGTTATACCTGATAATTTTGGGAAGTCAAGCATGCGCGATGTAATACTTCTTCTTTCCTTTGTTGTCGTTGTTTTTTCATTAACGGTGTATGTACACCAATTACCTGCAACTATACAATAACCTGAAGAACACGCGGTTCAAACTCTTAACCTTAACTAATTGGAGCGTTGTATATTTCAACGCGGTCTAATTACGATTTCTTGAACAAACTATGTAGTATAGGTTTGTGGGTATAGTTTTTCATAGTTTTTCATGTGTAAATAAATAATTCTGAACAATATTCTCAAATTTCTTCGAATTCTGATCCTGAACGAATGAATAATTCACTCACGAACACTGATATAAGAATATTTTGTGTGTGATTTTTCTCTCATAATTGCCGTAGGCATGGCACTTTATAGTCAATTATTGCTTAGGCTCTTCCTTCGATAACGAAGCAGGTACAGCTTTATTCAGCGGTGTTCGGATGATGTTAGCTTCAGCTGGATAGAGATTGAAATGATTGATTCTTATCACCCCAACCCAGCTCTGTCCAAAAATGCTGGCTAAGGCTAACTGTATCCGGGTAATGCTAGCTTTATCCAGATTCTGGGCTTTACCCGTAACATATATACTGTATGCGAATACGAGTCTGTAAATGAACTTTAGGCCAGTCGGACGCATGCTTGAGCGCTGCTAGTGTGCGTGTACAATTATAATGCATGTACGTACAAGCCGTCGGCCCCATCTAATTTGGGTGGTCGGCAAAAGTGAGGCGGCTTTTACAAGCATGTATACAATAGCACAAGCTTTCTTATACATGTGTGAGAAGTACGCGACTGGCCTGTATGAATATATGAATACATGTATTTTTTTTAAACGCGCGTTGCGCGTGTTACCCGCAAAACGCTCGTGCATAGGTAAGTATAGGTATGTATGTAGTACTCCTATAGGTATTGTCCGCAACGCGAATATGCGACACATGACAAACAGATAACACCACAGGCATATCTCGGGTTCCCACACTCTCAAATGACACGCGCTACAAATGCGATTGTACTATTATACGTATTATCCTTATAGTATATGAACCTATGACATTATATACTCTCATATTCTGCCACATAATGACTATATCACTCACTCATCGTCCGTACCCGTGTAGTATAAATAGACTCCGTGTACGTGGTATATAGGTATAAGAATTCGTACGAACCGTTCAATCATAATCCCACCCGAATTTTCTACATATAGGTGGATATTTTGACAAGAATATATACACTATGTATAATATTATCTACGAGCTTATCGTGAATCCTCATATACTTTCGCATAGCCAGCGGGCTTTTCCATATCATAATCTAGTGATATCGCATCGTCGTCAGTTTGTAACGCCAATTCTATGACAATCATTCATGTTCACGCAATATGTTGGGTAGAATTGTATCGTGTGCGATCAATACCATACCTATAACTATATGAGTATAATATTAGTAAATATAATATGTGCCTGTTGATGACGAGTATACTATGATACTTCTTGTGATAATAACTATACGTATCTAGATGTCCGAAAAATACACGCATGTTGTGTTATGGATTGGTATTCCAGCGCGAGGCCTTCGTCGCGACCGAAAGTTTACAACTTTCACTATACACGATGTATTCGCATAACTTCTGACACCGCGGGAGAGCAGCATGTGGCGTGGTGCGGCGTTTCGTTGCGGTGGCGGTTGTAATTTCGTACGCACAGAGTTTGGAATGTACGCATGTATAGGTATGTGTGTGATTCGGCGCTGCAGGCCGTGGAGACCGAGCGACGCACGAATAGTTCGATTTGACAGATTCAAGCGGCAAATTCGGATAATATCTGCGCTGTAGCATATCCGTGGAGTAGGTAGAGGTAGACTTGCTATCCAGTTGCCCCGTCCAGCGGCGAGAGGGGTTTCGATTCTCTAGCAACAGACATTCGATATGCATTCGAGACTCGCTTGGGTTGGTGTGTGCCGACGACTCTGCTAGCGACCGCCGAGCGCCGACTGCCGAGTGCCGAGTGCCGAGTGTGACGTCATATTGGGGGCGCGGGGCCCGAGAGTACGACACACAGGGTTTTATCGGTGTCGGTATCGTCGGGGCAGGTGTATCGGCCAAAGTATTTCCAATAGGTTTGATTAAAGTACAAATTAATATAAATTTAGAAGTTTAAGGGTGGAGTGCGCACGGAATATCGGGAAGGTAAAATAAAAGGCTTGAGCCGAGTGGGTGACATGATAAACGCGGTGATCGTTGAATATCAAAATATATAGTACATATAAGTATAGTATAGCGGTGGAAGGCAGCGAGCTGCAGAAACATGGCTTCTACGAACAGCTCGTCGAACAAAATGAAATCGGAAAATGTTCCACAGTGGAAGAAGGATCTGATACAACGTAGACGGCAGCAGACCAAGGTCTTGGCAAATAATGGAGCTAGCGTTAAGCTATGTACAGCAGTTATCGGGGCTTCGGGAGGGGCTGAAACATTTGATAACGGTTTGACAAGTGTTTCTAGCACACAAGAATGCGTCCGCGCTCCTAGTAACTGTGGTAGTGTTGGTGGCGGTGGCGGTAGTGGTAGTGGTAGGCCGCTCGCTGTTACCACCAACGAATTGAATTCTGTTGGTGTTTTCGCTCACCATTTGGGAGGGACGAGTGCGTCAGCAGCTAGCGCCACCGACGGTGGTTTCGATCATTTGAAGCCTCAGCAGCAACAGCATACAGTCGCGGGCAACATGCGCCTTGAGACGGACGTTTTGTTGTGTTCCGAAACGGATTATGATTTGAATTCGGTGAATAAAATGGTCGACGATAATAAATCCGAGTCAAGAAGTATCGTTGCTGTTAACAAATTCAATAGTAACAACAAAACGGGAGATATGGATTCGTCGAAGTCGGCTTGTAACAATAACAAACCGCCGAGCGAAGATGGTGAGAGTGACAGTTCGGAGGAATTGCAATACGGTCCGGGGATTGTGAACCGGTTGAAAAGCAAATACCTAAATCTCACGCTGCGGGAGATGAATAAAACGAGAAAGAACGTGCAGAATTTTCGGCGCGCAACAAGCCTCGAAGATCTTTTGGACTGTGATGACGAGTCGAGTGATAAAATAGCGCGAAAATATGCAAAGAGAAGCGCACCGCCCGGTATTTCGGCAAAAAACGATAGATACAGAAATATAAATCGTGGTAATGATTCGATGAAGAGAGCCCGTAGCGTCGAAACTCTGTTACGTTATAATTCAACCTCCGATGATGTTATACCTCACATTGTACCGAGCAGATTTACTGCTAGCATTCCAAACCACGAGCCACCGAACGATCATATTATATTAATTGACCGTAGCTCGGTCAAAATCGAAAGTAAACTTGTTGATCAAGATAGACCAAAAGCGTTGAACAAACCGAGGAGAGTGAAATTGGTTGTTGATGAAACTGAACGGCCTCCTCCCGATCTAGTCAAAACTACAATGCGAATATTTGAAGGTTCAACGAAGAAGTTGAAGCCGAAGGGTGAAGTGGCCGCCAAGGTTGCCACTTTTAAGACAATTAATGATACGTTTAAGGCTCAAAATCAGAAGAAAATTATACCGAAACCACCGCTCCAACCGAAACCGTTTACAAACGGCGTCAATAAAATGCCCAGTTCACCGAAAAAATTAACTCCGTCGATACCGACAGTCGAGAGATTGGAACATCCGGAAACTCTCCATAACGATGGTGTTATCACTGAGCCTATTGTTCAGTCGGTTTCATCAGTTGTCAGCAAGTTTCAACAGATTGAAAAATCACAGTCACCGTCGCAGTCGCCGGAACCTTTGTGCAAGTTTAAGTCGTCGCCGATAGCGAGTCCCGAACCACCGCTGAATAGTAAATCGAAAGTATCCACCCATCCTGCGGATTCGAAAAAAAAATCACCATCACCAACACCAGAACCGAGACCTTCACCGGCACCGAGAATTTTGTCGCCTTTGTCTCCGAAGAAGGAATTTTTCCGACAAAATTCATCGTCGATTAAAGCCCCGAGTCTCGAGGCAGAAATTTCGGAGGAAATGTCGATCGCCGAATCGTTCAAATCGATCAAAAATTCCCAAGAATTGAATGAAACGAATTTCGAAATTTTGAAACCAAGTGCGGACAATTCCAGACAACATACATACGAGAGAGTTGAAAGTGTTGATGATCAGAGAAAGGAAGCTGCAAGGTCATCGTCACCGATCGATGAATATGAAAATAAAGAAGAAGTAGAAGAGGTCGATGGAAGAAAGAGTATTTCAAAAGCAGCTTTGGATAACATAGCGAAGGCTGGTACAACGATGCAGTTTAGTTTCGACAATAAAATTGATGCGAGTAAAAATTATCTACCTGGTTCTTCTACCGGTCAGAACGGCCAGTCGAAAATGCCTGAAAATATACCGTCAAAACCAGTTAGTAAATCGCCGGACAGTCAAGACGGTAACGTGATTTCTAACTCAGGAATTATTCAAAGTCCGATCAGTATTTCGGTGGATAACAAATCATTCCCAGGTGGAAATTTGGATGAAAATCTACAGGAAACGCTCGTAGACTCGCTAGAAATTTCGGCCGGTTTCGAAGAGAGAATTGAATCGACGACGGCCGGTAATGGCCTGCAGGCGAAAATCAAAACTGCCGATAATGAGAAGGATACGGAATTAGTTAAAGTCGAAATGAAAAATACGAACGAAAGTAGTAGTAAGCCTATCGGGGCGATATGTAGTCTTGGATTAATGAAATCCCTGACGACAACAACAACATCGTACGGACAATGCAACGAATCGAAAATAATGAAAACACAAAAGACTGAAACAAAGACGGTGTCTCCACCGCAGAAGCAAATCGGTATAATAAGACCGCTGGTATCCACTAAGACACAAATCCCACAACAAAATCTTAGCAACCGAGAAATGGAGAAGAATTTGATTAACAGGGTCAAGAGCATTGAACAACCGACGAAAGTTGTTGTCAGTTTGAAGAGTGCCGAAGAAATTCAACCTGTGAAAAAAACGAACAATTCAAACAGTGGTGTGGGTAGTGGTGGTGGTGGTGGTGGATTGTGGGATACTAAGCCGTGGAACGACCAGAACAATACGATGGTATTTAATTTCAGTAATCGTAAAGACGTACCGGATTACATCGAGAACGATGGCTTGAGAGTTAGAAGAAAACGGACTAAGCCGAAGGTGAGCGTAAACGTCTTTTCGAAACACGATACAACTGTACAGTATACCTATTAATATTCAAATTTCATTTTATTATTTCTCCTATCTGAGAAAGTCCGTGCCACGAGATATTTAACGGTATAATACGATAATCGTTGGGTCTTTCACTTTCTTCGATACAGCGTTCTCTCTCTCTCTCTCTCTCTCTCTCTCTCTCTCTCTCCCTCCCTCCCTCTCTCTCTCTCTCTCTCTCTCTCTCTATACACCCGGCGTCGTTAAAACACTCGCTTAAAATGCCTGAGGGAAGTAACCACCGCGTTCGGAATCTTAAAATCACTTTTCAATTGGATATTCGAAACGTATACCTCCGCCGTTTTCACTCACCACCTGGCCCCACCTGCGCCCTGGAGATTCTTAAGTTTCGATTTCATCGACTAACAGCGACGCTGAATCCAGTGAATAGTCGAACAAAGAGAAAAGAGATAAACCGCACAATTAATTCCTATCTGTAATCATCGTCATTGATGTTTTGATGTACTCTCGATTTTGCATTGATCGATTCAACATCCGGCTACCGAGAAACGGTTGACAGCGAAAAATCTATTCCACCAATACATTGTGTTCAGGGTTGCAGGTAAAGCCGTGAGTTTCTCTCTCATACTATCCGTATATAGCACACGTGCAACGGTTTTCTCTGACGTCACCCTTCGTCGAAAAAAGGCTTCGAGTCTGTAGGGGTTCTGTGTCCATTCTGTATACCTACATAGAGCCGCACAAGCTGTAACGAGAATTGGTTACTAACTTACTTACAATTAGACGAAAAAGAAACCCCGATGGCTAGTTTGTTCCTTCTTTTATTTTTTGTTTATTAAATGCCGCGAAGTAGAGAGTAAGAAAATGAAAATTAACGAACTGTTACTGTGAATTGGAATGGACTACTGGGAAAATGGACGACAATTAACTGCGACTATGTCTGCGTACGAGCTATGAACGTCTCGAATATGTTTTCAGGAAGTCAAGTCTGAGCGATTGGTATAATATTTATCTATAGGTATATAG
This sequence comes from Phymatocera aterrima, assembly GCA_963170745.1. NCBI lineage: Eukaryota > Metazoa > Arthropoda > Insecta > Hymenoptera > Tenthredinidae > Phymatocera > Phymatocera aterrima. The sequence goes on from OY720662.1 coordinate 18,064,681, forward strand.
ATAGATATTTTGTTTCTCGTATCCATTACAATCCGCATCGCGTGGTATTTTTTTCCGATGTATCGTTATCGTGCGATATACCTTCTGGATTCTTTCCTTTTACTTTCATACTTATTTGACTTATGAGACACGAGCATGTGCGAATCAAGCCATCGCAATTGCACTACCTAGATCTTGCGCGCTCAGTTGAAAAGAGACGAGCGCTTGCGGCAGCAGCGACGAAAACAATTGCAGTGAGCTGTTTCTCATCATCATTTCTCTTGCATAACTATATTATTATAATTGCAACAAGAAATGAGAAAGACACGACACGAACGCCTTCAATTTCCAAGCTGCGTAGTTAATCGTTGAACAAAAAATGAAATTCTCTCATATTTAATTATCATTCCGTTTGGTCGGGGTGGTAAAAGTAATGCAATACACGAGGAGAGATATACGAACAGAAACAACCACATATTTAATTATTTACCTACAGTACTGCTTCTTGATGCAATCGTTCCAGCTCTGGAATACACTCACATGTTTGTTTCGGTTGTAATTCATTTGTGAATTATTTTTGAACCAAAATTGGGTCGGCGGTATATTTGATGAATTGTTTATTGTACTTCTTGTTCTTCACCAAATTATCGAGATTTCTTCCTATTTTCCACGACTTACAGGTGAAAAAGAGAAAGAGATACCATTTATATCTTCCCAATGCCCAAACAATTCGGAAGTCATTGACGGTTCCAGTTGTTGAAATGTTATTGTAAAACAAAAAGACGTTGCACTTCGTTCAGATCGGAAATAATGATCATCGGGGTTGCGCGCGCGTAAACGGGGTGTTCACTAAAGCTGGTATTTCTCAGGGAAGCTTTTTCTTCTCACGAAAAAATTTCATTCAGCAACAATGATTCTGAACAAAAAACCGAAGAACAACAATTCGGAGCCGCATAACTGGCATATTACTCAAGTGGCCCATGAACAAAAATGATATTGCTGAATAAGTACACTTCGAACAATTATCAATTAAAAAATTACACGAACAAACATGGACTTCTCAAGAAATTTTCCTTCCAGATTTTAGTAAATGATTACGGTGCAGTTTTTGATGGTGCTCGAGCCAGTGGTTAATCATTTGCGCATTCAGTGACGAGCGATTTCAATGATTTCCAGCGATTTCAAAGGAATTCACGCGATTCGAAGCGACGTCCAGATTTCTATGCATTTCTCCAGCCATCTTGATATAAATCGGGAGGATTTTGATTCATTTTCGGCGATTTCAAACTGTTAATTCCGACGCCTAAAATCTCGCATCGATTTCGCTGATCTCATCGTTTCAAGCGATTTCCACATCGATTCCGGAGTCATTATTCACGTGGTGGTCTGTGGTGTCAGCAAGTGATAAGCCGTTCGGGCTCGAGTTTATAACGTTAACGCCACAAAATTGCGAGGAATGCAATTTTTTCTGCATCACGTTGTCTGACCTTCGGATAATTTCCATAATTTTGTTACGTGAACTTCATTCCCATGTTGGTAGTATTTTGGTATGTTTTTACATCGAATGGTCAAAGAGGGCATCTAGTGAACGCCGACGCCGACACCGACACCGACGCCAACATCCAACAGTAACAAAAGACGATCGTTAACGAACCGGTAACTAGAGCACGCATCGAGAACACCTCTTTTCTTCTTCTCCTTCTTATTCTTATACTTCTTTCCCCACCGCGGGAGAATTTAATATTCAATATCATCTGTGTGCATTCCTCGATTGTAATTTTTCGTATTCTAACCAAACCTAACTCTTTCGGCATTCGGAGTTATTGTATTCGGCGTCTCGATGTTCTCTCGCAGTTTTTTTATCGCATTAAATCGCTCATGAAAGATGCTCTGACCGCGCAGGGGACACAAGGCGCGTTGGGTATGGGAGAGGAAAGAATCCACAGGAGCCCGAAGCATGAAATAGGTGCCATAGACTGCGGACAATGGTTTTTGTCCGGGTATGCATGCTGGCATGCTTGTTGCTCTCTCAGGTTCTTTGCATAATGCGATGAGAAAAAAGGAAAAAGATGAAGAAAAAATGGAACAATAGCACCGAAAAAGGGACTCCTCCAATACACTCGCTCTCTTGATGCAACGCGCGCGTCAAAGCATGCATATGGCATAGAGTCCCAGTCAACACGCGTCGCGGCCGGCTGGACGAAGGATCGCGTGTCTGAATCTCTCATTAGTAAGGTGTATATATATATATACACCTAACTGGAGCTATAAATAGGAACGTCTTCGACCTCTTATCAATCTCGTAGTTTATACACATATATACCAGCATCGCACCGCTACACTACGCGAAGAAGTGCAGAACGGTTTACTTCTATGCGTACAACAGGTACTTGCAGGCATAGTCCCCATCGATCAGTCTATTCGTCACACATGCACGAAAAGACCGATATTCCGTGCCTGCGGAGCGAGAGCAAAGCGGCAGTTTACCGACCGAGGGAAGAAAGCGATATTTAACTCGCTGCGATGGCTGCTCTCCGAAAATTCAGCTTTGAAATCGGCATCTTCTCACGCGTGCGCAATAGAAAATATCGCGTGTATAACTAGGAAGAATAGGCGTTGTTTTCGGCCTTGTGTGAAACGTCGTTAGAAAAGACCTATTTTCGTCCCTAGTCACAAAATATACAGTATACTATGAACGATCTTCCCGCGGAACTCTGCGTAGATTGTCATTCGTTAATGGCGTAGAATAATCCCGCGACAAAATTTGCCTCGAAATTCATGGCCGTGGTAACTTTTCGAATTTACTCTATGTACTGTATACCTATATACATGCTCATACAGTTTTATAGACACAGATCTAGAGCATTCCGCGCACCGCCCGGCCGGCAAAGCAGTTCAGAGAACAATCTCTGCACTCGGTGAACGGTATAGTACCGCAGATCGGATTGCCCGTGGAATGCATCATCCAGAATTATTATCGATTATCCGTACCGTGAAAAGAAACGGTTTCGTACCATCGTTGACCAATCGACCCTAAGCAAAAGAAAGAGAAGACATGGCAAAACATACTAATTGTAAGTGAACAGGCTTACAGCTGTATATTTGATCTCTGATCGTTCAGTGTTGGAAAAACGAGGTCACAGATTTTCGTTCTCCCTTGATCAATTTCATTATATTACTAATCGGATCGTAATCAATATATACGTGACCTCGCGTGATCGCTTCGTTTCTTACATAGCATATATAGCATATCGGAGGGCCTTTAGCTATAAATATGTGCCTGTACACAAAACTTATCGTCATCTACACAATAGTATAATATGTGAGAAGATAAATCAAAGATCTTGGTTCCGATATCTTCATGTTATTTTTATCATATAGGTATCATCATACCTTATTGTCTTTCATTTATAACGCGTGTTACACCGCGAGCTCAAGTCTATGTCTCATATTTTAGCTCTCTTATGTTGAATCGTTTACAAGGTTTTTTTTCCATTCGTAGATACTATAAGGAAACATTAGAACGTTTTTTTTCCATTTCTGATTTTGTACTTCATTTTGTGAAGCAGATTTTGTACCACTCGGTATGCGGTGCGCGAGTAACGATGCCCGTACAGCGTAACGTACACTGCTTTCCTCGCAATTTGCAACAGTTGTTATAAATATCATTCTCTTCAATTAGTGACGTCATTAGCGAATAACTATCACAATTTCATGAAGTTCAGGCTTTTGAGGTCAGTTCAGTTAGATCGAGAGCAATGATTCCAGCCGTTCGGGCGCCCAAACGTCGCGAAAGATTGAATTTTTTAGCAATTTGCGACTGCAGGAATCTTCCGCCGAAGTAACATCTTGATATTTATTTTTACCGACTTCGGGGATCTTCGGTGTCTACGTCAACGTCCTGGATTCCCGGAATCCACAGAAAAGTACCTATCAAGACGTTTTTCCCGGCCAAAAAATTGAGCCAAAAATCGCTGAAACATGAAATTTCCAAACGGCTGAGACTATTTATCTAAACTTAGGCATCGCGCTATGTTGCCGTTTTTACATCTTACGCATCTTCTTTGCGAATGATTGTATCATGTACCTGTATAATATGTATACCTGCGTGAGTAGAGGAGCTGCCATTCAGGAAATATTGTTAAAGACTTCAAATATCAGGGTTTTCTTTGGACCGGAATATGCACGAGTAGTATGTGTGCGTGATCGGGAATATTGCAAATTATTCCGCAGGCTGTTTACCCTCGTCGTAAATATAGACGTACGTGTATAATTGCAGCGATGGAAAGTGAACAGCGAAGGTATAATATTCAGATATACACTGCAATTATACGTCATTATTACAACCCTGTTCCACTACGCGACCTCGAGTCGACTTGAGAGACCTAACAAGCACTTTGGACAATTTCGACAACCGGTTATATCGAATACTAAAAGAATAGGTATATACATGAAAATCATGAAATATTTGTCACTGCCCAGGTTGTAGCGTTTACGCAGCCAAGAAGAAAGAAAAGAAAAGGAGCAATATTTCATACTGTACTTTTTTTATATAGGTATCTACATACTCTGTATAATTTATTATCATCATAGGTGATAGTATGTATATATAGGGTTCCAAACGTCGTATTAAAAACCACAACGATATTCCTTGGATCGTATCATAGTACGATCGTGAAGAAACGTTGGAGCAAGATACGCAACGGAAATATCGCGATAATTCGTGAAGCTGAGGATAATTTTCGTTCGTCGGTAGTTTTTCAATTTTTCTTCAAATTTCCGCTTTGAACAAAAATATTTCCAAGCACATTCAAAAGTGTAATATAACATAATTTAATATGATGTAATACACTGACATGAATTGAGTGGCGTCTGGAACAAAATCGTAACTATATCCCGTTTAAATATATTAGGGCAGATCCATTAATTCTCGACGAAAGTGTGCGCACTTAGGTCAGCGATTTTGATGCCGATTTTTTTCTCAAAAGTACACCTTAAAAGAAGACGATCCTGAAATTTTGGGCCCGATATAATCAAATCCGGCCGCTGGAGAATTTTTTGAATTTAAAAAAAAGTCGATTTTTCACTGATTTTTAATAATTTATATCTCAGCTTCTATATAACTTAAAGACTCCTACCAAACGACATTCTTCTCAGTAGACTCTCTACTTTTAAGAAAAAAATGAGTATTTGGTCTCTACTCATATAGGGCTTAGCTGACAGCCTCTAGCTAACGAACTGTTTTGGTTAAATTTTACCTATTTGTAAAACACTAGTATATGTACAGTGTTTGAAGTTAAGGGTCGACCAGCAGCTAATGTCTTCTATTGGGGTATACTTCAGTGGCATCTATGCAATTTTTACTTGATTGCTTCTATTGAGTAAAGTTATAGCCATCTGAAACCAATCAAATTTTAAAAAATTGCAGTTTTCAGATGGCTAGAACTTTTTTCTCCGAACTTCGATTTCCTTCAAACTTTCAGGAAAGTTGCTTTATTATGATCCTGAAAGGCCTTGAAAATTTGAGCTAGAGAATCGAGCTTGTATTCAAGTTATGAATTTTTTAATATTGCCAAAATTGCGGTGAATTTAATAAGGAATTCCTTAATAGTCATCACTTAAGCGTATAGAATAATAATTACCGAATAAAACAAAAATAATTACAAGCTTGATTCCCTAGCTCAAATTTTCAGGGCTTTTTAGGAACATAATAAAGCAACTTTCCTGAAAGTTTGAAGGAAATCGAAGTTCGGAGAAAAAAGTTCTAGCCATCTGAAAACTGCAATTTTTTTAAATTCGATTGGTTTCAGATGGCTATAACTTTACTCAATAGAAGCAATCAAGTAAAAATTGCATAGATGCCACTGAAGTATACCCCAATAGAAGACATTAGCTGCTGGTCGACCCTTAACTTCAAACACTGTACATATACTAGTGTTTTACAAATAGGTAAAATTTAACCAAAACAGTTCGTTAGCTAGAGGCTGTCAGCTAAGCCCTATATGAGTAGAGACCAAATACTCATTTTTTTCTTAAAAGTAGAGAGTCTACTGAGAAGAATGTCGTTTGGTAGGAGTCTTTAAGTTATATAGAAGCTGAGATATAGATTATTAAAAATCAGTGAAAAATCGACTTTTTTAAAAATTCAAAAAGTTCTGCGGCGGCCGGATTTGATTATATCGGGCCCAAGTTTTCAGGATCGTCTTCTTTTAAGGTGTACTTTTGAGGAAGAAATCGGCATCAAAATCGCTGACCTAAGTGCGCACACTTTCGTCGAGAATTAATGGATCTGCCCATTAATAATAATTTCAATGAATATTATGTGAAAAGCAGAGATTATTGTATATATCTGCATACGTGTACGTATACATATACATATACATATTCATATACATGAACATGCACATGCATACACGTTATACGCGCGTTGTTGAAAGTTCCTACAGAGCAATTTGCTGAGTGGGGACATCCCACCGCCAACGTCCTGTTCAACTTAACCCACTGATAACGCTGCATCCTCTCCGCCGTATTTACTTCGGTCGAAGATAAAACGGCTCACCACATTCAAACCGACGGCGACGCGCTATCACTGCTGCCGGACATCGCTACGTCCAAACGGTCCCTTTATACATGAAACGACGCGGCACGAACGACGAACATTGACTCAAACACCCGACGAATATTTGTGCTCGTATATATATATATATGTATAGATTTTATAGTATATAATCTTATTTCCGTGTTGAGCGACTGAAGCGACAGAGGCAAACCATGCCGATCAGCTTTGGACACCGACCAAACAAAAGAAAGAAAAATAAAAATCGAATAAACACTCACGTAGGTGTAACAGTTTGTTGTAAAATACATTTTTTTCATCACATCGCGATGTTGAGTCATTCCCGGAAAATTTTATCTCCGGCGGTCGGTCGGTCGATGCAGTTTTTCCGTATTTCTTCAAGTCCTATTTGCGCGTGTGCAGGTGTAGCATATTTGATGATCCCCCGTGTGTATATCGGAATTTCAGAGGCACAGTTCAAATTTCTCCGACACGAACGAAGGCCGCGGCTTTTTTTTCCAAAGCCCGGGGAAAAATGAAATCCGCCGATTTTTCATTTTGGCTATTTTTCCCGATTTTTTCGGAACTTTATACACATGTTACACATGTTTCATGAACCTCAATCAATATTCACTTTTCATGATTGTGTTGCACCTTAGTCCAAGGAGATTCTGATCCCTCATATTGGAGCCTTTCGTGGATCGATTAGCGATCGGTCGTTGTTGATCGTCGATTAAATGAGAATCGCGGGAATCTGCAGACCGTGTAGGTTCTTTGATCATTGCTAATCGGGGCGCAATACCAATACCAATAACATAATATCTCCCGTGCCTATACCTATTCCGAGACAGTATTATATATAGTGAAATCGATCGAGTCTGTAGATTAAGCTGTTATGACGTAATGTCTGCACGCTTGTAGCGATTGATATGATATAATTATCACAGAACGAATTCTGCGTTGCGTTATGTCGATGCCACTGTACTCCATATAGTGGCACGGGCGTTTTATAGATTTTGAATATATATTTTGTGGCTCTGCGATCGTTATAGCGATTAAAGAGAGATTAATGTACATGCCTATATATACATATCGAAAGAAGCATATTGGTGAAGCTGATATCGAAACGATCGACGATTATTCACGCGATATGTCCACTTCTCTCTCTATCCTATAAAAATTTCTATTATAGTATACATGGCTGATATATTTTCCCCGGTTTTTATGGCAGCAGAGCGCCCTACGTGTAGGTCTCGTAGGTATGTATGTCCCTGTAGTTGAAAATGTGTGTGAACCTGGCACCGCATTTTCAAAATTCGAAAAATTTATTGACAGTTCCGTTGGCACCCGGGATAGTTCTATAGTTCCTGATGGTTCTAAAAAATAGTTCCGTCGATTTAACCTAAAAATCGGTAATTCGAAAATATGAGGTGCCAGCTTCCCGTAACACCTCATTTTCGGAAAAAAAATATTTTTTTTGTTGTTATCGATAGTTCTCGGAGAGTTCTATAGTTCCCTACAGTTTGAAACGAAAGTTCTCAATTTTTGATGTTGGAAATGACGAAAAAATAAAAAATTCTAGCACCTCACCCTATTTCAAATTACGAGGGAGGGATGTATTTCCACGTGTTTTAATCAACTCAATCGCGGATTGTGATCTTTCTCATGAGGATTTGAAGTTTCGATAACCGTTTTAGTGTTAAACGATTCTTTTGAATCATTCAAAGGATCAACAGCGCGAAAAAGTGCGCGGTACCGATCGATCTTCTTCGAAGTTCCGACGACAGTTCCGGTGAGTTCTGGGATAGTTTTCATCAAATATATCAGTTTGGGCGATAGTTCCGATCGTCAACATTTTTATAGAATTATTGAAATAATCTAACAGCACCTCATCGCGAAAAAGTGGGCAGTGCCGATCTGTTTCGAAGTTCCGACGACAGTTCCGGTGAGTTCTGGGATAGTTCTTATCAAATATATCAGTTTGGGCGATGGTTCCGATCGTCAACATTTTTATAGAATTATTGAAATAATCTAACAGCACCTCATCGCGAAAAAGTGGGCGGTGCCGATCTGTTTCGAAGTTCCAACGACAGTTCCGGTGAGTTCTGGGATAGTTCTTATCAAATATATCAGTTTGGGCGATGGTTCCGATCGTCAACATCTTTATAGACTTATTGAAATAATCTAACAGCACCTCATCGCGGAAAAGTGGGCGGTGCCGATCTTTTTCGTAGTTCCGACGACAGTTCCGGTGAGTTCTGGGATAGTTCTCATCGAATATATCAGTTTGGGCGATAGTTCCGATCGTCAACATTTTTATAGAATTATTGAAATAATCTAACAGCACCTCATCGCGAAAAAGTGCGCGGCGCCGATCTTTTTCGTAGTTCCGACGACAGTTCCGGTGAGTTCTGGGATAGTTCTTATCAAATATATCAGTTTGGGCGATGGTTCCGATCGTCAACATCTTTATAGACTTATTGAAATAATCTAACAGCACCTCATCGCGGAAAAGTGGGCGGTGCCGATCTTTTTCGTAGTTCCGACGACAGTTCCGGTGAGTTCTGGAATAGTTTTCATCAAATATATCAATTTGGGCAATGGTTCCGATTGTCAACATTTTTTTAGAATTATCGAAATAATAGATTATTAGAACAGCACCTCATCGCGGAAAAGTGCGCGGCGCCGATCTTTTTCGTAGTTCCGACGACAGTTCCGGTGAGTTCTGGGATAGTTCTCATCGAATATATCAGTTTGGGCGATAGTTCCGATCGTCAACATTTTTATAGAATTATTGAAATAATCTAACAGCACCTCATCGCGAAAAAGTGGGCGGTGCCGATCTGTTTCGAAGTTCCGACGACAGTTCCGGTGAGTTCTGGAATAGTTTTCATCAAATATATCAATTTGGGCGATGGTTCCGATTGTCAACATTTTTTTAGAATTATCGAAATAATAGATTATTAGAACAGCCCCTCATCGCGGAAAAGTGCGCGGCGCCGATCTTTTTCATAGTTTCAATCAAAACAATCGGGAAATATCCGATAATTTTGAAGGTCTTGTGGTATTACTACAGATAATTCTAAAAGAATGTTGACAATCGGAACCATTGCCCAAATTGATATATTTGATGAAAACTATTCCAGAACTCACCGGAACTGTCGTCGGAACTTCGAAACAGATCGGCACCGCCCACTTTATCGCGATGTTGATCCTTTGAATGATTTGAAAGAATCGTTGCAAACGGTTATCGAAACTTCAAATCCTCATGAGAAAGATCACAATCCGCGATTGAGTTGATTAAAACACGTGGAAATACATCCCTCCCTCGTAATTTGAAATAGGGTGAGGTGCTAGAATTTTTTATTTTTTCGTCATTTCCAACATCAAAAATTGAGAACTTTCGTTTCAAACTGTAGGGAACTATAGAACTCTCCGAGAACTATCGATAACAACAAAAAAAATATTTTTTTTCCGAAAATGAGGTGTTACGGGAAGCTGGCACCTCATATTTTCGAATTACCGATTTTTAGGTTAAATCGACGGAACTATTTTTTAGAACCATCAGGAACTATAGAACTATCCCGGGTGCCAACGGAACTGTCAATAAATTTTTCGAATTTTGAAAATGCGGTGCCAGGTTCACACACATTAGTTGAAAAAGGTGTTTGTCCAGCGTGGAAGCAGAGCCGGAATGTGGCCTAGGATAACTGGACTCAAGAAGAGTCGAACTGAGACGAAGTTATATACAGGGTGACGGCGTATACTTTGTTGAAAACTGGATCGAAATTTCCTCATCAATTCTTCTATAAAATGCATATATAGACTTTGCGTTACGGTCGATCGATTCTGTGCTCGCAGTTTATTCCACACATCGACGAGCGCCCGTTCACAGACCGCGTGTCATTGGCCAATCTCCGATCAACAATAAGAAAAGATCGATGCATTTCGGGGAAGAATTGGTGATGAAACTTTCATACCGCTTCTGACAAAGGTTACCCCCGTTTAAAATCTCGGCGTCGATTCCGGGTCACCCCGTATAGCTCCGCCGCTCGCGGTGGTAGTAGATATCATAGACTGAATCCAGAATTGAAACGAACTGTATAGCTTGTCAGCAGTACAACCTCGGGAATATTTTTTCATCTTCTCACGTAGGCAGGTAGGTAGATCGTGCATCTTTTTATTTTAGGGCTTTTCGATATCATCCTCACATATACAAACTCATAAGTATAACCTACTATGACCAGCACCAGAGATAACACTTGAGGATATTATACTCGATGTCGACTCTTTTTTTTTCTTTTACATCTCTTCTTTTTTCACAATTCCTCTCGCATTACTTGAAAACCAAACGAGATAAGAGAAACCCGAAAAATCTTAGCTATTCAATGTTTGCGTAGATTTTTATTCATTCATAGAACTATAATTTTTCTCTAACCACTTTACCAGTGTCATTCCATTCGCAAAAGCTTCTGGGTGTGGCTCGGTGTATCGTGTTATGTCTTTTGAAAAAACGTCTGACATAGGTTGCACGTAAGCGTAAGCTAGAATTTTCGAATTGTATACGTATTGTTACGTTATCGGACAATTCACTCCGATTTTCAACGTGGACATCTTATATATGCACACACATATATATATATATACATATATATATATCATGTACGTGGCGCATGGAACTCAGGTGATTTATGGGTTTTTTTTCGTAGTTCTCGGTGTCCGAAGATACAGGAAAGATGTACGAGTATTCAATTATTATAATAATGTTGATAGATCTAATCAATGATCGTAAATATATGCTTGAAATTAATTCAGATAATGACGACCCAAGCGAGAATAGGAACGGAGCGGAAGAGAGAGAAATGCTTTAACGGCGATGTTGCGATACTTTGTTAATGAGATATTCATGTATATCCAAAACCACAACGGTGCGAGGCGCGCGAATCGCCCCGAGGGGAACGGGCGCCCCAAGTAGGTATATCAATATATGTAACATCAAATGAAATTTAAAAATTTGATTAATTACTCTTCTACCTACTCAATTATCTGAAAAAGTTTATATAATCTCTAACTACCTCGATATATTTCTAAGGAGTGCTCTCTAATCGCTTATGTTAGTGCTGACTAATCGATGACTCGCTCATCGCAAGTTAAGTGTTGATTGAATAACAATACATACGTACATGCACGCACCTCCGAACAAATTTTTGTAGTATATATAGGTAACACACGGAGTGAAAGGTGAATTTTTAATTTTTTTCGCTGTTTTCTCATTCTCATTCTCGCAGGATACAAAAAATTGAAACAATTTAATCATATTATAGAAAATGAATTTTCATAATTTTTTGTATTCAGACCATATGTACCTAGAAATACGTATGTTAGATATGTGACCGAAAATTAGAAAAGTTGTGCACTTTTTTTCTTGTTGAAACCACATCTGAAGCCACAGGAATTGTATAATTCTCAACGATTATATTTTCATTATTTTACATTCATATGATTTTTCAACTACTTGTCCCGCGAAGCGCTGCGCGAAGGCTCGCAAAGGAATATGCTCAACCTTTTGGTCCGATAAAAATATATATTTTCACTAAAAACAAGATAAATAGGTCTCATATTTGCCATAGATAGTCACTGCTCCTTCTAACGGTTTTCGCATACACACCTACGTATGCATGTAGACGGATATACACGCAATCTAACCGGTTGTAGGTATGTCTGCTGCAGATAGAATTGTAGACGACGGACTTGTGGGGAATTTAGACTCGCTATATCTTGAGTGTACAAAAACCGTTTCGGAAACGATAATCGTAGATTCACGCAACCGACTCGATCGATTTCGATGGAACTCCGAGAATCCGTCGAGTACGATGGCAGAAAGTGACTGAGTATTCCACTCTTTCGAAACACTGATCGGATTTGACAAAAAATAGATATTCCTCATGTTAGCTAGGTTAGAGTGCCAGCGGTGACTCTAAATCCCCCTCAACTACGTTCAGCGAGGAGAATGAAATACTCATAACATCGCGATGATTTCTGCAGCTTGCGGTAAAATACCTATAGGTATAGACTAAATTTTCAAATTTATGATATTTTGTGTTTTCGGTTTTTTTTGTTATAATTTGTAAATGTTACGCCTATATTCGTCGATTGTGATAAATTTATACTTCAGCTCCCCGTTCAGCTCCATATAAATTTCATAAATTTTACAACTTCAACATCTCCTCGTACGATGCTCTCAATCCTATAGTTATAATATAATATACAGGTCGCAGACAGAAGCCTACTCCGACTGCAGCCAGGATTTTTTGCGCGTATTAGATCATAAATTATTATGTAATCTTATAAGAGACCTTTCGAAATTATCACCTTATTATATATATACCTACATCTGCTTCGTTCGTCGGTTTTTCTTCTTTTTGGTTTCTTCTTTTCCAACTGTAACTAGACACTGGAAAGTTATTACATACATATATTATGCACGTGCTCCCACATTCGCTGTACATACTTGCTTGATTTCATTTTGTGTGTGCCATTCGGCTTTCAATTTGAGCCACTTTATTAGTAATTCGTTTGTGGATATTGTTTCTTTTTCTCTGATCTTACCGATCAATTTATTTATATTAAATATTTATCCAATAGAACGAACGATGTAGTATTCCTGTGTATGGGGCATTGGAAACCAAATCAACAGCCCATGCTTCCGTCCGATTCTGATCGTCGTTTTGTAGAATGATATTGTTACCGACGCAAACAGGTCTCGGAATATTGTTCAGATTTTTGTTTACCACCACGAAAATGCGCTTTTCAAAAATCCGAAAAACTCTACACTGATTGTATATGATTCAAGATGTGTATTCACTGTTATATCGACTATTTGTTCAGAAGTTTTTAGTTCTTTCATCTCATTTCAGAATTCGAATTTTCACTTTCTCGATCGGTCACAACTTCTTCAAATGTCAATGGATTTAAATTTTTTGGGGGATTTATAGAAATGATAGTCAGGCTTCGGATACATTCAATATCATTCAAAGTCTGTCAATAAAAAAAACAAAAAATAGTAAATATCGAGATCACATTATTGTGTGGAGCTTGAAAACCATAGAATCAGTGTGAATTTTCACAGATTTTATAATGATTTTGAGATTTGTCATTGTGTTCGCGCGTACGAGAATGTATTTTAAAGAAAGTTGTGATCTCATTACACAGGTATGTACGTATAGGTACTATTTATTTCTAATGGATTTCGTTTTCAATTCAAATCATGTACAACGTATTATAAATATTTCGAAATTGTTTAATACATGTTCAACTTCTTTCCACTCTTACAATTTTCTGCATTCAAGTTGTAGGTAGTTTTTAATATCCACTCCTTCACGGGGACGATCGTCATTATAATGTAATATATGCATACTTACTACATACCTACGTAATTTCTTTAAACTGCAATGACTAATCGATGTATGGCCTAATAGGCATATTACGTATAATTTCATACACCTATATACAGGGTGAGTCAGGTTGACCGGGACTCATTTTGTGGATGGATTCTTCGAGAAATTCTGAAGCGAAAAGTCTTTCGCCAAAAATTTTGTGACCGGCGCGGCGGTTCTCAAGCTCCAGATGAGGCTCTAGGTTCACCTATCACAGAGCTTGTCCGTGAGCGAGACACGGCGGGGTAAGCCCGGATGCTCGAGCGAACAAAATCTTTGCACACTACATGTGAGCGTTGTGATCGGTTAACTTGAATATTCTCTAACTCGGAAACTATAGGTAGCAAGAATTTGCGCCAAAGGACTTTTCGTTTCAGAATTTCTCGAAGAATCCGTCCGCAGAATGTGTCCCGATTAACCTGGAGCACCCTGTATAGGTAATATATGAGAAAGTAAAATCGCGTTCACGCATAAAAATAGCCTAACAACGAACGCGGGCATTGCTTTGAAAATTTCACGTCCCATGTAGGTACGCAATTAGTGTGATATTCGTGACGTTGCAGGCGAGCGTTTAACTTTATAGTGTTACTAATATTCGACGCAAAAAATGATTGTTCGTATGTACGGATATGGCTACACATGCTTAATAAGAAAATTTTCATTCTCACACGCTCGAGTTACGTGCAAAAATAACTCTCGTAAGTGAAGAAATTATATGCAGCAACGATTTTTCTCGTTAAGAGGCCATTGGAGTCGCCGCTGGCAATCTAACCTAGCTAACATAAGGAATAATCATTTCCCATCAAATCCGAGCGTTGTTTTGGAAAAGTAAAATATTTAGCCCATTTCTGCCATCGTACTCAAAGAATTCTCGAAGTTTCATTGAAATCGATCCAGTCGTTTGCGAAGATTTACGATTCTCGTTTCCGAGACGGTTCCTGTACATCTAAGATAGCGCGTCCAAATGCCCCTTAAGGGGAATTTGGACTCGCTATGTTAAATGCACAGAAACCGTGTCGAAAACGAGAATCGTAGATTTACGCAAACGACTGGATCGATTTTGATGAATCTTCCAGAATTCGTTGAGCATGATGGCAGAAAGTGGCTAATTATTTCACTTTTTCAGGACATCGCTCAGATTTGATGAAAAATAAATATTCAATATGTTAGCTAGGTTAGATTGCCATCGGCAACTCCAATTGCGCCTTAACGAAACCGACAATCTGCTTTTGTACTCTCATAGCGGACAGTGGTATTACATACGGAATCTAATCTCGTAAAAATTGTAATGATCTAATCAATTGGAGAAAGGGACCGAGTAAGGAGTATGAACATAATTTAGAACCTCCGCTGAATAAGTTTCGGGCAATTTATAATGAGCAAATTTCTTTTCCAAACTATATACTATACACGCATACATGTTGAAGTTCGTTCTGATCCTGCGGAGCGAATTACGATGTCGCGGCATGGGTATAGCTATAATATGTTGAAAAACAAATTTCATATAAACTGCTGATATATATAGTTATACATGCAGTATATCAAGTTTCGCAGTACTCCCCGTATAATATACTCACGGTCCGTCCAGCTTCCGCAAATATCACCAAATATCGCCATGCTTATTCGTACGTACATGCTTACCTATGCATATAAGTGTACACACATAGCAAAGGTATGTATGTATAGAAAAATTGGAATGCTGTAGACGACTAGCAACGACCACTACGGAGTTTATTCCTTCTTTGACCATTTTTTGTTCTCATTTTTTTCTTCTCTGAACTGACATCACTTGACGACGGGATAAATACACCGCAGTTTCCGTTACTTAACGCAATTTCAATTCCCTCGAGATAAATGCTGGTGCGGTTGTTGCGGTGTATAAGTATCGTTGTTAACGCGATATATACATGTGTCGTGTAGGTATGGGTATGCATGTATATATGCCTGGATCTATCCTGGGACGCACGATCGATGAGAAATTAAATATATTCAATCTATTTCACTTTACCGTTAAGCGAAATACGTTCCGATTCACAAAAATTCAACATTCATTAGTTCGGTTCTGTAACGTTATTTATTGCACATGTATCCAGGTATAAGCGTAATAACCTGAGTGGGATTTGATCAATTCTTGAAAATTCACACACAGATGACAATATTCGTCGTATAATAAATATACCCCGGTTTTTTGTAATCGTACGATCCACAAAATTCAAACGATTTTTAATCAACGTCTCATATTTTTTTTTTTCCTCTCACATGCGACGAAGATATTACGTACGTTATATGAGGTTGAAGTTCAGGAAATTTCTGAGATCCGTGAAACAAAAGAAGAAAGAAAGAGTTGGAAAAAGATCAAGAAGTTTTCTCTAAAATCGTAAATTTTCAACCGATTTTATTTTTCGTCATTTTGATTGCACGTTGATTCGCTAGGTACGAATTTCACTCGTGGTCGCCTCACCGTATGGTATATACATTATATACAGTGAGAAGATTGGGAAGAAAGAAATGAATTTCGCAATATCCTTCACTGAGTCTCTGCGAACTGGTGGACTTTTTATAAATCTGTTAGAAAGAAAACAAAAAGAAGAAAAAATATGTAATAATCGTCGTCACAGATCACCGGATTTCATAATTATCATCATAACTGCGAGTATAATTATTACATTCGCGATTGAAACTATATGGCCGCGATGCGGTCGGGCCGGTCGTCCGAGATAAGATACACGGAAACAAAGGAAAAAATGAAATGACAATTTCCTCCATCGCGTATCATATCTGCGTTTTCAATGCAGATGATAATGAAATTTCTCGTACACGTATGTATATGCATTTACTCGTACGTAAATACATAGCGACATAAATATGCGGATCGTATGTGAATTTGAGAAAAAAGAAAAAGAGGGAATAAAAAGACAGGAAGTTAATAAAAGAGGCTAGTTTTAACGCTCGAACAATTTATTATTCCCTATGTACCACATATATATGAACAAATAGGTATAGATGGAGAATTTGAAACACGAGAAGCGGCGTCTAGAACCTAGAGACCCTGACTCACTACAAATCCGAGAACGCTGACCTGGCCGAACTGTATAACTACGTATATATCCTGCATCTATTTAATACTTTATCTACCCAGTCAGCGGAATACATAAAACGCCGAATCATCCAACGTTCCGTGACTTGTAAATTTATTGATTATTATTTATGAGAAACTGGAATCGACACCTTTTCTCTATTTTATTCACCATCTATACCTACCCAGGCCGGTGTACTGTAATCATACATTATCTGTCATTTCGTTAAAGCGCGTGAAATATTCATACTTTCACACTTAATTTTTGTATTTATACACGATGAATAAACTTTCAATATTTAACTAAAAATTGATCCCATACCAGCTGCTTCTGTAGGCATATCGGAGGCGTTAACCTTTTCAAAAAAAGGAACGCAAGCTGTTGGTACGTTAGTTGAACGAAAATTTATGGCACTTGAAAGAAATAATATAGCTACTTCTTCTTTTCCTTCTTTGCATGCCGAGCCGGCGACTCGATTATTTCAAGAAACGTTCGTTTTTTACTACATTTTTAGCCTTCGTTTCTTTTTTCTCCTCTTTCTCTTCTTTCCACGCTTCCAAAGCCGGTGGAATGATAATTAAAATGAAAGTTTCTCCTCTCTCGCGCACGATCATCCGGTAGCTCCAGCCCCGAGTCTCACATCAGTAAACCAAGAGAGAACACCCGGAGACTATAATGATGTATATAACGACAATGAACTTGGCGTTCCTCCGAGTACCGACTGCACTCGGCGCCATGAGAAACTCCCATAGAATTTTTCCATTCAACTGTCCACCGCGTTGGTCTCTCCACGTCGTCGTACCACTGACTTCGGTTAGACCTTGAACCCCGGTGTTACTCGGCATCCTGCTGGTTGCTCTTGCTCTTTGCTGCTGGTGCTCCTGCTGCACCAAGAATTCTAGCGACCGTAGTTTGTCGCTACATACAGTTCCATCCACGCATATCGAGTCTGTTCGGATATTATATTGAAAGCGACGAGAAATATCGTTAGTTAAATGTCTGATCGAAGGAGATCGGTCTGCAGCATTTACCGATGCAGATTTCCGAAATTTCGGGATTACGTGATTTTCACGGTTTTTAACGAGCAAACAAACGCCTTGTATCGGATATCGGGTGAAGAAGAAAGTTGGAGACAGGATTATATAGACGAGATGGAATCGGGTTCAATTCAACTATCGGACCTTCGTTTTTATTTATTTTCTCTCACAAACAATTACGAGACGTGAAATCGGATGTTGCAATATGTTCGGTATCCGTGAGCTACATAACGACCAAGAACACTTGTATTAAGCTGCTCTTTCGCACCCCATATAGCTATAACTTCGTGGATAATAATTGGAAACAAATTAATGCGAGGAAGATCGTTTGGATCCGCGATCTCTCTCTTCGAGGACAATACCATTTTTTATTTTGCATGCTCATACGATTTTTACTCGCCAAAGTATCACAGACATTTTCTTCTCAGTTCATAATTCCGTCATATACCTATACGTATGCATTTTGAATTTTTGATCAATCCATTTACAATCATACATATGTATAAATTTATTGATCCACACCTATTTATATAGTTGAGGAGAAATCCTACGTTCTTATAAAATAACACTCATAGGTTCTCCATATGAATTCATTTCGATTATCTTTCCTCACGTCCTTCCCCGTTTATTGTTATCTCCGTTCTCCGACCGGAACTGACACGCGTGATATCAAAAATCGTGTTACCGCAATCTCTGTGCTTTGATATCGAGGAACAGATACAAGCGCTTTAAATTTGAACAGGAAACATCTCCAACTAGTTTACGACGACCTTAATTCGTCGGTCATAGGACACAACACGGTGTGAAGTTTAACCTGAATTATTTAAAAAAAACTAGATTCTCATTTCAAGCTAATTGTTGGCCTCGAGGGAAGAGACGGTTCAAGTCTCCGCTCGTCATAATATACGGTCCATCGCATCCTTTGCCACGCTTATTGACCGAGAGCAATACCTACTTTACTTTCTCGTTGTTGGCGCAATAATCCGCGGGCAGGGGGGAGGGGGGAGGGGGGGGGGGCGAAATCTCAATGATCAGCGCTTTAATAGACCGGTTTCCAAGCGGAAATGGACCGGAAATTCCTAACGCAACGGCGCGGCGCTTGAGGAAATATAAATTTCTTTCCCTATTATTATATAGTTGCATGTGTTGCGCATCTGTATAAAGTGGTCCGAACTCCGATATACGTGTACTCGTGTATCTCATAAATCACGAATGTAGAAAGAGAAGGAAGAAAGGGTGTTTATTTTCTGAAATTTCTTTCGAAATTAATTCGAAATTTCGCATGTGGATGGAACGGAATAAGGAAGACAGAGAGCGGTGAAGGAGCCGGCTGAGTTTCAATACTCCTGCGAAATAACATTTATATATTTTCAAGTATAATTATAGAGACGGAAGTACGCGACATGCCGACGTCTAACGGGTGCCCGTGGCACGAGTAACCTTAACACCATAAACCTAGTAAATGCTCTACTTTTTGATAATGAAATAATGAAAATATGTGACAAAATAGTTTCGCGGTGTGTAACTGTATTTCCGGTTTTTACTCACTGCCTACGAATGTTATAGTTGGTACGTAATTGTTTTGCGTGTGAAGGCTGCACGCGATCCGTGATGATGAAGTGAACTTGAGCTGCCGCTGAACTGGCCTATAACAGCTGCCTCACGCCTTTGTTTAGTACAGAATTGACAAATCGGAATAGTTACAATTGCGAAAATCATCGTGCAGCAAGGTCGTCATTTGTACGTCATCTGGATGATAGATAAATCTAGAATCCGAACAATTCCGACGAGAGAAAAAAGCGCTCGAAATTTCACTTCGAGTGCTGCAATCATTTCGCAGAAGCGCACCGAAAACCTGTACGAATACTCGAAATGACTTTCGGCATAAACCCGTGAACATTCGTTTCGGAATCGGGTGAATTTTACCAACAAAATCTACGCCACTCTGCCTCCGGGGACCGTCTTTACTGCGTAAGGAACCGGATGTGTGTGAATTGATCCTTTCAGTTGATACCGGCCATATATACATGCGTGAACCTACGTTTATTCATCCTTTCGCGTGACCGGCGAGACAGGATGTCCTATTGATGAAGGAATTGAATAGAAACCGAAGTAATAATAAGAGCCCCGTCGTAGTACAGTACTCACGATCCCCGCCCTCCGGAGCGCAGCGTACTACAGGGAATCATTGCTTGTTGCTGCAATAATGGCGACTCCGTGGACATGTCTCCATCTAGGTCTATCACACATACGCTTCCTGCTTCAATGATAAATGAAAGCCTTTCATATACCTATAAAAGGAAATTATACCAATTTTCTTCGCTTTGTTCAGTACATACCTATATCTTCAATTTTCTCCGCCGTTAATTGTGACAGTTATTCATTCTCCAGAAATGCAAATGTGAATTGAATTCAGTTCAGTATTACATTTTATGAACTATCCCACGTTTTTATGCCTCTGTAATTTTTTCATCGATTTCTCGAAAATTTGCCATCTTCTTCACATTGACCAGCGCATTACATTTTTCGTTTTTCCCCGTTTTTAGGCCGCTGAAGGTGGGATAATAGTTCTGGATGCCACTGTGGACGCGTCGACAACCGATGATGGAGAATGGGAAATGACCGGTGGACCACCGTCGCCATGTAACGTTAGTTTTCTCAATGACAACATCCTCATCAATGGAAGAAGTAATTTGTCAAGACAGCCTCGAAACCACAAGGTGAGTTAGTAATCGCACATACCTTGAGCTTACGTGTTCTATAAATTTTGTGTATGTGTGTGGTGGGGGGGGGTCGTTTTTGCACTTTTTCATAGTCGCAATTATGGTCTGTGTGTTATATTGCTATTATCGCACCAATGAGTCGCGTCAGCCGTGGCGCCACGTTTATACTATACGTATAGTTGCAGATTGATCAATAATCGTCTGCACAACGACGAAATTCTTTCGGCATCTGGCTCTAGTCCGCACTAATTCTACGTTCCATTACGCCGATTTGAAAATATGCGTCATATTGCTGGTTTTCTTACTCACGAAGAAGTTCTCGCGATCTAGGTCGATGATATCTGTAACTGAATAGAGGCACGAATGGAGATTTTTATGTACTTGCGAGCAATGGCTCGCTCGTCAACAATTATCCGTTCGGTAGTTGTGGATTTTCCCAATGCAAGAAAAAATGCTGATGTTTTTCAATTTTCAATAATTTTTCACCGAATAATCTAAACATTCTCATACTACTTTGAATGTAAGTGGAAACATTTTTGTTCCGTTCTGTTCGGTTCTTCGGAAACTGAAATTTTGTCGGTTTTCGGTGAAATTAGTCTCAGAAAAGTTGAAAAAATAATACATACATATATAATTCCCTGGAAATTTCGTTCGTTGTGGTCTTCAGGCGATTACCACTACCAGTACGGAGTGTTTACCAATAATGCAGGTAACTGATCGAAAGAATTTTTCCTAATTTTACAGGAAATTAACGAAACGGGTCTTTTATTCCATTTCATATGAAAAATTTCGCTAAGATCAGTGACGAAGTAAAATCGAAACGAAAATAAATAATAACTGCACAACCACAAGACTATCCTTCGGGGCTATTTATAGAATATACAAAAATTGGGAACCAAATTAGCGATGCGGTGATGCGGACGGTCAGACACTGGCTGGATCGGATCCGCGTGGAACTGAAGATATAGGGAATATAATAAGCTTAACAAATCTTTATACCTATACCGAAGCACAATATTGACCTCGAAACTTACAAGAACATGGGTACGGGTATGATGAAATTGAGTGCCTACATTTGGCATAAGACTTTTATTTGAAAGCTTTGATAATCGAGCGTCGTAATATGGTATAAAGGTAGGTGTATATATAGTACACTTATAACACAAATGAAGCTGAAGCTAGCGGCGAGAGTTAGCGGCCGAACGTGCTAAACTTCTTCCAAATAGGACGGTACGCGGTACAGATTTGTATCTTCAATTCTATGAAAGTATTAGCTTCCTATGATATTCATCAATTTTTTTCGAGTTTTCGGCTTCTTTGCCTCATTTTCATCGACGAAAGCACTTTCGGCCGCTAACTCTGGCCGCATAGCTTCAGCCTCATGTAACACTAGATGAATGTCCAATTGATTATTCGCCTTACGATCTACGGCAGAAAGAATACATGCCTATTATGCGTAAATAGTGTATGTGAGGGCAGTACATGTATTATTTGTATACCCATGCGGATGAAGAATGTAAAACTTTCATGAAAAATAGGATTGTGTTGATTTTAACTACGTATGTTTTTTTTCACACTTCAATCGACGGATATTTTGAAATCAAAAACTAACAGAATTACGAAAAACTATCCGTCCCACGCTGAGGATACTTTTTTTCGTTCTTCTCTTCTCTCGGTTTTTTTTTTCTTCAATCTTGTGACTCATGTATAAGCCCCACGCGGGTATCGCAGCGTCGCGTCGGGATGGTTTGAGTTATATTATTCCCCGTCGACGCCTCTTCGTCGAGACGACGCACGCCGGCATAAAATTCAGAACCTTTATTACAACTGCGTCGTTTCACGAGATAGTATCGATTGTAGATATATATTACTAATGGTTTATTTTGAGAAATCGATATATCTTGTTATACGTACCTATACGTACCTAAATATGCGTATCGATAAATCACCCATATCGCAGACGATAACGAAAAGATAAAATTTGCCTTATGTGTATTGATAGTAAAAACGATTAACTTTACTTTATCGTACCTATGCACGTTACACGCGTGTCCAGACAGTGAAACTTTTCCTATATATTTTGTGGCAACGACGAATCATGAGGTGAAAAAAAAAAAAAATAGATTCAATAATTAATGTCTTACGTTTTTTGTTTACAGTATGTTCTTACTTTGTATCTCGCTTTTTTCTTCTCCAATTATCATGAGATCGAACGGCTATAACGTTAACGCAATGAAATCACGAAAAATAACATCGGCTGTAACTCTTTCGTGATTTTGTTCCGTCAACGTTGCACGCGGTCAGCCTCGTTTCTTTTACATCTCATTCCGCGTAGGTACTGGTAAATTATTTTTGTATGTTTTTTAATATTCTTCTACAGCTGCTACACAACGAAGAAAACAATAGTACCTATATTGTGTGTCTAGTGCGGAAAGCAGCCGATTTTCGACGAGCGTGAAGTTACTCGTTTATTTACTGCTTTCATACTCGTGCTTTAACTATAACGAAAGTACTTGTGTGAAGGCAGCGATCGCCTCCGGCTCTTGGTGCTAACTTCACACTCGTCGGAAATCGCCTATACGCACGTGTTGCACACGATATTTTTTCCAACCTCCGCGTGCACAGTTTGAATCGAGAAGCACTCGTGAAATGGCTGACTAGACACAATTAAGCAATAATATATAGATTATACATCACTCATGAGTCAAAAGCTCGTACATCGTTCACGCCCGATGGCGCCACTGCGTGACTGAGTTATTTCAAAGTACGCATGCACGAAGAAAGCCCCAGTGCGGGAAATGAACCATTTACGATGTGCGCATGCGCTGAGTTTCCTCCGCGCCTGTGCGAAAAGTAAAGCATCCACGAAGTGCGCATGCGCCCGTATCTTCCTACTGCTCGCAAATATGGTACTTTATACTCTATAGGCACGCTACACAGGCATCGAAAATCAAACTTTCCAAGCAGGTATTACGAAAAAATGCATACTGCTTTCCCTCGTAGATACTAGACAATATTATTTTTCCGTCGATCGCACTTGTCGCGGGATTGGTATAGGAAAACTAGGTATTATACTCAGTCTTGCGATTTACTTTGTCAGGATGATCGTGCAGCAATTTCTCTGCATGTAAGTATAAGCCTAAAGGGGAGAGTTATGATTTTGTTACAATTTTATATTTATAAATCGCGTATAATGACATACAAGTGCTTATCACTTTCACGCAAAGTGCACAACAAGGATCGGGGCGGAAGTTCTATAAGTAACATTCCTCGAACAATTTTGTAATCCAATATGCCCGCGAGTGATAATTTGGATTCAGCTCGTAACATTTTACGAGCTATTCTCAGATTATGTACCTACGTAGGTACTCTAATTCTCCTCAGGCGACTACATTCAGCTGCTATATTGGCCCGACTAATCGTAGACATTGAATATATAATTTATTATCATTATTATTATTGTTATTTTGTAGATACGGAAAAACTATAAACAGTACCGCGTCTGCTTCCATTACCATTTCATTACTTCAAATAAATCCTATTATTGTACAGTTTCCGGGTTATTTGCAACAACAATTACGCCGCTCTTCATGTAGGTATATTTCACAGTTCCGTATACCTAATGATATCGTTGAACTGCAGAAACAGAGCATTTAATCATCAAAGCGTCAAATAATCATCGATCTCCACATTTCTGGACAAATTTATTTAACTCGCTTATATTGTACACATCAATTGAATATCAACAATAAAATATTGTCACAATTCTGTCGGAGTATTTTTTTTTTTTTCTTTTTTCTCGCTTTTAGAAAAGTCTTTGTAACATGGCAACCCGGAACTGTAGTGTCACAATCTATTACTCAGGTCTATCAATTGTTGTTGGCTACAGATATCACGAGGTCAATACCATGAAGCGAGGTCGAGAAAGTATAAAGTAGGTATAGGATGACGTTTTATCCGGAGAATAAAAGTCAAAATATCTAGTAGTATGCAATAGGTATTGTACTTTTGATCAAAGTCAATTTCTCGCTCTATATTTCACTTTTATCGTTATTATGTGCATCATGGTCACTGCGGTTGTTTCGTTGCTTAATCGATCTTTTTTCGCCACTCCACGTGAATCATTTTATTCTTGTAACTTGTCGGTCGGGTTCTTGTTCACGTTTTCGCAACCGAAGGGGCCTTGTAATATGATATATACCTATATATATTCGACTTTAACTATCCAGTTTTAGTATTGTGACCGTGTATTTATTTATATATGTGTGTATGTACCTACTTACAGAATTTGTGACACGAAAGTACTAAAAATGACAATTATCATCTAGATTCTAGAACATGATCTACTGTACTATATCTAGATTTTGAAAAAAGCGGCACAATTTTCGAAGTAGTTCAGGTCAGTAATGCAGGTCTAATGCAAATATCTGATACGAGACAAAAATTCAACCAGTTTGAGGCTTTTTGTTTTGTGAAAAAAGTATACATATATGTATATATGTTCAATATACATATTTCAAAAGTTGTCACTTCGATTGATATGTCAGATCTTGTTAACTTAATTGAAGAAGATGGGGATTTGACATGGGGTACGTTTAATCCGTGGAATATACTTATCCACATATGTAATTTAATAATACTGGAAACGGGAAGCTCTGTAAGTATGTGTTCGCCAGCAATATATACTTGTACAGCCTCGGGCTAGGTCGTTTGCGTATGTAAATGATAGACAAATGGATACCTGGGACGCAATCAACTCTAACACAGGCACATACAAATCTGTCCGATTGCCGTATAACGGTATTTATAGTAGTAGCTAAATTCCTACGTACAGATGGCGACCATGGCGCTGAAGAAACTTGAAGGATTCCGAAGTATCGAATACTCACGCCGATCTGATTGATTTTGGTTGTAAAAAATTAACGTTATAGACAGACGTATGTGTACAAATAACTTTCAAACGATTTTCGGCTGAAATTTTGTCCATTAGGTTATTTCAAAATTCCCTGCGCAGATCGCCGAAAATCAAAATTTCATTTCATCGAGAAGTTTTCTGCTCGTTGTTAGCCAAAGATCGCTCGTCTGGAAAACCTCCGATTCCTGGAAAATCAGGGAATTTGAAAAAGGGTCATGGAAGACTTGGAATTGTCAGGGAATTTTGATGATGGTCATGGAAAAAGATTAAAATACGATATTTTTTAAATCGAAGCTCGGAATGATTCTTTGAAATGACAAATTGATTTCTTTTCGTGAAGAAAAAAACAACCGGAGGTCACTCATGCACTCTTATTATTAGATCTTGCAAACCATAGGAGGGGAAAAGTGTCAGGGAAAAACTGCGTTTTTGGTCTTGAAAAACCCGGAAATGTCGTGAAATTTGTCTTCCCAAAAATTAATGGCCACCCTGTTATGAGAATATGCATTCAATTCGGCCTAGAATTTCATATATCAAATTGAATAATCACCGATCTCACACCGGAATAATCACTCGGTCTTACAATTATACAGAATGATTAATTATAATACCACACCGATGCATGTAGGCATGCTTTTTCTGATGTTTCAGTTTGTTACCAATTAGAACATCGGCTTTTTCGTCCTCTTCGATCAGAATTGAGGTTAGAAACTGCAGTTTCGGAAGTATTTCATGCAATATGAATACCCACATAACCACAGAAGATAGTAATATATATCAGAGAACAAAACTATACTGCGGCTACAGCAGACTATAGTGAGAGGAGGGTAATTTAATTGAGAAATGAAAGAATTCCGTAATTACGAGCTGAATGGGAGCCGAGTTTGCGTTGATGCATAGTTTCAGTAGTTCTGTTTTTCTTTCTTCTTCATTACTTTTTTCACGTTTTATCTTATTTCGAAATCCGTTATATGTATTTAGCTACTCACCTGTATGCCTTCATCATTCGGAATAGCTGTTTTATTTATCTGCTCGGTATGGTAAATCACAATCATTTAATCAATCTAACTTTTCTTCATGTATTTGAGTGGTATGTCGGTTCATCTATAGTATAAGTAGCGGTGGAAGTTTTTCTTCGATATCAATTAATACATTCTCTGATATGTTATGATACACTGGATGGGGTATCCACATTCCTGTAGGATTTGTGTACCGAACACGCTACTTAGTATCATATCAATTCAATCTTATATCTATGGGCCTGCTTCTCGTATGCCAATGACATTGTCGGTCAGTTATGTGTTTTCATTTTCTCAAACGGTGTGTTGTGTACATGTATGTACCTACATTTATATGCTGAAGTCTCGTGTATCTGGTATGCATACATTTACCGGTCCTTTACCTACTTGTCTATACCGTGTCCATAAATTTACTTGTTCTTTTTTTTCAATTTGAAAGTTATACATACATAAGTATGTGTACCTATAGTATATAGAATGTAAGTTCCGAACGGGAAAATATACGATCTTGAAATTCTACATCGCCGTGTTAAACACATACAACTCGATATTGGATTCCGGCTTTTGACCAGAGTTAGGTATACACATAGCACGAATTTTTCTTTGAAAATATTCAGTGATTTCTCCAGATAGCTTCTTTTCTCAAAGATTTCTGACCGGTTTTATTCCACCGTTGATCAACATCACTCATTGTATACCTACTATCGGGAACATTAAATCGGAACCTCGGCAACATGTTTGGAGCTCGACATCTCTGCGTGAAAAAAATCGTACAGCATCGTATGAGACGTTTTCTGAAAGTGTGAAATCTTCCACGTCCAGCAATAGTATGCATAGTTCCCAATAAAATCCTCCGCCATGGTTTTGCTGTAGATATATCGAGAAACATGATTTTGGCGAAGTTTTTCTTTCCTTGCCCAACTTCAACTTGTTACTGGTCCGGTGATCATAACGCTATTGAGATCGGGAAACAATAGAACATCTTCGCTTCTGAAGGAGCATCTCTACCAAATGTTATAACGATCCCGAAACGTCTCGCCGCATGTAAAGATACTTAATGAACAGTTTAATTTACGACGTAACTGTACCTGCGGCAACCTGCGGTCTTGCGGCAACGGATATGAAATACAATTTCTGTTCAGAAAATTGTGAACCTCGCCACTTTTGGCTGACGATACCAGTGTCGGAGATGCACGCTCCACCGATTATAACTCGCAGTTGTCATCATTTTCAAAATTCTCAAAATTCGAAAGCAGTATTGAGCATATCGAATGCCAAGAATTGCGTGTGAATTATTTCACATTTCCAATAGCATTATCGACGGAATGGTAACGATGCGAAGTCAGTCAACGGAAAAAGGCTTGCCAAACCACGTTTTTCAAATATCTACAGCGATATCTGTGGCGCAAGATTTTCTTGAAAACTATACGAGCAATAGCTGAACGTGGAAAATTCCACAATTCCAGAAAATGTCACACCCGATGCTGCACGATTTTCCCGCGCAGAGATATCGAGCTTCAAACACAGAGTCCTGATTTTATGATCCGAAAGTAAGTATAGGTTTTCATCGCTACGCTATGCGCTACGTGAGCAATTCTGAACAAATACTGTAGTTGATATCTCAAAATCAATATTTGTCACTACGTAAACTATGAATATCTTCTGTTCAAAATGGCGTATTTTTTCAAGTTGCAGCTGGATCGTCGATTCCCTAGGTTTCTCGTCTGATTAGGCGTATTATATACGCTAGGCAAGTACTTTTCCGGTGTTCACTACTAGTGCGCAGACTCAGGGGTGTGAACGTATACGCTATTTTCACTAAAAAATTGTCAAACGCCAAAGCTAGGCGGCGCTGGCAGACGTATACGTGCACAAGCCTACGCGCGCTAACATCGTACGAGAAAGATAATTGCCCATAGCGCAGTGGAACTACCGCCGTTACCATATTACCGAAACTTACATTATTAGTTAGTTCATTCGTAAGAGTTCGCAAAAATTATGCCACTCATATTCTTAGGTCGAGAATGGTTATCGTATATTGTATTGTTGAAATTCATGTAGGTATGTATGTACATACATACATACATATGGAATGAAACTGCGCATCGGTCTTAAACTTGAAATTCAATACCTCTTCATGCTTATACGCTCGTGTCATCAAAACATTCGTTTGAATTATTATCAACACATCACTGAACTGCATACTCACTATACATACGTGTATACTGTTTATATGACTTGGCGTAAATATCAATTTTTGGAGTATTCACTCAGTCATTCATCATACATTCTATAAGTATACTTGCATTTCGTGGATAACTGATCCTTCCTACATTTATTATTCGATTTTTAATCTCATGTACATGAATGGTATGATGCATCAGTCGTCAATTTCAAACCACCCTAACGCAGAATCCAGACGTACTTCCAATTTCGAACAAAGAATATATACCTATACAAAACCTCTATGGTTTCAGCGGAGCATCCCCGCAATATGATGAAATCTCCTGATGCTCTGCTGCGTTGTAATTGCTGACGACTATAGTGTTTAGTTAATTGAATTACTCTGCTGAATTTGTTTAATGAATGTACGGGGCATTTGAAAATATTTTGTCTCTCTGCTATGTGTGTACCCAAACAACACATAAGTCCTAAAGACGTCCAACAGACGTCTCAAAGTATACGTCTTTTAGTCAACTCGCCAGAAACATCCAAAAAACAGATGCGTTCTAAATACGTCTAAAAGACGCCGTAAAACAGTTGTCTTCCAGTCGATGTTAGAAAGGCATCTAAAAGACGCTTCTTGATACAATATACGTGTAGATACCTATATATCATATGTTCGATGAGTCTTCAAGACGTCTCAAAGTTGACTCAAAGACAACGAATGCAGCTCTGTTTCGATATCTTTAAAACATCTTTCGTAAGACACATTGAAGACGTTTTTCTGAAGACATAACTGCAGACTATACGTTTCCACCGTACCCGGGGTAGAATTGAGTAACCCCAATCGTGGATGAGCTTTGGGAAGAAAATGGGGAAATTCTCCTCAAAGCTCATTCACGATTGGTTATCCGATTCCACCCCGGATACGGTGGAAACGTAGTCAGTTATGTCTTTAGAAAAACGTCTTTGATATGTTTTACGAAAGATGTCTTGCAGATGTCCAAAAAAGTGTTGCATTCGTCGTCTTTAAGTCAACTTTGAGACGTCCTACAGGCTCACTGAAAGACATTTAGCCTCTGGCGTCAGAGGCTAAGCCAAGACGTCTTTTGGAGGTCTTTGAGACGACATGTGTGTTGTTCGGGTATGAGTTACACGCTCAACAACGTGAGCATACGTATAATCTTCCATCATAGGCGAATATATGTTAAACAGTGTAAAATATTTCACTTATAACTCTCATGCTTGGATTTGTATACATTATTATTTTCATTATTATTATTGTTACCGACATAGCTACTCGTAGTAATTACTGACCATTCGTATGGACACGTATCAATAAAAATCGAGACAATTTTACGATTGTTAAGTGAACGGCGATTCACTACATACGTACAGCCATACTTTTGAGCTTCTACGTAATCAAACGATTCAAAACCTTCACATTTTATCTGTTTGATATTGAATCTTCGACCGTGGACAATTTTCCATAGATAAGATGCACGCTCATTTGTCTGTTTTTATTTTAATAATCACATCGCTTGCAGTGTTCGCGGATACAGGTTAAAAAATTGCGAACTGCGACTATACACTGTGCGAAATAAATTACTGACGGAGAGAAAACGAAAGAAGAGACAAAATATATGAAAGAAATAGAAAAATGAAAAGAACAAGTAATAAAAAAATATGACGCTGTCGTATAACTCGTAGACGTTCATATTTTTCGCAACGTAAACTCCGAGGGCGAAGTCAGCGCTTAAAAATGATATCATTATAGTCACAGCAGCGTAAAGACAACGGTGGATTCATTTAATTAACCGCAGTAAGCAGTCATCTTTATACCTGCTTGAAATAATCGCCGGTACGGTTATAAAGTATTCTGAAAATATTGCCGGTATTATAACGTTTTCAAACAATAATTATCTTTTTATCAGATATGGATCATCGGAGTACCCTGCAAGACGCGTCAATGACATACCTATTATCCCAAAATTAACGGAAATGGTACGCGACCTATGTTATGAAATCATGAAAATGTTCCTTTCTCTAATTTTCAGTAATGGCCATAACAATTTCTGTTATTGTTAGTGTCAAGCTTCTCATTTCATTCGTTATTTCACTCCAAAATTTATAAGAAAGCCGTTGGAGTCACCGCTGGCAATCTAACCTAGCTAACATAGCGAATATTCATTTTTCATCGAATCCGATCAATGCTTTGAAGAAGTGAAACACTTGCCACTTTGTGCCATCGTGCCCATTGAGTTCCCATGGTTTCGTCAAGATCGATTGAATCGTTTGAGAAAATTCACAATTCTCGTCTCCGAAACGGTTTCTGTACGTTCAACGTAGCGATTCCTATGGCGCCAATCGTGACTTTGACATTACAGTAATTGTATGATGTAGGTGCTGTCAATTTATGAATTGTCGTAGATCTGAAGCATAATACAGCAGTTTAAACCACATGTATGCGCTACATTATACCTCTATAATAACGTAAAATACTTATGTACTCGTTACGTTTTTAACACATCATACGTATAGTATGTCGAGTATGTCTATGCGCAATCCGCAGTCGTAATACTTTTACTACGAAGTGAAAATGACTTTTTTTTTAGAGCGAGAGGGGAAATAGGTGTCGGGGATGACGTCATGCCGGCCAAAAAGTCAGCAAGTGTGACTAGTTACTGTTATAAAATGAAACCTTGCTCTTTCTTTAACTGTTAAACATCACATAGTGCGTTCATAAAATTTTACAATCGTTCACTTTAAAGGTGTGTAGGTACCGCTTATTCATATTTTCTGGCGGATTTTTTCTTTGTTTCGTTTTACTTCGTTTCGCGCATACAGGCAGACGCTTTTCGAGATAGTACCTGGTCGTAAACCGAATTTTAGCGGTAAAAATATCACACTCAAAAATGAAAATATAAATATAATTCAAGAGTTCTAGGTACACTATTATACATTGAGGTATCAATTTTTTTAACCTGTCGGTACAAATTTAACTCATGTTCTCTTTTTTGGTTTATATTATTGCAGCATCGTATTCAGTTCGACGATACAGCCACTCGAACTTTTGAATACCCGAGCGAGGCGTCGATGCTTGTTGGTGACAGTACTCATATTTCGGCAGAATGTTCCGTTGATCGTGCTGATGCTGTTATGCGAGATTCCGTTGAAAATCGTCCACCATCGGTCAGCCCTACGCCCGGAATTCCATCACTTTTAGGTATGTATAACAATGAAATACTGTATTGTTTATATTGATTCAAGATACAATTCTCGTGTGCAATTTCTTATGTGTTTTTGTTATGAATCTTGGAATTTGAAATTTGATGAACGCCGGTATTGTTTAATAAAGAAGTTGTCAGCAAGGCCAAGTTCAGTGACGCAGAGGCAGCAGAAATATGCAATAACATATCTGAAAAATATTGAACATACTACGCAAAATTCATTTACGGAAAAATATTTGTAGGTACGTTACAGAGAGAAATAAAAACAAGAAAAAACTCGGGATCTTTTCACAATAATTTATGATGTTGCAAAATATTCGAATAAACATCATTTCTGTAATACGACCCATTAGTTTATTCATTTTTCATTTTCAACTGTTTGCAATAAGTTTGATGGGACTGTGAAATATATCTCATTAACTCTATATTTGGTCTGTTTTTTTGCACCTGTTACAGACGAGGCTTCGAATCCTTGCCTCGCTTTCGTAAATCCTAATTCCACGCGGTATTTGCTTGGTTTTGATTCAATGAAAGAGTCATTTGTATAATTCGGTCAATAACGCAAGTACTACATACGTAAATAAATGGATGATTAGACAAATCATTGTTGTATATTCTATAGAAAAAGATTCATTCTCAATTCAAATCGTAGTGTCAAGGTAATTATGTAGCTCGTAGCTGGATACTTTGAGAAAGGTAGATTTAGATATCTGTATAATTGAAGATCTGTAATGTATAAATCACTAGATTATTCAAATTCCTCATTTGAGTCTCATGTAGGAAAACCAGATTTTTTATCTTTCCTCAGAGCAATTAAGCTAACGCATATTATCAGTGTAATAAACTTGATTGCAAACGAAGAGTTCATATACAGGAATCATTAATGGAATTCGAAATGGTAGAATCTGATGAGAAAAAAACAGTTCGTAATTCGATTATCGAATATGGTCTATTGGTATTGAAGCATGGCTTTTTGTTAAATTGTATATTATTGCAGATATATGTTATAGAAAGATATAATTTAGCTAATTACTTATCTAATTTTAAACACCAGTTTAACATTAGACACCTTTTCTTATTCGTAAGTGTATAAAGCTCCGCTTTTATCAGGTATTAGCTATTCAAGAATTTATCTTTATGAAAAAAGATTTGAACCGTATCCCGTACCGTATAACGAGTGAATCTAATGACAATGATACGACTCTGACATAAAACGCAATCAATCATCGATGGGATAATCAAAAGCCATTGCAAAACAGGATTATATGTCTTTCGAAAATTTACATTGTCTAAGAGTTTGAATAATTCTCTATGGTGGAATGAGATTATCTAATTTCTATGAACGTAACTGTAATCTATAACATTTCGCAAGATAAAAAGCACATTATCGTTGTGTAGCTCATGAACACCAAAAAAGGAAATCTGTTTTTTCAGTTGACAAACTCTTGAATTAACGATAAATAAGATCTTCTTATCTGATACGATTGTCATTATTCATTTTCTATTTATTGACATCGATTAGAATTATATCTTACACGTTTGAAAATCACTACGATAAACACTCACATGAATTATTTCCAAGATATCGACTTACCCAATCTAATCCATTCGCATCTACAAATACAAAAATTTCTTCAAAATGATTATGTAATTATTATAAATTTGTGCTCTTGAAATTCATTTAATTATTCCTAGGATTTACGTGTCCTAAGATGCTAGGCACCTTAATACTGTACGTAGTTTGCTCATCGCTAGTGCTTGTTATGCCTGCGCAGGTGGAGGCGGTCTAGCGAGCTACACACCAAGTAAAGTAGACCTTGCCTCCGAAGGTTTCGAACTTGGGGTCACGAGAGCATCGCCATTGACAACAGTCGTTCGTGTAGAACAACCGGAAAGTCTGGGTGAAGTTGACTACTTAAAACCAGCGCAGGATGCGGGTGCATGGGGATCGGAAACGACGGCTGATCTACTGTTTTAGAATTATATATTAAACCTACGTATAGCATAGTTCGATAATAATAAAATTAAAACATAAAATGTCATTATCATTAAAGCAATTAAAGAAATTAATTTATAAATATGCTTAATCAAGCAGGATATATACTGGTTCCGACGAATGCTCATCGTATATTAAAAAGCATGATAAAAAAGAAAGAAACATGGAAAATAATATTAATATCGATACTAATAATAATGCAGTAGTGAATATTATACATTTGAAAAGTATACTCTGGTAGTTGATTAGAATAGAATGAAAAATTAATACGAATGTCAAAAGAAAAGGAAGCGAAAAGAAAAGAAAAAAGAAGGCTGAAAATCAGTGAATGAAGTATGAATAACAGTATCATTCCAAGTATATGCATTTAGTTTGAATAGGTATTTTATGATATCCGTTGCATAAGTCAAGCTTGTCTTAAATATTATGTATTGAATTAAAATACTGCCAAATGAAACACCTTTTTCAACTAACTATAAGATTTTCTTCAAAGGCCCACAAAACTTTTGTCTTCCGTCGAGAGTTATAGTAACGGAAGTCGACACAGTGCATATCTATGGTGAAATTTGTAGCCAAAAATATTGGCGACATTTCATTTCAAATTTATCATACACTATATGACAAAAGGGATAACAAGACAAAAGGAAAAAAAATGAAGAAACAAATGATGCGAAATCTTAGAAAGAGAACTATCGCAAAGTAGAAAACCTACTGAAATTCAGGCTTATAAAATCTTTTGCCAAAGTAGAGTTTAAGTCTACGTAGGAAAATAAATTTATTGTACATGTCCTTAAAAGATAGAGAAAAATGGGAAGAAAAAAAGAAAAAAAAAATGTAAATTCCAAATTCTCTCATTCCATTCCAGTACTACTGTGTTCGCGCGTTAAAGAAGATGATTTTGATTCGTTCCTAGTTTTTGGGAACAAAAATTAAAACAAAAAAGAATTGAAAAATAAAATTTCGAATTTTGTAATGAATTGATAAGATTATAAATAAATAACTTCCATATTTTTTTGTTCAAAACGGGGGGTGATTACCATTAAATGAAGTTCAGTTTGAACATGAAAAACAAAAAGAAAAAAATTAATGAAGAAGTTAAGAAATTTGTCATTTGTCACGTTTGTATGTGGACCAAGAGCATCTGGTATATTCATAAATCGAGAGATCATTTGATTCTCTATTCTAATATACGAATTTGGAAAGTCCAATTGTTAATTATTATGATCATTAATTTTAAGTGACTTGAATTATTATGTAAATATATTAAATTATTATTGGTCCTAAGTCCTATTGGAATCAGTCTTTACATTATTGATATTTCTGAGAATGAACTATCAATTACTTGTCTAATTATTATATACCTAATTTAAGAATATAATAATAATATTGATATAAAATAATAATAATAGTAATAATTTGTCATTTTGTGTACTATTATCCGTTTACTATAATGAAGAACGATTTTGATTGGTGTTTCGGAGCTGAAATCAACTGACCCCCCCCCCCCCCCCCCCCCCCCCTTCCCCTCACCGTCCTCCTTCCCAAAATGTTCAAAATAATATCCTCTTTAATAATGTTAAGTGTAGTATTTAAAGTGTGATTGAATTAAAATATTCTTAAATGTAATACCTAATAGGTGTAACTTAAATCGAAAATATGGAACAATTCGATTACCATTTACACGCTCTGCTCAATGAATAATACTTTCAAATAATAATTTGCGGTAATCTAATAATACTAAGATTCCTGCATAAAAATTGCCAATATTCCAAAATATTCTGCAAACTTGTTCAGATTTCTGGTATTCAAAGTGTTGGCGATTACAAGAAAACTAACTTTACGCTCGATATACATACATTCAATAGCGTCGGCAATAATATCTTCATTTGAAACTATACAAAAGGCTGTATAAAAATATTGAATTGTTCTATAGTAAATAAGTTCATCTTTGTGATGTAATGTTTTATTTTTCATAATTTTTCCTTTCTATTAATTTCTCATTCTACGTAGCAGTATACCATGTATGTACCACTTACCATAGCTGGTAGGTCAATGTCACGGCATTCGCCCGTCATTGTGATATTTTTTTTCACCCCCTTCATATTCATTTGCTGAAGAAAACTTTAAAAAGTATTTTCTCTTGAGCTCGTGCGCAACATATACGAATTCATTCAATTTTTGTTCCCGTTCAGTACAATTATCTTAGATTTTTATCTATCTTTTGTTATCCAAATAAATATGAAGTGACCAAGTTTCATCTTTTACTCTACATTCCAAAATCAAGTGAATCTCCGTGCTTTTATTTGAATCATAGACAAAATTTGAGTACCATTTCATTGTTATTATAATTGTTTTTCATTTAATGTTTGTGCGAGCTCGTTATCAACGTTATGTAAATTATTATTGTACAGTATTGTAATACCTAATATACCTGCCCATTGGCATAATATGCAAAATATTAATCATACCATCATCTGAATAACAATAAAAATACAACTAGTATTATTCTAATTCTAAGATTATAATTCCCTGTCAAGCATTCTTTGATTTATTATTAAAACAAGACAAAAAATCGGTATATAATTTAAAAAAAAAAAAAGAAAGAAAAAAGATAATAAAAAAAAAGTTTTGTGTGATGTATCTACTGTACTGGAAAACCTACGTGTTACGAAATACTAAAGTAATAAAGAAATTATTAAATAAAATACTATTGTCCGTGTATTTTCGTTTTCCTTAGTTTCATCAGAACTATAATCTTTTCCGTGTCTGTATTCTTCATTCCTTTCTATTCCATTTAAAAGAAGAATAAAAACATAATAGACAGATAACTGAAGAACAACTTTTAAATTGTTCATCGCAAATCCCTATAAGGAAAATTTCATGATCTCTTGAAACGATATCAAACAGTAATTTCCTGTTCCGCTAATGAAAAAAGATCAGCGGTTGCGTTGACGTTATAAACTTCAGCCTCATCACAACTCAGAGCGCGACTTAAACTTCTGAGTATAATTGTATGAAAAAAGAAACAAAATTTGCAATATTATTAACTGGATCTCTGGAGTGGTGCTTTTTATGTATCTGATACGAAAAAATATAGGTACATAGAATCTCTGTTAGTTCTACAAATTTTGTTATCCTATCATCACAATAAGTAACTAGGCGTGTAATTATCGCATTTATGCTTGAAACTTATCTTTCATGCGGTCAGTTGCCAGTAAGTACGGCAGGAAAAATGCGAATTTCCCCCGTTGTGTATCTTATTTCAATGCAGATGATAATATTTCTCGTATAAACATACGCATCGCATATAAATTTTAAGGAGGAAAAAGAACCCAATCGGAAAGATGGATGGAACAACATCTAGAGCCAACAGACTGGTTAAATATTGACATCGATTTGATTTTGCATGAAATGCTGCATAAACTCGATGGAAAATTTATGAACGAAAGAACCAAAGAAAAATGTATTTTGGAAAAACATTTAATTTATTCAATTATACAAAATATTATTATACAATTATTTAAACCATTCCGTCATCAAGCAGTATGATATAATTTACTTCCCAGACGGAATATATTTGTAATAAAATCTGCAGACCTATTCCAAATTCTCTTCCTAGCTTTATTTATAAATTGAAGTGTAATATTCTTCTTCCAAGTCGTAAAGATCTGCAGCCATATCATCTCTTAGAGAAGCAAGTTTCTGATCGCATTCCGCTTGCTTGGTTCTGAACAATTTACTATTCTGCGTAATAGCTTCGTTAACAGATGGAAAATCGTTCAATATTAAATATTGCTTTATGTCTGATACAAGTTTCATTAATGATTCTCCTGCCCGAACTATATTTGCTGCTCTGACGTGCATTTCGTATGTATCCTGTTCACATTGAGTCATGCGCGATAGCTGCGTGTCATTTTCACCTTTCGCTAGTTTGACTATTTCTATAGGAGAAAAAGATATGAATTAAGTAACGTTACAAATTACTCTGTCGATTGTCAATAGCAATAGGTCTTTTTATTTATATCTCGAATTAAAGCGTAAAATCTGAAGCGACATCGTGACAAAATACTATTCAAGAGGTTATGTTATACCTTCGAAATTCTCTAACATCGATTTCACATCGTCTTTCAATCGTGTTGTATAGGATTTTAATAAAGCCTCTTTGCTTTGAGGTAAAGCTCGCTGAGCTGACATTATGTGGAACCAATTGATTGCCTTTACATATTTAAAAAATTAAGAAAACAGAGAATGACAGTTCACGGTAGTAATTGTGTACATTCTGCACAATAGAGTTCACTAGTTCAGAATATGATGATTCTTTTCATCACTATTTTGCCTGACCTCTGTGCAGTGCGCATTGGAACTACACAGTGTGGTAAAATGCGGCGTCGGTAAAGAAGCGAATACACAAAGTCAAGTGCATGTTAAAAAAAAACGTAATTTTCGTAGAAAAAATTCCCCAAACTACGTAATAATTTACCTATTATTATTTATCGACTACACCCATTTCACTCATCAGTCCAATAATATAATATAATATAACATAATACAAATAACATTTGTTTCCTACCGACGCGGATTGGTCATGGCATTGAAATTTTGTCCAAATCGTTTTGGACTAGGAGCTGGACAAATCGATTTAGGAACAGCACAGAGCAATACGATTGGCTCAATCCAAGAGAAGTGGCCAATGGTATCGCACAATGTAGATCTATGCCCAAAAATCAACGTGAAACGAAATCAGCCACAGCCAATTCTCCCGCTACTTCGTCATTTTGAATGAATTCGAACCTATTCGATTGCATGAATATCAGTTAGTGGAAGATTCGAAGTATGATAAATAATCCTTCTCACAGGTATCTGTCAACTAAATATCACAGTATGAAATTGGGGTTAATTTGATCTCCGCCCCAAAAGCTCAATCGAAGATGCACGTGTGTATAGATAGGCATAAGGATCAGTTTGTCGAAAAGTATTTATGATCTCAAGAAAAATGAATTCCGTGAGTTATTTATTTTCCTCTAACTTGAATACTTCTCATTATTATCGATTTTTGCAACGGATTCTATTCATTTTTCGCATACTAGTTTTTTTAATTTTCTCCACATTTATCGATCCATTTTCATCGTGATCAAATCAATGATCAACAATCAGCACTATATAGTATCAACGTACGTTCGTGCAATAACGGCGCTTCAACATGCGCTCTCGATTGTAGATCTACGCTGTATTTTTTGTCTTACAAATAATACATTCCACGGCAGATTATACATCTCAATTCAAGCTTTCTTTGATTCTCTGGCATACGCGTTACGCCGTTTACATGCAATTCCATATCCATCCCCACCACAAGTCGTCACAACCCTCTTGGCCAGGGCCAGTGGGTTGAAATCAATATGAAGTGAATTACTCAGAAGAGCTCTTCTTTTGGCTTAGTAAAATCATTTTCTAGTAAGAGTTGGTGCTGCGTGAATTTCTTGGGAATCACAAAACAATAATTCTCATTAGTTATTAATTATCAGTTTATTTGTAATAATAATATATACATGGAAGTACCCCTTTGGTCCGAAATTTGATACCGAAATTCTGGAAAAATAATCAAGGCCGTATTTTTTATTGAAATTTGGAAGATCATACATTTTAATAATCGACAAATTAATATATTTTTAACAGCATCTCTGCACATTCACGTACAACATACATAGAATTAAAATAATGGATGTTCTGTCCCATTTACGGTGCAAATTTTACGTCTCAATGTCAACTATTATCAATTGAGCAATTCACTACTGTATTACATAGAACATTCATCCGAGGCAAGATATTCACACACATTTTATAATATTGTAGTCATTTATTTAATCCTATATCTTGTATGAGTATTTTCTGATTTTCGTTTAAGAAAATTGGACACAAATTGCAATGTTGTACACAGATTTATGCCGCTTATACTACATGGAGTTTCATTGTCGGTTCAAAAATTGAATTGATAATTTATATATGCAAAGCTCTACATAATTCGCATCATGCCGTACGAATTTGGCGGAAAGTCAGGAATTGCTTTGTTTAAATAATTGATTGGTCGTAAATAAAGAATTCAATTTAATCTCCAGGGATTCCAACATGTACAGATTGTCGATTACTCTAATTAGTTTAATCACAAGTATCGAAGCCTCTTTGCCTCCTGACGACAATGTCTTGCACATCGGTGGTATATTCCCAATTGGCGGTAAGGGCGGATGGCAGGGAGGTCAGGTGAGGAAGATATATATTCATGTTTGAACAATCTGATTCTCAAAAAAATCATCCAATACCACGTATACAGTCACTCATTCATGAACGAAGAAATAATCATTCATATTGATAAATATTCATCAATTATCTTCACCCGGCTACCACAATGCGGATCTCATACTTGTTTTAATATTTCCCTTGATAACGTACTTATCTTTTCTTCTCATTTCTCTTTGATAACTCTGGCATTTTCTCAGGAATTAGATTCAGTCTAAAAATTTGGGAGAAGAGCTTCAATCTGAGCCACTCTACTTACAATTTGTATACATAACTTATTCCTCTTTGATAGATAGCTACATCTTACGGACTCTTCAAACTATCTCATTTATGAATAGACTTTTCCAATTCGTTTCTCCCATTGACTGCTTTTAGTCCTGTGACGTGATCCGTCAAAGTCTACTCTTATGCAAAAGTTCCTTCTCTTCCAAGTACATTACTCAGTTTTGATACCATTCCACATTTCTGAATCATTGGCTGATCTTGCTCTGATATCGAGGGACGTAATTGAATTGAATGGATTTGGTTTCCTTGACTGAAGTGCCAGAATAAATTCAATGGAATATTGTTTTACAGGCGTGTATGCCAGCGGCAAACTTAGCGTTGGATGACGTTAACAGTCAAAAGGATTTACTGCCTGGATTTACTCTGAAATTACATTCCAACGACAGCGAGGTAGTTCATATGAATAAAAAAAGAAATCTTATTTATGATATTCTCAATTATTGGATTATGCATATTGAAACGATTTTCCATTTTCCTATTTCAGTGTGAACCAGGTTTAGGAGCATCGGTTATGTATAACTTATTGTATAACAAACCACAAAAATTAATGTTACTAGCCGGCTGTAGTACAGTTTGTACTACAGTTGCGGAAGCGGCTAAGATGTGGAATTTAGTTGTTGTGAGCATTGAAATATAAACCTCACTTGAACAATCTTTACAAAAATTAATCTACTCATTGTTCCTAATATGTACGAATATTATTAATCAATCTTTTCAGTTATGCTATGGAGCTTCATCTCCTGCTTTGTCAGATCGCAATCGATTCCCGACTTTGTTCAGAACGCATCCATCAGCCACTGTACACAATCCAACTAGAATCAAACTGCTACAAAAGTTCAGTTGGTCTCGTGTCGCTATTTTACAGCAAGCGGAAGAAGTATTCATTTCAGTGAGTATCGATGGCTCAATGTGAATCATCTTTCAAATTTGAAATGAATTCAATGTTTCATACATTTGACCTAAAGAACAGATTCTAGCTCTCCACTATATTTATCCTTTTGTTTACATTAGAGTGTTTAAAACCATGAAACTAATGCATATTCTTCTAAAATTCTTCTCTATAGACCGTTGAAGATTTGGAAGCTAGATGCAAAGAAGCGGGAATAGAGATAGTAACTCGTCAAAGTTTTTTATCAGATCCTGCGGATGCGGTACGAAACTTGCGTCGTCAAGATGCCAGAGTAATAGTAGGATTATTCTACGTTGTTGCGGCGAGAAGAGTACTCTGCGAGCTTTATCATCAGAATTTATATGGCAAAAGTTACGTTTGGTTTTTCATTGGCTGGTATGAAGATGACTGGTTTGAAGTTAATTTGGAGAAGGAAGGAATAACTTGTACAAAAGAGCAAATGCGTCAGGCCGCAGAAGGCCATCTGACTACCGAAGCTCTTATGTGGAATCAGAATAATCAGAAAACTATTAGCGGCATGACTTCAGAGGATTTTAGACTAAGATTAAATAAAATGTTGAAAGAAGACGGTTACGATATCGATAATAATAGATACCCTGAAGGGTACCAAGAGGCACCTCTAGCTTATGATGCCGTTTGGTCCGTTGCCCTTGGTAAGAGCTTTGACATTGTGTTAAGTACTTTTTTAATATTAAAAAGATAATTTTTAAACTTGAAATATCTTTATATTCTCAAGCATTCAATAAAACAATGGAAAAACTAACAAAGCTTGGTAAAAGTTTGAAGAATTTTACCTACACAGACAAAGAAATAGCCGACGATATTTATTCAGCTATAAACTCGACTCAATTTCTAGGAGTTTCTGTAAGCGACGTAATATAATATGAAGTGAAGATGCTGTTTCTATACTTTTTTTTATTATAATTATTGGAATAAATTTTGTAGGGATACGTGGCATTCAGTTCTCAAGGTGATCGAATTGCTCTAACGCAAATAGAACAAGTTGTAGGCGGTATCTACGTTAAACTTGGATACTACGATACACAAAGTGATAATTTAACATGGTTGGACAAGGAAAGATGGATAGGTGGAAAGGTTCCACAGGACAGAACAATTGTTCGTAAAGTTCTAAGAACTGTATCCCTGCCGTTATTCATATGCATGGGAACTATATCATCGGCAGGAATCGCAATAGCTATGGCATTGATTGTTTTCAATAGCTGGAACAGACATAGGAGGTGAATATCCTCGTTCACAAATAAGTATTGTAAATTGATGTGCCAAAAAAGACTCGGAGAGAAGAATCTAATCCTCTTTCCTTACTTGTTTTCAGAGTTATCATGTCCTCGCATCCCGTTTGCAATACAATAATGTTAACGGGAGTCATAACTTGCCTCATATCTGTGTTTTTGCTTGGGGCCGATGGACGGTTTGTTGATCCCTCTGAGTATCCTGGAATTTGTCAAGCAAGAGCTTGGATGTTGTCGACCGGATTCACACTGGCATTTGGCGCAATGTTTAGTAAAGTTTGGAGAGTACATAGGCTGACTACCAAGACTAAAGCAGACCAAGCTAAGGTGAGACTGGAGTTTTTGTGATTTGCAATAATTGAACTAACGAGAAAACACCGCAAGAGGAGTCCTACTTCTCAATCAGAGAATGAAATTATTCAGGGAACTTGGCAATTCCAATACGAAATTTGAATACTTTGAAATAACATCAAAGAGTTTCCGGAGTAAGATCAATCACAAAATATCTTTTTTGTATTCTACATATATCTATCTGAAAATCTACATTACGATACATAGATTAGAGTACCATGTCATTGTATCCCCATGAATATCCCCTCAAATAAATGATGGAATGCAGCGCAGTTTATAGTAGCATGCTGTAGGTTCACCAGGAAGTAATAAGATACTATATACATATGTATACGTCATATATTTACTATATTAGTGTTTATAAATATCCAAAAATATTGAATAACGTGAGTTGA
Organism: Phymatocera aterrima; assembly: GCA_963170745.1. Taxonomy (NCBI): domain Eukaryota; kingdom Metazoa; phylum Arthropoda; class Insecta; order Hymenoptera; family Tenthredinidae; genus Phymatocera; species Phymatocera aterrima. The sequence goes on from OY720662.1 coordinate 18,108,294, forward strand.
TATATTTGAATGCATCTTTATGATACGAACCTTAGGTACCGTTTTTTAAATTTTATGTTACCCAATGATTGACATTCATGTAATGCCGCTGTCATACACCCTAAAAAATGCTTTACCACGATATGCAGCATCAGGAAATACTAATTATCACACGCATATTATACTTATAATGCACCACCTGCAGTAAGAAATAGAATAGACGATACGTACAGTAATTTAAAATAGATAAAATCACTAATAATGGTAATAATTATATTCCTGCACGCTTTTCCAGACAACGTTTATCTTCATTCACTCCTATATTCGTCATGTTTACCCTTTTTCTAGTTATTTTTGGTTAAACAAAAAGTTTCATCTATACAGAAGAAAATACAGCCGTGGAAGCTCTATACAATGGTCAGCGCGCTCCTCACATTTGACGTTATTATTTTGAGCGCATGGCAGATATTAGATCCTCTACAACGACGTATCGAAGTATTTCCTTTAGAATCTCCATTGTACGGAGATGACGATGCCAGGATTAGACCGGAGCTGGAACACTGTGAAAGTCATCATAACATAATATGGCTCGGTGAATAGAATTGCATATTTTAAATTTATTGTCCACGAAGATTGATTTTATTATTAGGTTCCGTTTGAAAATGAAAATCGACGTATTTTCCAGGGTTGGTATATGGCTATAAAGGAATCGTATTAGTTTTTGGCTTGTTCTTGGCATACGAGACCCGAAGTATCAAAGTAAAACAAATCAACGATTCTCGTTATGTCGGAATGTCGATTTACAACGTTGTGGTATTATGCCTCATCACAGCTCCAGTAACAATGGTTATTGCTAGCCAGCAAGATGCGAGCTTCGCATTCGTCGCATTGGCTATAATATTTTGCTGTTTTTTGAGTATGGCTCTAATATTTGTACCAAAAGTAATCGAAGTTATACGCCATCCGAGAGATAAAGCAGAATCTAAGTATAATCCAGACGTCGGTGTATGCAAGGAGGATGAAGAGAGATATCAGAAGTTATTGAACGAAAATGATGAACTGCAAAAATTAATCGCCGCGGTAGGGAATTTAAATTTGAATTCTATGATGCTTGATAATAGGCAATAAAAGATTTATTAAATTCAATGATTCCTTGATTCTACATTTCCACAGAAAGAGGAGAAAATAAGAATACTGAAGCAGCGATTAGCGGAGAGAGATGCTACCAAGGGAGGCGCTATGAACATTCCAAAGGATTCATTGATTGTTGCTGACTTTGTAACTGGAGAAGGAACATCGGACAGCGCAATTGGTGGGGGAATTTCCATTTATACAAGATCATCTCGCGCATCAGCTTCCGATTTTGAGTTTTCCGAATCCTATTTATAAAATCTTCTAGTTCTTTCATATTTGATTTTGTAGAATAAAATATTCCACAAAACGCTGGTCAATGCATATATGTAGATATATTCACGAATTGAGATACAGTCAAGGTTTTCGAATCATAATTCATATTTGCAGCGTTTTAACACTGCAGTTATTTTTCATTCAATTTTTCCTATCATTTATCAAAATCATAACAGGAATAATTATCAAGTTATTTAGACCTTTTGTAGGCTATTACAGTGATTCTGAAATTTTTGTGAAAATGATCAGGAAACTATTTTCACTGCGGATTAGCATACTACGCATTCCACTAAAGACCGTCTAGTTGTTTGACGACATAAATTTGACTCCGTTCATATTATTAGGGTTTGTTGTCCTTACGTATAAAAAGACAACAATCTATGGATGGCCTTAGGTGTCTAGTTCCAAAAACTTCTAGAAAAAATATGATTTCAAAATCTTGGCTCACATATTTTTCGTTCACTGTTTATTAAAACTGAAAAACAGAACAAAGAAATGATTAATTCTCTTTCTCTTTCTCTCTTGTCATTTTTCACAATTCAGTTATGAAATATAGTTGTGAAAAACTTTCCCAAGCCGGAATATTCTTCGACCTTACAATCTTTGGTGGAATATGCATCATCTATTTTGTCTTCCGTATTTTTATTGTGGCTTCCGCTTTGTAGAAAATTGAATTAATCTGTTTTAGATTTATTATATTTATGTATTCTTTTTTAGATATATTTTATCATTCATTCCACAAAATCAACTATTTTTATCACATGTCCGTTTTGGAAAACGAACTTTCAGTTTCCTTGATATTTAGTATATATACGTTTCATATGAGAATTTAGCTTCCGAAAAAAAAGCCTATGATCATGACCTCACCCATGAGTTGAATGATGGAACGATTGTTTAGATTTATAAGATGAAAGACATTACTGAAATTAGAGTTTGCAATCGTTCACATGGAATATTATTACACAGTCTTACATGAATCATGAATTATAGCGAACTCTTTTCCTTCAAACTGTGCTCTAAAGAATGATTAAAACTTTAGAGACTCATAAATCAGTCAGTTATGTTAAAACGATCGTGAATTATCAAAACTCTACCTACACATATTCTATCAAAAAATATCAGCTTTCAGATATTTATATCGAATGTTCCAGAATCAGTACACTGTTATATATTTTTCAAAACTCTCAACTACTATCAATTGCAATTATAATAATCATTCATCATATACATGAAGACAATCCCCACATCGATGTTCGGGTATTTTTGTATTATCCTTTCATCATATTTCTATATTTGTTTAATTTATTATAAAGTAAAGTACTAATACGTGTATTTTTCCACTCGATTATTCTTTGAGATGAAGAGAAGGAAATAACAAATACAAAAATGCAACACCAAATGCATGAACGTCAAAAGATTGATATACCGATTACAGATTTATAAATTATAGTTATCTAAGAATAATAAATGCATCGAATGTGCGTGTACACATAAGTCTTCTATGAGCAGGTCTGCATGTAACAAGATCGGGATACACTTTCCACAAAAATCTTCAATATTCTTCATAAATCGGGACCTATTAAACTGTAAAAGTGAATAAAATTTTCCTCGGGTAAATATAACGCGGCCTAAATAATTTTTTTTTCCATTCACAACGATATATACGATAGATGTTATATATATAACTATACACGCGGTGAAACCTGATTAACTACATATAATCATATTTACTTTTGTATATTCCATATATTTGCAAAATTCCGTTCACGCCGTATTTAAAGTTTTGTCTCAGTAGATAAGTTTTCATTATATTTTTCACAATACCTTATATGTATATTAACGGTTCTTTTTTTTCTCTGACGTTACGTCTTACGGGTCCAAGAATAAATAAAAGAAACACTTTTTTACTCTTTGAACATAATAATGATGATAATAATACAGATGCGAATTATGTCTAGTTGGGCTTAACATAATGCTGTTGAGTTTTAGAGAAATTATTATTTACAAAACAAATTAGTATATGTATATGGCTGTTTTAGAATTAGAAGATATATATATATTTGAATATAATAATTGCAGTTAAATCTCGTTAGACAAATTTAGTAATATTGAAATGTTTGCAGATTAATGTGAACCTCATGAAGCTTACTCCCAAATTATATTGAAATGTATATTATTAATAGTAATGATAAGAACTTGTATTGGTGATAATTGATATATGTGAATGTGCTAACGAGATTTAATCGCTTAACATGATGTCCATTCATAAATTATTTGGGAGTCTTGATGAGGAGGTATACAAATAAATACATTTTATATTCATTGAGTATTGAATACCAGAGATTTACTGAACACTTAAGGTCACAAAGATAGCGAAGAATGATAATCACAAATAAAGAATTATTTATGAATGCGACGGATATACGTGCATACGTTTATGGGACGATTATATTATTTCAAGGAAACGGACTTCAACTTTTTGTTTTTAGAAACGGACCACGCTGGGTGACTGGGGCCTGTCGTCCTGTAGATGAAAAAAAATTTTTTAAGTTATTAAACAATGATGCGACATAAGAGATAAACCATGATTCAGATTAGGGAAAGATTTTTGGCAAACCTTTTAAATTTCACTTTCAGTTATGTTATAAATTGTTTCACGATATCAGATTTACTGCAAGGGAGCTATTAAAATAGAACAGTTTATTGTAGTCAAAAGAATATATTGGTATACTTGAGTGGAAACGTCGGTCACAGCAGGAGTAAAACGTCCATTCAGGTTCTGGTTCTCTTCCATATATTGTTTATAGTGATTCCGTTATTGTCAACGGAGTCTAATTTTCGTTAATCCTTCAGATCCCAAAATGTAATTTTGGTATTAAAAACCATAAGATATCGATGATATATAATTTTTACTTTTTTATATACCCATATACATTTCAGAAATATGTGAATAGAAATCAACACATTAGACTAATAATGGTATATGAAATTTTCAATGTACTGCCGTCAACATGTTTCAATTGAGGACAATCAGAGGATTGAAGAATTGTCTAGAAAATAGTTGAATTGTAGTAGTTTGATACATATGACGTTCCAATATCCAATTGATGCTCCGAAGAAATATAGCTGCAGTTTTCGCGCTCTAAATATTTTATACATATAGTTTCTATGATTTGAATTTATATGCTATATCGGTTATTGTACTTACCTGCGAAGATTGAAAAAGAGCTGTAACTATCATCCGCCGGCTGGCGAGCAAATCGTCGTTTCTAATGATACGACTTCACGAAACCCTTATTTTTATACAATGGTTGTTTCGCCGCGCCTCAATACGGAGCTGCTTTGTCGGAATAGATCTGATGAGTAGTGGAATTTTTTCAAGTAATTAATATTTGATTTTTGATTTGTACAAGCATTAGATGGAGAGAATGACCTATTTAATTGTCTCCGATTTGTCCGTGTTGACGGTATGCTAGAAGCATCTGAGCTGTTTATGTGATTTGACTGCAATTAGAAAATTCAATTTAGTTATAATATTATGAGGATACATGTTTAGCGTACTTGTATTATCGGTATGAGTAATTAATAATTTGGTAGAATATTATATATATTCATAGTAAGAATTATAGGGGACAACACGTTACAATATATTCGTGTATAATAGTCAATTTAATATTATAGTAGGTGTATTATCGTGTATACCATATTTACGGTATTTTCTTTCATCCCAGTGAAAATGAGAATTATGGGAATATGTTTGATTTGATTGACATACGAACTTGATTCAGTCATGTAGCTTCGTCGAGGAGTATTAAGATTGTGTTGGAAGTCAATTTTCTGCATTTCTGTTCATGTTAGACGAAGAACATTGTAGCAGAAGATTTTAATACATTAGATCTAGAATATATTGAGCTTCTTCTATAACTATCTACTCAGTTTATTTTTTGAACAATATTATTCATTACACGCACAGGCAAATACCATACAGGATTTGAATTCAGGAAAGTGCAGTATATGTGAGTGAAGTTTATACGTTACTTACAATTAACGTGACAGGATCGGGAAAATATAATCGGGAATCCTCAATGATAGGTGAAATCGTGAAATTAGAAATCGAGATTTTTCTTCAGTAAAAAATTTCACCCGATATGATATTTTTCGTGATTTTGTTACGTCAACGTTATAAACTTCGGCCTCATGAAAACGTTGCTAGAAATCTGAATTGCCAATCTTTAATATGGATAACTTGAATAATAATAATAATAATAGTGTACAAGATTTATATTAATTATATATATACGTTTGTGTTACATATCATCGAAAATTCTATGAATATCACGTTGAAAGTTCTCAAGATTTGTATTATTCGAATTTTGATCATTTCTGTTGCGCTCAATGTACAATTGGTTATGAATGTTAGGCATCAGGAGTATCGTCGTTACGACCAAGCTGAAACAGTGTTGCGAGATTTTCATCTTCGCAAGACTCGTATTGCGATACAATAAAATTAAAAATATTGCCAATTATACAATCTCGTGTAATTATGTTAGACAAATTTTAGGTATATATATTTATAGGTATATGTAAAGAAACTTATGGAACACTGTCAGAGTTTATTACCAGCTTCGTATAAATATATTATAATAAGGAATATCAAACGTTGAAGAAAGTAATATAGTATATTATTATATTGTATATGTACGATATACGTTATATAACGAACATTAGTGAAATTTTTATTAAGTGTTTCAAAAGAGAAAGAAGAAATTTAATTATCGCATAACTAGATGTTGTCTGTTATAAAAACGAATGAGAGGAAAAAAAAACGAAAATTGACAAAATAAAAACAATTCTCTGTAATTGAAATATAATTACTACATTGTCACAATCATTGTTTTGATTTTCATACTTCGATTAATGCAAATCTCCATTCTAATATTATAAAGATAAGATGAAATAATCTACTTATTTCTCTGTGCAGAAGTACTGGGAAGATAGTGAAGAATTTTTCAATTGAATGATCAATAAAAGATATGGGTATATGATCCGATAATAGAGCGATGAATGATTTAATATCAACAAAAATATTACGTATGTATAAATGTTCTTCTCTTCGATTCTAAAAACGGGTACAAATCATAATAATTTTCGTTTATACCGAAATTTCGTGTACGCAGATTATAGTACGCGATATAGTACAGGCATACATATACAAGACGTACAATATTAAATATGTCCGCGCGGTATGCGGTCAAAATATAAAATGCGATATCAGTGTACTGAATAGTATTCTATATGCCCTAGCTAAATACCCAATAATTAATACTCTGAACTGGATCAATCCTAAACCTTTGAAACATTTCACGACATCCCATATGATTTCATATAGCTTTTACGATGATTTCTAACAAAACCTCCATCAATTTTGAATACTGTAAAAAATTTAACGGGACTTTTTCGGGATTCATAAGATTCTATGGGATTCCATGGGACTTAGAACACCGGTACGTACACCGGGATTCACGAGTGATTAACCTTTCCTTCTTCAAAAACCTCAGACAGATAATACTTTTCTGTTCACGATAAACATTCTTTGTCACACGTGCACGGGAAGTTTGACTTTTAATTCGTGCAGGGGAGCGCCTGTAGCACATCGTGAATGCCACGATTTCCGCACTAAGGCGTTATAGTTTTTCCGTGCGAAAAATATCGTATTCGCGGTGTGCGCATGCGCCAACCTCTTTACTTTGTAAGCTATTTCCTCGAGCTGTTCACGACGCGAGAAATCGACGAAAAAGACAAACATCCCAAAATTTTTGTGAATTTGTCTGGACCAGCGGCAGAAAGCAAAAAAAGGCATAGTTCCGATTTTTTAAACTTACGTCACAGAGAAAGTGGGTATTTGTATTTTGTGGGAAAATAAATCTTGAGTTTTACATTGTAAAACGTCATGCAGTTGTCAAATGGTTAGAAAAATAATTTTTCTGCACCCTGGTTTCCTTTGCCGTATGCATGAGCCCGAAAATATCGATCGTTCGAAAAAAAAAAATAACGATCAAAGTTGTGGAGAATTTGATTCCCTACAAGTTTGTTCCTTATCGTTCAGAAGTAAAAGTCAACAATAAACGAGATAATGCGATAATTACGTTTCACCCCCTTTTTCGAATATGAATCGAAAAATTTCCATCCTAGAGAAAAAATAGTAGGAACCAAAGTTGTAGTGAATGAAATTTGCTGCAAGTTCAATTCCTACCATTTTCAGTGTGAGGTAAAAAATGTAAGGGAGTGATAACATATCCAAAATCCGCAATAATGGGCTATTGTCGACTTAGGCTTAGGAAAGACTCGTGATTCATTTCCGAATTTTTCGATCATTATTGGAGTTAACATTTTTTGAAGATTACTTCGCGCAACAATGGCTAGTTTTCAACCATATTGTTATTCGTAACCGACTTTTCGTTTGAAAAAGTCACTCATACAAAATTTTTGCAGGCTTTTAGATGGACTTTGGAGTCAGAATATTACCGAATTTTTCGGAACCCGGACGTACTGAGATTTTTATTTTGAAAGTTGCAAAATTGAATTGCCAGCAGTCGCCATGCCCGAGTCTTTTCCAATTCGTACACAAAATTCTACATTGAAAGACGCAAGTTTCAAGACCAAGTAGGACTTGGGATTGAAGTGCGTTCCGGAGTGACAGCTGTTTTAATCTCGCAAAAATTCAAAATTTCCTGATTTTTTTCACTTTTATATCATTTTTTCGGCGAAAACGTTTGGAATACCATGAAACACGTACCACATTTGTCGAAAAATATGTTTCCGTCAAATTCGTCCTAATCTACAGGGTGGTCTTTTCCAATCGGCCCAAGCCGACATCTCCGAAATAAGTGAAAAAGAGAATAACTTTGAATACAAAAAGTTTAGGGTTCAGAGGGGGAAGAACACGGTGGTATCAGTTTCCTTGCGAGTGTAAACATAAACCGTATCAAAAAAAATTGCTCGGTCGGAATGTGTCTATTTAAACACATTATTGATGAATTTTCATATGTTACGCAACATTTCGCGATCACTGTTGACTTCAACTATCTGATTAGGGACGCTGCCTCTCCCCAGCGCAGCTAGCGCTCGCAGACGTTCACGGGATGCAAATTTTCTCTGTCATTTATAAAGGTATCGATATTCTTTTGGGATCAATTTGAAGATAAAGGAGTGATCTTTGTTTTTTTCCGAATTTTGAAATTTTATTTTGCACGTCGTAGAAACCGGCTCTGAAAGTAGGTATAGTTCCCACAGCGATAACATGGAAACTAATTTCTTTTCGAAATTCGGAAAAATACAAAGTACAGGTCCATCCTTCACCTTCCATTTAAGACCAAACTCAAGAAAATCGTACATAAGGCCTACGAGAAAACTTGCATGAGCCAAATCACTAAACAGCCGATTTTTCCCGCGAAAAGCCGCCGTTTGCTAGAACTACCGTTGAGTGTAGAAGGGTATAGAGGTGCGGACGGCGTGGTGGGTATGTTTATGTACTTTTCCTTATATACAAGAACTTTGCCTCCCTACTCGGAGATGGCGCTGACAAATTTTGCTCCATTTTACGCACACACGAGAGACCGTCGTGTATATGAGACGCGACGCATGCGACCGTTGAGTGCAGAAGGGTATAGAGGTGCGGACGGCGTGGTGGGGGTATGCTTATGTACTTTTCCTTATATACAAGAGCTTTGCCTCCCTACTCGGAGATGGCGCCCACAAATTTTGCTCCATTTTACGCACACATGAGAGACCGTCGTGTATATGAGACCCGACACATGCGACCGGCTCACCGATGAGCCGAGCTTCCCTCCCAACCGCTTGGTGCGCCACCGGCGTGCTCAGTTGGCCGCCCGCCACATGGAGCGCCACGGTCGGTTACCAACACATGCAACAATTACGCGTAAACGCCATACAATGCATCCCAATCTTTTCACCGACGACGGTGCTTTAAATTCGTCACTGCTAACTGCTTGGAAAAATCTAATGTAAGATGATTCTACTCCGGCGCGGCGCGGCGGCCCGCGTTCAAAATTGGCATGCGGATCAATTGAAAAATCGATAACTCGGTTATTATTGATCCTGCAACTGAATTTCTTGTCTCATTTTACGCGGAAAAACTTCAAGTTTTTCATTGTAAAAGGAAAAGACGTAAAAAATATTAACATTTCAATTGCTTATTCGCCAAAAACTGGAAAATTCAGAATTTCCGCTCCATAATATTGCAGCTGGAATTATCAAAAATTCCCCACAGAGATGAATTGCGATAACGATGCAGATTGCAATAATTCGCACGACTCGCAGTCTCGCAGGTTCACTACGATGAATTGATGAAGAAAATGTAGTAGCATGCATTGTCGAATAATTCGTTCATAATGATTATCTTGAAGAATGATGTCGGGATGCTTGTATCACTTGAGTCCCCTCGCCTCTCACAATAGAATTATTATAAACAATAATAACTGTTAATAGTACATGAGGGATTTCACGTGGAGCGGGTCACTTAATTTAGGGCCTCGTCACCTTTGATTTCACTTTTCTTTTAGTAAGTTTTTGTGCGCAATTTTTTTATGGTTAAATTTTACAGATTATCTTCAAAATTTTAATTTATCGTAAAATAAACTTCAAAAATATAATTATTCTCGCGTATGCTATGGTCAATGAAAATCTAATTTGGACGTTACTATATACGTATTGAAATCTAAATGTTTTTCGTTTTTCATTCCATTTCATTATTCAATATAAATAAAATACTCGCAATCTGTGATGATAATCCTTTTCTATATCTGCAGCGTTGAGACAATGTATTGTGTTTTCGAAAATACCGAAATCAATGCAATTGTTGACAACATTGTAAGGGGATTGTGGATGGGTGGTGTCGTCCCTCGTCCACCTACCGCGTCGTTGCTCACACGCTTCTGTGACAATAATTTACTTGCGCGATCGAACGTGAGACGTAGTCCAGCCGAGTAAGCATTGACTCCTATTATATTTGAGAACAGGTTCGCCGATTTTTTCGTAGGTAGGTTTGACCTCGACCAAGAAGCCCGTGATTTTGCCTGTATATAGAATTCACAGAACATTGTTTATCATAATGTTGGGGAAAAAAATCGCAATTTTGATTTTTAATTTTTTTTCTATGGGCGTGAGGAAAAATGTTTGATATAAAAGTTGTAGGTCTCATCCTCATGCATGAGGAAAAAAAAGATTTAATTCAAAAAATGTTTGTTAGTTTAGCCGCAAAATGTAAAAAACCAGACTTTTTTTTTTAATTTTAATCCAGTTCCCTTAATTATTAATGTATACTTTTGAAACTCACACGACGCATGTGAAATTAGTGCCTCAAGAACCAGTCCAAAAATCATCCGATTATCTCGTATATTATGGCAACAGATAACGATCCTCGAAAAAAACTTTGGGTACCAATAGAATCGGAGCCAATGGGGTTACAGCGTAAAAAAAAATTCTCGTAGTAGTTACAGATATGGAGATAATTAATGCGATCAAAAAAATAAAAATTTCCATCGACAAAGGTCGAAAAAAAAGGAAATGAAATTTTCTCACGTAACGAATACGATTATTGCTGAAATTGATGACTTACGAAAAACATTGTTTAATATTGTTATTTCTGTTTTTGAGATGGAAATTTAAAAAAAAAACCGCTTTATCTTTATTAGAACCGGAGTTACACTTGCTTCACTTATTTGCGATTTATTATCAATGTTAATATTATTAAGATTTGAAAAAAATACGATATCTCGTCCATACCTCAAGGGTCAACCATGAATTCTTTGATTCAGATTTGAGCTCTATTGTTGTCAAAATTAATTAGTGAATCGAGGCAAACGCGAGGCGTCGCATTCCAGCGGCGCGACAACGTGAAACGGCGGCGCGGCGACGCGGCGGGGGGCGTACGAGAACGGGCGGTCGAACGGTAGTCGTTAATTAAAAGAATATCTCCGGCAAAAATTATCGTAGAAGGTTATTTTTAAACCTAATTATTTTTTCTCAGCAATCGGAGTATGTCATAAGTTTTGAATATTGTATATTGTACAATATAATATTAACACGCGATACACCAATGCATCGGAGACATAACGTACTGTAAAAATGTTGCCCTACAAAGTTGCAATAATACGCGGCCAGTCAGCCATTTATTCGACTTCTCGCGAGCCCCTCCTTCGAGGTCGTGTAATGCCGGGACAAATAAAAGTATATTTCGGACTGCAGAATGCGGAAAGCAATGGTTATTCTGATCGTGATATTCCACGGCATGTTTTGTGTATGGATGTAACCTTACAAAATTTATGAAAAGAGCTGAACTGATTTTGAAGTTCTCTGTTGTCTTAGAAACAAAGTTTTTTGATTGGAAAAGTTTCAGAGTAAAATGCAATCTTGGAAGAGCTTCTGTTGATGACGTCATAGAAAAAAAAACATTTTCCTGGAAAATTTCGAAAGGACAGTCAATTCTTAGGCACATAATGTGTATATTATGGATAAATAAGTTTAGCCGTTTGATCTAATTAGTAATTTATTGTAAGAAAAAGAATCGTTAAGGCATCACAAGCTACACATTAGCCAATATATCAGAACAACACACAACACAAATAAAGGAGGACGCTAAGCGTAGTGGCAGCGATACAGTAACTTAACATAAACATTATAGACGACAGCACCCATAGTATTGCTGCTTATTCAAACTTCTATATATATATATTATGGTGGTAATTAATTGACGATTCGCAAAAACAAATGTAAATACGAATACGTGCCAACCTCCACTCAACAAATGCAGCTCAATCTCGTGAACCTGCGTAAAACTCTGGCGCCTGTGGCTACATTGCCCGTACGCCTGACTTCAGAACACCAAACTACAAACAGCCTGCTGGCGGCCTAGTAGCTACGAGTAGGGGGCCTTGCCGTGCAAGGAGCATTGACTTAAGTCCTGCCCACTTTTCTCCTCCGCCGCCTGGCTCCAGTCGCGCGGGAAGCCAGAGTTCCCGCGCGAGCTCACTAGGCAATGCGTGTGTATAACCAATAATCACACGCATTATACTCAAAACATCGGACGGAACTAGTGAAAATAAAAGCGCGGGGCACTGCACCTCTTTACACACGGGTCTAGCTAGTCTCGTGACTAAAATGTGACGACCAATCAAATCCTGCGCAGCAAAGAGAGATTATTTTCTTACTAAGGGCCGATTGTTCCATCTTTCGGTGAAAATGTATCCTCTCGGTAAATTCTTCGCCAAGTACTGTGACTGGCTGGTAGGGCATTTACCGAAAGGATACATTTTTATCGTACGGTGGAACAATCGGCCCTAAGTCCGTTTCTACTTCAACCGCCATTTATGGAAAAAGATACGCCATGCTCCCTCCACGTATAATGCTCTAAGCTGCACGGCATTGGCCTTTCGATGCTCGCGCCCGTAGCGGCCAGAATAGTATGTTATTACAGGATGCAATTTGAACATAGTATATTGGCCGTAGCATTATTTAGCCCGTGATGTCTGATCGTTCGAAACAAAAAAACGTGCAATGACTGATACCACACGGAGAAAATTTTATAGTAATCGTTCCCATACTTCGTATCGTAATCGTGGAATATACTTGCGATATGGCAATGGTGTTACATCCCAATCAGCAACCACAGACGTTCATATTTACCGACATGCGGTTGCCACTAGCCTATGCATTCTACTGTACCTACATCCCCTATTCAACAGTATCCTAACAAATGTCTACCTTACTTACACCCGATCCATCATTTCCATTAATATGAAATATGTAATTAGAAGAAACCAATTCACCAGTAGACATAATTTTTTCCAACTCTTTCATCAATTTCATACTTTTATGTAGAAATAACATTATTCCTTTTGTAAACTTAAACTCGGCAAGTTCTGGAAACAAAAATCTTTATCTTAAAAACGAGAAGAACCATCCCCTAAAACCTAAGACCTCCCTTCACTGCTTCGTCATTGGACCTCTCATCCAATCGACTCGTATCATAAAAATCCTAAACGAATCCTAAAAAACCCTAGAATAGTCAACCAATGAGATCACCACCTTCAACATCCTGCCAAACTAAGATCATCCCTTTTTTCCAGAATCCGAACTTTCCTTTTTTAAGAAACAGAGCAAACTCCACTCTTACTACTTCAGAAACTCAAGAATCAACACCTAAACAATTACTCTCGTCTCCAGAACTTAAAGAGTTTAGGTGTGTTTTCAAAACCACTGTATTTAACATTATAAAAATCTTAGTGCAATAACTTTGATCACCCTGGTAAATAATCCAATTAATCAGAGATCAAAAAAAACCTACAATAAACCTGATATTATTCAAACATAACAACACAATAATTATTTCAACTACGCTTAGTAGTGGTTGACAAAACCCACGTCGAAATTGTAATAGAGCTGTCTGATTAACCTAACATCGAAGACGTAACAATGAATCCTATATTCATGCATTAGCCTACTATAAATATGGCAATGGACTTGTTATAGAATCAAATAATCATTGCTATACGTACTTCATAAATAACAATCCTTTCTTATCCTGTACAAAATCAGAGTGTCTGCTGAACTTACGTGCAATGTGTCCCAAATATCTAGTAGAGCCCCCTGTATTGTTTCATAATATTCATCGTACGAAGGATACCGACTCATAAGAGACTATCGTATACGAAGCGATGAGTTTTAAGGTAATGCACGTATCATAATAATTGTAGCACTGCGTTCCTACCGTATAGCAATTGTTACCGTATTGCGATATTATTTCGTGAGAAATGATAGAAGATGAGACGATGCAACACTTATTATAACATATTTTCATATAAAAATCCACCACTCAGTGCCCATGGTGTCGTAATTTTCACTATACAGAAAATACGTATTTTTCCACAACCCAGCAAGTAAGCCGGTGCCTTGGCAACATTGTATGGTTACGTATACGTATAGTAATTCCTGAGACCTGTATAGCAAGGATTCCTATACCGCATCCGAATCACCGGTATCTTGCAAGGTAACTTGTGTAGATTTCGGGACTAGTCCTGCCGCCCCGGCGCAACGCGTCCTCATTTCTCAAGCGACCAGCTTCATTGTCAGTTGTAGATCACGTAAAAGCGTAATAATCAAGAAAAAAAGGACAAATATCTAGTAGGTATCGATTTAACTGTATTCTAATATCATAAATATACGTATGTAACCATTTTCATACTTCATTTCTAACAATTATACATAGAATATTATGATATCGCTAATATTCCACGTAAAATTATGATCATTTCTCGTACAACGAATGGTACTTGTTATTGCTTGTAATATAACTATATGTGATTAGGGTGTCCGTTATTTACCAAGTAGGTTTTTTTTTCCACAGCGCCCGCTAAATTTTTGGTTTAGGTCCTAAAAAAAATATTAGGCCAAAATAAGCCCTTAATATTCATATTAAATAAATATTAAATAATATTAAAAAAAAATGTGTATCATTATTGATAATTTATTGAATAATTCTAAAACAGTGGTCCTGTACTCGATTCCATACTCTCAAAATTGGAATCCGGCAGAAATCATTGATTGCAGTCCTGAATATACAAGTGATCGAATCCAGTGGTATACTTCTGACTGGAAATCAAAGACTTCCACAGATTCAATTTTTGGGAGTAGAGTCCTTTTCCTTCCCATTGCCAAAAAATAATTCCTTTGAAATATTTTAATTTACGTTTTACGCTACAGTAAACATTCCGTACTCAGTAGAATAAAAATTTAGATACAGTGTCAAGTATAATAAGGACAGTATGTATGAGAAAACGTGCGATATCATGCTTGGATGAAAATCAGCACACAGTACTGGAGTTTGGGTCAGACTGTATAGTGAAATTTCAAATACCATACTTGGGTATGAATCAGTATATATTCTTGTGAGTCTTGATACACTTGTATAGCAATATTTGCTGTATTAAAGTCAAGTGGCGCCGAATATACTACTATAGTGCTGGCTGCTATGCTGGTATGTCAATTTTTGCAATATTACAGTTGAGTAGTACAAAATATACTACCTAGCACTGGCTGCTATGCTAGTATGGTGATTCTCACTATACCACGTATAGTAACACATATACAGTGGAATTTCCCATTCGGTATTGTAGAATCTACAATATCGCAAGTATATTCCACCGGTACCCTACTGTATGGCACTACTTACCATAATTTTTGCTGAACGATTCCTATAAAATTCTCTCCGTGCATTATTTTGTTACACCTGCATGCAAAGCATTCGTTTGCGTGCCGGTTACGGGTATTCAAAATGGTTTATTCCGGTACTATATGCGAGAGCAGTGTGCAAAATCTCTAGCGGTGTGCAAAATTTTTGCCGGTATGCAAAATCTCTATAGCAGTGCGCAAAACGATTTCACTAGTACGCAAACATCTCATTCGCTACTGCCGCCATCTAACATTTCATTGAGCTAGTTCGTCAGTCTGTTGTTAAATTGTAGCGTTGACATCTCATCCAATTTTCAGGTTGCGCGGGGCTTTGCACGAGGTGTAACAAAAAATAGTGTTCGATACACGAGGCGAAAAGGGCGGAATGCACACTACTCGAGTGTGAAGGCACATCACTCGCCCTCCGGCTCGTGTGCGCCTTTACACACTTGTAGTGTGCAAACCGCCCGTTCGGCCTCTTGTATCGAAATATACTATTAAAAGTGACTTTCGAGCCATTGAAGTAAGCGATTTGCGAACATCTATCATGAAAACAGGAACAGATCTATAGCAATGTGAGCCTGTGAAAAATATCGACGAAATTCCATCTTTTTCAGACTATAAGATTTTCATCAAAGCCCAAGTTATTCGCCAAACTTCGATTGAATGTCGATATAAAGTATATCTATTGAAGTGAGCCCTTTTTTTAAATCTTAATTAATATGATCTTCATTATATAATACTACAAAGTTTGATTTATTTTTACGTATACGATTATGTCACTGATTCCATAAGTTGCTTTGGATTTGCTCTATCAGCGCTAGTTTTCGAAGTATGGCACATTTTATGGGTGTGCGTATTTTACACGTGCATGTCTCTTGATGGGTAATGAAATATTAGAAATTCATATAATTTTGCAAGTCTTGCTTGATATTAAGAAAATCAGGTTTCTCAATTACGAAAATAAAACAAAATGCGAATGAAATGATTATTATAAAGCAACCACATAAAAGTTCAATACATGTATTTTCGATCAATAACTTTGGTAATCCATTTATCTAGTACATCAAAAATGTCTTCTATAAGATTTTGTCGAATTTCCTCATTCTCAACTATTCAAAAGAACCAGGGATATCGGAATGTAATTATTAGTCAAAATACAAATCCTTTTATTTGTTCAGTACCTGAGGTATGTACATCGCCAGATCCAACATCCCCGGATTTTTGTCCAATATGGGCTTTGTTGAAAGGCATCGTGCACGTCAAAAAGCCGATGACGCGTGACAACTTAAAGCAGCGGATCCCCCAAGCGCGCGAAGAGATCCCGGCCAAAGTTCTTCGACAGACAATTGCTGCTGCTTTTTAACGACAGTTGGAATTATGCATGGATTCAAACGGGGGGCACATTCGAACACCGAACCAAATAGGAAGTGAATTGACCAAAATTTTAGACAATAATGAATAATAATAATGATTAATAATGAATAATAATAGCCAATTTTGATAAATTATCGTAACAGAAAATTAAAAAACACAAAAAATATTTTCCCGCTATTTTGACCTAACCGTATCTCATTGCCTATGAAGTTTGGGCCATATATGTATGCCAGTACTTTTCGATGTAGAATTTGATGCTTTTTTCGATCCCGGGGAGAAAAACAGACCATCCCAATCACAAAAAACGCGTTGACCTTCACCTGACCTTGGCGGCTACACTTGCAAGGAAACTGATGCCACTGTGTTGCTTCTTCTTCTGAACCCTGAACTTTTTGTATTTAAACTTTTTTTCTATCTCACTTAGTTTCGGAGATATCGGCCTGCGGCAATTGACGAAGATCATTCTGTATTTTTCATAAGTATTGAGTTTTATATGGACGTCGACGCAACGAAACCATGAGAAATATTATCATGAATATTGTCACATTATCAGGTGAAATTTCTCGACAAGGAAAGGTGTCTCATTTTTTTTTGTTATGATTCTCAGTCGATCTCACTTTCCACAATTTTATTGCGTCAATGTTTCAGATTTCAGTATTCCCGAATATTCGACACATGTTGGTAGATAACTGAGTTTAATAATCATTATCAGGCTTGCATGAAGTTATCACATCTGAATGTGGAAGATTCATTGCTCAGTTGTCGAAATTTTCGAAAAGTGTTAGGCAACGGAGTACTTACATAATGTCACATCAGCCAGATGAAGCAAACTGATCCATATGTATGTATCATACAGGGTGTTCGATCGGAAGGCTTTCATCGTAAATACCCCGAAAACTGTAGTTAGAGATCATTCAGAAGCGGTTTGCGGAGGGTTCTAAGGTGCCAAAGGGAAACTATCTCTGAGTCAGTTGACGATGGGCCGCATTGTGTTACACGGAATTTAAGCTACGGGAGACTGTTATCTATTAATACGCAGGCGATTGATCAATAAAATACATTCTGACGATAGAGACGATTTAGGTCAATTTTATTAATTTTTTCCAATCAGAAGATTATACGCAAGGAAAGTAAGATACTTTTGAAATTGTAATAATCGAATGACTCTTGAAGAAATAACAGTTTGGATTTGGAGCACTTGTTCTACGTGGTAGCTGCGAGAGGCGATCTTCGATGAGGCTGAAGTTTATGACAACACAACGAATTCATGTGAAATAATACGGGCTGAAATTCGGCCGTTTCGGTCATGACCGAAGTAGCAGAAAACAAATGAATTCAGTGTTTACGCCCAATTTTGAGAATATACACCCGAAAATCGAGTGTTTTTTCCGTAAGCGTATATACCGTTTGAGATTTTCAAGTTCGGGTGGCCGGGCGTGAAGGGATAATTTTCGGCTATCGCCAACTGCGGAGAAATGTTTACCCTTGGATATCTTAGAACCTGAATATCTGAATATCTCTGTTAGTTCTCGAGATATTTGGCGTCGGATACTTTTTTCAAATGAACACCCTGTACATCTTATATATTGCATTCATCGGACGACTGTTGACAAATAATCAATCGGCACGTCTTGTTTTTGTAGCCGTTTCCAATGGAAGAGAAAACCTTGGAAATATCACAAACTATACCCCATCTCCAAATATCTAGCACAGGAATATGTTTGGTTTTCACTTGCACATCGTCAGAATATTCTCGAATTTCTTTTTACGCCGAGAAAGCAGTTTCCCAAAGTCAAGGATAGTCGACTAGTCACAAAGAAAAAAACATCTTCGCTTACGAACTTATATCTATGTGTCTTAACTAGCACGTCATCTTGTTTCATCCGGATGTTCTTATTTGTAATAAAAATGAGGATTTATTCACATAATATGAAATTCTGGAGTATCACATGGGTTTTGCGTGAATTATATTTCGAAAGTGATCCGAAATACAATTCATCTGAACGAAATTTCCATTCAATTAAAATGAAAAAAACAAACCAAGGCAACAAAAATGTTCGCAATTTGATTCGATGAGGGAGAAGAATGATAGCTGCGATTGGCCATCAAATGACCGAAACGTTTATTCTATATCCTAGAATTCTTGTGAAATTTTTGGAAAAAAATTATTCATGTCATACCTCGAAGAAAATGATTTTAGAAATTCATACGATGGATTAATCACAGAGAAAGGGGTACAGCAGCTTGATTTTCGGACAGCGCGTTTTTATTTGAATAATTTTCTATCCAATTGATGTTCAAATCCGACCAGGAGAAGTGAAGATACAGACGTTCCGATATCTGATGGTGACTAATTTTTCGGAATTTTCAAAAATCTTCTGCTCGAAAACCACTTGACAGAAGGATTTGGAAAGATCATGAATGTTTCTTTTAGTCCGATGATTATAATACAAACTAGGAAAAAACATGGAAAGGGTTCGGGTTAACAATCTAGTAATGGATTTATCAGATCTCCCACATTTTGGCGGCTCCTTCCATAAATAAAATATTTATTTGCTAGCGTTCTACAGGAATTTAGTCAATGGACATGATTCTTTAGTTATCTCTCTGGTCGAATAGATGTAAAATTATCCGATTCTAGTACAGCCTCATATGATTACAGGTTTAGTCACGCGATATTTGTTCGAAATGAATAAAAATTCATAATTGTAAATAGATTTTCTCAATCGAACAAACACGTACCTCTATTCGAAAGAACTAATCATGGCTTATTTAAATTAACAAACTGTTCTTCGAGGTGTCAGATCACGGCGTGGAACACAATTTCGACGAGTAAGATGAGCATTTTAACACGGCGGGGGGGGGGGGGGGGGGGGTCCCGGTAACTGTGAATCCGATCAAATCATCTATTATCCGTACGGATTTGATCCCAGCAGCCAATCAAGTTTCATGAAGATTAGGTTATCGCTGAGAGATGCAGCCAATCCGATGAAAAATTACAGAATAGGGATCCAGTGATGATACAAATCATCGGGACGGATTCGTATATAACGCGAGTAACCCAACGCAGAATCACATCTCGCCAAAATGGAAAGTAGGTTCATCATTGTCGTTGTGTTCGCGAGTCTGGTGCAGTGCTCGTTAACTGTGACCCCGACTGACACCGATGGAATATCGGATGGAAATTCGACCAAGCTTGGTCAAATTATAATTCGCCAGAATAACGCACTGCGGTTCGGGAAGGCCTCGGTCAATGACATCTTCAATATACATGAAGACTACTTGTACGTACTTTTTGGCCACTTTGAAGCTGAACTTAACAATTCCGCCGCTAGAGTTGCTGAATCAGCCGAAAATGCTAAGGCTTCGATCGACCCTGCTTTTGATGCAATCCAAATAGCATTGGGAGGACCTTGCGCTGCTATTGAACAGGCCCAAGAAGCAGTACACGACAGAGTCGACGAGGTTTTTGCGCTGGTAACAAAGGGATGGGAGTTAGGTACGACTAGGAATTATTCTGCAACGCAAGATCAAATTCGGATCTACGAAATTGAGGCACAGAACATCTACGTAAATATGACTAAAAACTTTTACGATTCAATTCGCACTTGCATCAATCACACAAATCCTATCGTATTGGCCGCGCTGGAAAATGGTCAGAAGTCGACAGCCTTGGCATTACGTCATCTGGCGAGTACTTTCTTCAGCGGAACAAAACTTTACGCAACAGCTGACCCGGAGAAAAGATCGCTCATATCAGTCAGCAGAGACTACCGAAACCAAGCACTGGCGGCTTGCAGGAATGCTGTTGAGAGTGCGTTTGCTGGAATTCGGGCTTTAGCGTTAGTCCACTCATCAAAAGTGAATAATACTGAACAGTTGCCTGCAGTGTTTGGCATTCAATACGCCCAGATCATAGTCACCGACAGATTACAGGGGGCAGTTAACCTGTTTTTCGATCAAATCAGAGCCGACGTGATAAAAGTTATCCACGGAATTAACGATAGTAATGTCGATTATTTCTCCCTAACTGATGCTCGCCAAGCCAAAGTGGTTAAGAAATGGACCTCGGCAAGTAATGCCTATTTTGACTCAGCTCTAGCTGTCAACCCGAACATTTCTGAGAAAGTCGTAGCTGTTAAGGAAACATTTGCGAAGCAAGTACCGGCAATGGTTGACAGTTTCTTCGAGGCATTTGACATTGCAATGGACTTGGGTATGAATAATACCGAATCTCTGGAGAAAATAATAACCATTAAGGATACACTAAATTCCAATGTCACTGCTTACGTCGAGCAGCTTTACATACTATTGAAAATGGGCGTGCCTTTAGATAGTGACACTGAGGCTCAGTTAGAATCCTTTGAGAATGGAACAAGTAACGCAGCCCATGCTTACATCAATCGTATATTCAATTCAACTGAAAGGTTTGCCAGGAATGTTCACGCAGGCGAAGTAAGTGAGGGGGATCTGGCTGCGATTCAATCCGATCAGGCTACGGCAAATTCTGATGTTGCAAAGTTGACCGGGTTTGTATCTGAGTCAGAGTTATTGCTACTCAATTCAATTTAACTGGTGACAGGAATTCACTTTAGTCCCATATGAGCTGGATCTGTCTGTACCACGGCTTTCTACAGTTTCCTTACTCCACCTGCTTTACTTCTTTCGTTAGCAAGGCAGTAAATGTCGCGGTTTCGTGGAGCCGCACAACTCGTCATCAAACGTCAACCATAATAGAACATCTTTCCGTTTGGTGTAAGCGATACAGAGATGTGGTATTAATGAAGCCACTAAATCTGTGTAACATGAAGAATTCGTCACTGAATTCCTGTACACTTTTACTTCATATACTTTGCGCGTTCATTATTGTATCTATGTATGTATATGTGTATGCACGTATATATGTATGCACTCTGTAGTACATACATGCACACCTACGTACAACATGACGAAATCAATTCTATTACCGCATATATTTATTTACAAGGCTGATGGATTGGATGAACAGATTCATCAGGTGCTGATAATTTTAACTGATCTTCCCAAAGTAGGATGTGGCACATGTTTTGTATATTTGTAGTCAAATAAATTTCCCATGAATTATATCATCCAGGTTTATACAAATGTACAAATATGAATATTATGTAATCTCCTATCCGCCATTCCAAAAACTGCCCGTTTCGAACGAAAATGGGTAATCGTAAGCAAAGGAGATCAATCCAGCGGTGTGAGATTGTTCGCATCGCCAATTCTGATATATCCTGTGTAGTATTTTTCAAATATGTAGGCATACGTTGAAATATCGACTCATAATAGTTGTAGAATTATAGAATTAGATAGGATGACAAAAATGTTTGGCTTCATTATTCTCACAATTCTCTCTTTTTGTCACGGAGAATTTTCTTTTGTACTGCAGCAGTTCCGGAAAAGAGAGTGCATATTGAGCGAATTAATATCCAAGAATTCGCCCAACTGGAAGTGAATATGCTGAGAGGTTACATCGTATTTATCATTTTTTTAACGATGAGTTAATTACTTCGATAAACTTGCGTAACACCGAGCTTAAAAAATTTCATTCGTGACTGCGAAGACTAAAAAATGCCACGATATTCCATAAGATTTCGTGGAATTTCATAGCTCTTGCGGGGATTTTTATAATATCATATTATAACTCCAGAGCGTCTGTGACATAAGACTACATGGGATTTCATAGAATTTTACGGGGCTTCATAATGCTTCGTAGGATTTGGAACGATTTCAGGGGATTCCATGGGAGCCCACGAGATGTCACATACCGGTTCACGTACCGGACTTTACGAGTTAATGATCCGTCGTTTCTTATAGACCTCCAGTCGATGTAATCATGAGAACGGCATGAAGCATACGACTGTTACTCGAGTCTTTGAATATTCATTATTCGAAAATGCAGATTTCAATAAAATTAATACAGCAATTTGGTCTCATGGTTATCGCGAAGTAGAGTCGTGTCTGACACTGATATGAAAGAATAAAATATGTAGGTGACAATTAAACTTTGATTCGAAGTGCGGAAAAAGTGAATGGAACAGTCGAATATTACGGAAATCAGCATTCCAGCAACTGTAAAAACCATAATGTAACATAGAAAGTTTGAAATATGTGTTACATATATACGTATTTCATTAGATTTTCAATGACATTCTGTAACACGATTCTCCAAACGCATAGATTGGACCAGGTATGCCCTGTCGTTTTGAGGCGCTAAACACACCTGTGCATTTGTAGAAATTCTCTATATCGCATCATGTTGTGAGAGAGTTTTCTCCGACTGGTGAATAAGCCCTATCATAGCCATCTTCGTGGCCCTACGTAGGTGTGCTACACAGGGTGGTCCATTTAGTTTTTGCATTTGAAGGGGGAAAATGAGTTTTGGAAGTGAATGTCATCTGAAGCTCATCTTATGAGGTTTCGGTGGTCGCGATGTTTTTTTAAATGGGACAGCCTATTTTCTTGCCCACCACAAGGAAGCTGACGTCGAAAGACGACCAACCATGTGCAACACACCATGACCTCCGAAAGACCTTCGGCTCAAAAATTCATGATTAAGTAATGGAGGTGGGAATACTGTAAGGAGAATGAATTGTAACGGCACATTCAATACTTCCGTCACGTAATTTATTTTATCAAGTGCTCGAAATATTGTCCATCAACCTGAATGCACTTGTCAATACGCTCAATGAAGGATTCCCTAGCTCCGCTTGTTATTTCCGGAGTAATACTTGCACACGCATTGATGATACGTTCCTTCATATTCTCCGGTGTTGTTGGGACGTCTCGGTACACAATATCCTCGATCATTCCCCAGAGAAAGATATCAAAAGGTTAAGTCAGGAGAACGAGCGGACCAACAAACTTGCGCTCCTCGACCAATCCATTTTCCGGGAAACGGAACCTACGATTCCTGCTATTTGCAAAAGTGAATAGACTACCTGATATCCTGTACGTATTGACAAGTACATTCAGGTTGATGGACAACATTTTGAGCACTTGATAAAATAAATTACGTGACGTAAGTATTGAATGAGCCGATACAATTCATTCTTCTTACAGAATTCCCACCTCCATTACTTAATCATAAATGAAAATAGTGACGCGATATTTGTTAGTATTTAGACTGGTCATAGACTCTTAGCTTTTCGAATGGTGTAGAGGGGAGTGTGAGATGATGATGATGTTGTGGAACCAAAATCTTTGTCGAACGTAGCCGTAGTCGCACCCGCAGCCCTAGAAGAGAGTCAGTTGCATTTGGACTGAGCCAGTGAATAGTATACGGAAATTAGAAAGATCGCATTGAGGCTTTCAGGAGCAGGGTGGACTCGTTGTCACATCACCCTATACGCGACAGCTTAGTATTACATAAAATAGAGAGAGACTTGAATAGAGCTGAAGACATTGTTAGTACATTAAGACTACCATGAGTAGTGTTATAGTGATTTAGTGATCATGAATCCGCAGTGAGGCCGAGTCCCCAAAACGTGGCCACACCTCTAAAAGTACGTTAGATTCTGACAAAACTCATCACCCGTGGGTTTTTGAGGTCACTGGTTACGACTTCGGAGTCAACAATCGTCTGAACAAAATGGCGGATCCAATATGGTGACGAGACCCATGAAAACCCGTCATACGACGATAAATAACAGCTGTGTATGTATAGAGGATTGGAGACCAATAGTTAGGTACAACAATCAACACACTGAGATCGTGATTTTTTTACTATACCAAAACAGCAGAAAACTCATTGCAAATATATTCAAAAAATAAACAAAGAATTCTTTTGATACGATGGAGGTTGTCACATGCAATCATATAATAGAAAATCCTTCAACAGATCGATAATTGAGTGAAACTGATTGAAGTAGGAGTATAATCAATGACAGAAGTAACCTTCACAATAATAGTAATAACTAGAATAGAAATATATTTACCTAATATGATCAAACCAGATGTCCTATAATCGCAAGAATAATGGATCCAAAATATTAATAAAGTAAATGAAATGTCGTTCTGCTATGTATAAGAAATATTTGTGTTGGTCTTGCAGCTATTAATTCGCATCAGGATCGCTCTCGGAGTCAGAATCCGTATCCGAAATGATTTCCATGGTGAGTCCTGGTGAGATTGGGATTTCAGGGGAAAGTAATAACTTTATTGCTTGCTTCGATGAACTATTCAATTTTTTTCGTGACAGTTTTCTGATACTGGAAATGTATGGATCAGAAGTCACCAGCACCCGGAAGAGAACATCTCCCATTGTTTCTACTCGTAAACACTTTAAATGAGTCTTCGCGATATCTTCTGATATTTATGTTTCGTGCTGCTTGTGCTTCTTCGGATTGGTAGCAATGCATGAGCTATTATTTGTGCACTGTGAATCAATAGCCTATGCACCGAAGTGTGCATATAATACCATGGATACAAATCTGCTGTGTTGCTTGAGCGATACGTGATCTCTCAACAAAGGTCAACTTTGGAACGAAATAACTCGACAGGTATCGAGGGTAGGGACCTATCCTTTCAGGATTGGATACACCAAGCCTTCCTCTACCCAGCCCACCTTGCAAAATTTCAAAAATCGAAAATTCATTTTTCTGGGTTTTGACCGCGTTTTGGGGATTCGACCCCACTGTGGAATCGTATTGAATTTAATATCGAATACTCTGCAAGACTGTATCTATGATCGCCCCTGATCGTTTCCGACATACATATATTAATGAACTAGCACAGTGTATGAAGTAAAAGTATACAGGAATTGAATGACATATTTATCATATATGTTACACAGATTTAGAAGTTTTATTAATACCACGTCTTTGGATCACTTACAATGAATGGAAAAATATTGTATTCTGGTTGCCTTTTGGTAATGAGCTGTGCAGTTCCACGCAACGAAGAGATTTGAATTCCAGCCTTACTGCCGAAGAATAGTAGAGTATATAGTACGGAAAACTGGAAGACGCCGTGGCACAGGCAGATGCAGCTCATATGGGACTGAAGGGAATTTCTGTCTTCAGTTAAGTTGAGTTGAGTAGCAACAATTCTGCCTCGGATACAGACGACGCTAGTTCTTCGATTGCAGAATTTGTCATGGCCTGATCGGATGAAATCGCAGCCAGATCCTCCTCCCTTACTTCACCTACCTCAACATTCTTGGCGAGTCTGTCAGTTGAATTGAATACACTATTGATGTAAGCGTGGGCTGCATTTGATGTTGCATTCTTAATGGTTGCCAATCGAGCCTCAGTATCACTATCTAAAGACCCGTCGATTTGAAACAGTTCGAAAATAGTGTCGACAAAAGCGTCGACATGGGAAAGTTGTGATTCCCTGATGGTTCCGATTTTCTCCGAAGATTCGGGATAATTTATACCCGAGTCCCTTGCAATGTCAATTGCCTCGAAGAAATTGTTAATCATTGTCGGTACTAGCTTCGCAAATGTTTCCTTGACGGGTACGACTTCCTCAGAAATGTTCGGTTTGGCAGCTATAGCTGAGTCGAAGTAGCTATCAGAAGCCGAGATCCCTCTTGCAGTTGCTATGGCTCTGGCAGCATCAGTTAGGCAGAAATCATTGACATTATGTTTGTCAATTTTGAGACTAACTTTTTGCATGCCAGCGATGTGCTCACCGAAAATTGGGGCAACTGTCCCCTGTAATCTGGAGGCGGTTACAATTTGGGCGTATTGAATTGCGAACACTGCAGGCAACTGTTTAGTATTATACTCTATTGATGAGCGGACTAGCGCTAGGGCCCGAAGTAAAGCAAATGTAGATTCAAGAGCATCCCTGTAACCCACCACTCCTTGGTTCCGTAAGTCTCGGCTGACTGATATGAGCGATCTTTTCGCCGTGTCGGCTGTTGCGTAAAGTTTTGATGCACTGAAAAAAGCACTCACCACATGCCTTAGTCCCAAGCCAAATGACTTCTGGAAGTTTTCAATTACGGCCAATACGATAGGGTTTCTGGAATTGGTGCAAGTACGTAGTAAATCACAGAAATTGTCAGTCAAATCTCTGTAGGAGTTCTGTGCCTCGACTTCGTAGATCTGAATTTGATCTTGCGTTGCGGAATAATTCCGAGTCACACCCAACTCCCATCCCTTTGTCGCCAGCGCATGCATCTGGTCTACTTTGCCGTGTGCTGCTTTTCGGGCCTGTTCAATAGCAGCGCAGGGTCCTCCCAATGCTAATGGGATTGCATCAAAAGCAGCGTCAACCGTGGCTCTAGCATTTGCGTTCGCTTCAGCAATTCTAGTGGCGGAATTTTCGACTGTAGTTTCAAAGTCGCCAAAAAGAGTGTACGAGTAGTCTTCGTTTACATCGAAAATTGGATTGATCGAGCCTTTCGCTGACTGCCATGCCTTATTCTGGAGAATTATAATTTGACTAAGCTTGGCCGAATCTCTGTCCGATAGTTCATCGGTATCAGTCGCGGGCAGAGTTAACGAGCACTGCACCAGACTCGCGAACACAACGACAATGAGATATTTTCTCCCCATTTTGATGAGATGTGATTCTGCGATGTGGTGCTCGCCTTATATACGAATCCGTGCCGACGATTTGGATCAGCACAAGTGTTGATACGAACCCGTGTCGAAGATTTGTATCAGTGCAGGTGTTGGATTGTCAATCATGGAAATTTACCAAAAATTTGTAGGTGCGACCGTAGATTTCTATAATTAGCGATTTTACTCGTCGCAATCTTGTTTCACGCCGTGATATTGCACCCAAAATACCAGTTTGTCATTTGAAAAAACCACGCTTAGTTCTTTTACGTAGAGGTTCTTGTTTGACTTGATCGAAAAAATCCATTTACAGTCACGAACGTTGGAATGCCACTGTATCTTAAGTTTTGCTAGTCGGATTTGAACAAAATTTGGATGGAGAATTATTCAGAATGTAACACGTTTTCTGAAAGAATACCTGCAGAATGCTGTACCTTTTTCTTCGTGATTAATTCATCGTATGAATCTCTAAAATCATGTTTCTGCGGATATGTCTGCATATAATTAATTTTTGTTTTAAAAAATTCACATGAATTCAAGTGTATAAAATGATCATTTCAGCCGTTTCATGGCCAATCGTGGCTATCGCTCGTCTCCGTTGTTGAATCAAATTTCGATAACACGATAACGATAACGTGTGCTCGATTATTCGATAGCCTTTGTTTGTACAAAATTGATTTTAATGAACAACGGACTTTTTATTCATTGTAACAGGGAACCTATGTCAAATTGAATTAGATACTCGAAAATTCTGAAATTTGTACATAATCTGCGGAAATATGTATTTCGAACAGTTTTCAATGACCCACCGGGACCCTTGATGTGTTAACAGAAATGGTGGAATCACCATTGGGATGCTCGATCAGCTCTAGTGAGTGCCTACTAGCATGCATGGAGCATTGCAGAGGGATAAGGTGGGCTGCCTCCACTGTCATACGAACGACAATCTGCCGATCCCTTGTGCGCTCACCATTCGGCAGCGAGGCGCAGCGCACCGCCAGAATGCGTTTCGCCGCCGTTCTCCGCCATTCGCTGCGGAATATTGAGCGCACCTCCATAAGAGAAACACGTAAAGGAATAAATTCGCCGCGCGGCGCAGCGGATTGCTGCCGTTCGCAACGCAACGGTGGAATTCAACCGTGAACCAGCCAGTTTGACCTATATTGGTCCAGAACCCATCTAGCCTATCTACTAAAGTAAATCAATATCAGAGTCAGTCAACAACAGAACAACTCTCGATAAAACTCTATATCGAAGACGTAACGCGATGAAGCAATCACGAAGAAAAAGGGACAGTTGGCTACTTTCCGTGAGGATATAAGCCTCATGAAAAAAACAAAAAAGAAAAAGTGGCCGCATCCTACAGACATTCTTTTCGCACCTTTCTTTCTGAATAATTCACTACACAATTTTTGCTCAAATCCGACTAGGAGAACTGAAGATACAGGCGTTCCGACGTTTAATGGTTACTGATTTTTTGGAATTTCCGAAAATTTCCCACTCGAAAACCACATGAGGGGAAAAATAAAAAAAAATCATGAATGTTTCTTTTAGTCCGATGATTCGAATGAAATCTAAACTGTGTTGTTCTATCTCCCATTTTCATTGTTCAGAACACATTAATTTTAACGAATTTAATAACATTCAGGCGGTTGCTATCATGTATTGTCACGTATCCAGCTGACGCGAGTCGAAGAGCCTAATAACCGACGCTGACTGCGCGCGCAGCCTAAGTTAAGCGGGAGAACGTCGTGAGTGACGTCATCGACCGTATAAAAGCAGCTACGAGACACAGGACGATCAGCGATTGTAAGATTTGTAAGCCAAGCGCCCGTGTACTCATCCTAAATTTATTGATAAGCTGACTATCAGCCTCTGATAGTAATGCCAGCTAATGTAACGTAGAGTCTGAACTGATAAAAATTCGTGACAAAGCGGCCAATAATTTTATATCTCTAACGATATTCATTAGAACGACGTCAAAGCGAGCCGTTACTATTAGAGTCATGTATATAAAACCGTGTAGCTAAAACTGTGCACTTAGAATCTATCAAACGAAACATTGCATTGAAACGTTTAATCAATTAGCTAAAGAAACTGCAGTCTCAAAACGTGGTTAATTATTAAGACTTATGTATTAGGTATTGCGTGGTAGAAAGCCTTTTGTTATTTTTATTTTACTTCATTATTTCTTTGGTAAAACCTTTGGTGAGAGATCCATCCGATTCCAAGGACATAGCGGCGAGTGAGCCAAAGACTTCGCTGATAGTTATGGTCTAGCAAAACCCCCTATTGTGTATGGATCTGGTAGTGCAATATCTATCCGATTCCAAGGACATAGCGGCTAGCGAAACCTGTGCTAGAGGTCATTTTGATGGTAACCACTCCATGCAAAGACCATAGAATTGAAAGGCGGTTCTCCGTGATTTAGTAATAAGCTAATTTTAAAACACACACGCATAATTTCTCCGCCTAGAGAGCTCATATTTTTCAATTCAGTATGGTAATCCTTAAAGTCTTTCTAAGGAGCAAAACAATTCACTCGAAACATCCAGAAAGTTACAGTATAGAAAAGATAATTATTTACGAGCGTTCCACAAAAATTTATTCAGTCAACATGTACCCTGAGTTATCTCTGTGGTCGAATAAATATAGAAATTCTTCAATTCTAGCAGAGTCTTGCGATCGTATGTAATTATTCGTTTATTTACCCAATACGTATTCAAAATGAATCAGAAATCATGACTGTAGATGGACTTTTTTTATAACGCATGCATCAAAAAGTTGCTTGTTTGAGGCTCCGAAGCGGTCACATTGTGGTACTTTTCTGATGTTTCCGTAGGCGATGCCAACATGAAACAATATCGCACGCCAGACGTACGCGCAACGTTCTGCGCATATTTAGCGTGCAAACAAGATTCTTGTTGAACACGGCGTGCAAACAAGCTGATTTCAGCTAATCCAAGAATGTATTCTAATGTTTTTGACACGAACCGTACATCTCGATTCATCGCGTAATTATCAGCCATTTTGATTTTGACAGCATAACTTAAGGTAGTGAACGAAATCCAACGTGATATAATGTACTATTTTCACCTTAGTATTCTTTCATTGATAATTATAGACCAAGGATAAAAACGATAGTATCAGATTTTTCATATTTTATTTAATGAAAGTGAAATTTGTGTTGTCATAAGGCTGTTTGTTTTCAATATTGAATTTTGTGTTATGACGTCTCGGGCGGCTTCGCCCCCGGAACCCCCTACCGGGACTTCGCCCCTGACCCCAACAGGGGCTCCGCCCCTGTACCCCGCCATGGGGCTTCGCCCCCCGGACCTCCCTGCGGGTGTGTGATGGCACATACGTATGCATCTCGTTTTCGGGCTCTTGTTTGCGTTTTTCAGACTTTTCGACTTAACTTATAAGTACAATCCATTTTTTACATCCATAACGTATATGCATCATCTCAACGATCGTTCACATTATTCTATAACTTTTTCATGCATTTGTTATAAAAAACAGTGTTCGATACTTGTGCAACATGTGGCGTTTAGGATCGTCCAAGTTCTCAGGACTCACCATAAACGCCCAGCATGTTGCACTGGTATCGAAATGTACTATTTCGATCGAGTCAAACAAGTTACTTCTATTTGAAACAACTGATCGTGGTTTTTTTAAACTTAACAAACTGTTTCTCTACATGTGATATCACGGCGCAGAACAAAATGTGGATGAGTAGGATCACTAATTATACGAATCCACGGATGCACCTACAAACTTTTGGTAAATTTCCATTATTGATATTTCAACACGTGCGCTGATACAAATCATCGACACGGATTCGTATCAACAACTATGCTGGTACAAATCATCGGCGTAGGATCGTATACAAGGCGAGTACCCCCAATCCCCATCATTGTCGTTGTGTACGCGAGTCTGGTGCAGTGCTCGTTATTTCTGTCCCCGACTCAAACCGATGGACTATCAGACAGAGATTCGGCCGAGCTTGATTATATTATAATTCACCAGAATAAGACACGGCAGTTAGCGGAGGGCTCGGTCAATCCATCTTCGATGTGATCATGAAGACTACTCGTACACATGTTTTGGCGACTTTGAAACTATAATTCTGCCGCTAGGATTGATGAAGCAAACGCAAATGCTATAGAGCCACGGTTGACGCTGCTTTTGTTGCGATCCAAATAGCTTTGGGAGGACCTTGCGCTGCTATTAAACCGGCCCAAAAAGCAGCACACGGCATAGTAGACGAGATTTATCCGCTGGCTACAAAGGGATGGGAGTTGGGTGTGACTGGGAATTATTCCGCAACGCAAGATCAAATTTAGATCTACGAAATCGAGGCATAGACCGTCTACGCAAATTTGACTGACAATGTTCACCATTCAAAACGTGGTTGCATCAATTCCGAAGACCCCATCGTATTATCCGTGATAGAAAATCTTCACTGCATTAAGACTTTAATCAACAGCTGACCCGAAAAGGAAATTGCTCATATCTGCCAGCCGAGCCTTACGAAACCAAGCAGTGGTGGTGTACATACAAGAATGCTAATGGTACCTTTGCTGGAATTTGGGCCCTGGCTCTAATCCGCTCATCAAAAGTGCCGAGTGCTGAACAGTTTCCTGCAGTGATCGTAAATCAATACCAAGATTGTATCCGCCTCCAGATTACAGGAACTGAACTTAACTGAAGACAGAAATTCCCTTCAGTCCCATATGAGCTGCATCTGCCCATACCACGGCGTCTTCCAGTTTCACTTACTATACTTCACCTTTCTTCGGCAATAAGTCAGGAAGGTTGCGTGGAGCTGCACACCTCGTCATCAAACGGCAACCAGAACAGAATATCTTTCCATTCGTTGTAAGCGATACAAAGACGTGATATTCAGAGAACTTCCAAATCCGTGTATCAAGACAAATTTGTCACGGAATTCCTGTCTACTTTTACTTCATGTAATTATTGTACGTATGTATGTGTGTATGTATTGTATGTATGTATGTACGTATGTAGTACAAGATGAAATGAATTCTCTTCCGGCATGTTATTCGTGTTCTTTCGAAAATATTGAACACACATGTCTCCTCCTCATAACTTTCTCAGTGTACTTTCGCTAGACATTATTCTTTCGATTCCGTTGGAGAGCCGGATGAAATTCAAGTACTTCGTTAGAATCAAACACGGACGTTGCGACAAGTATACAGGTGCGACGACTGAAGTTTATCTGAACGAACAGATTTATTCACACGGCCGATTAATTAAATGAACAGATACATCTGTTGTTATGCGGAATTAATGTGAGTGCTTATTTCCACATACGCGGAGAACGTGTATAAGTCACGAGGAGAGGACCAACCTTCCGGGTCATGGATTTAGCTGGACCTTCACGAGTAGTTCGTGCGGGTCTAGAAACGAGGCGCATGCTATGCAGTTCAACCTCATAGGCCTTCTTTTTCTCAGCGAGTCCCAATTGTAGTTGTGTCGAGGGCTCCGTCTGCGACCGATCTCGAATTGAAATTTCACCCAGAGACTTTTCAAATCACGAATTCTTTTGGAAAATAAGTGAACTCATATTGAAAGCATGTATAGCTTCTAAAAATGACATAATATTCATAATTCAAATTATTAAATTCATTTTTCGGAGCCCAAAATGATCAAATTCGGCGTTGGATGAATCATGGCGTTGTCAGGATTATTTAACTCGTTATCCATTGCGTTTTGGTTGTGTCAGAGATACTCATATAGAACTCATAGCGCGTCAGTACATTATACACCATTCGCACTTTACTAATATTCAATAAATGTGATACGACGCAGCACACAACCTACACTCCATAAGTTAACGCCAGCGTTAACTGTTTTCATTGTGCTATGCCAGTGAGTTTCCCCATACACCATATTTTGATGGAGGCTGCTAAGCATGTTGGCTGTATTTTAACGCACATCGCCAATTGAACCCACGGAAATTCTATGACTTTACGATACGTTATGTTGTTAGCGCTATCGCTTAAACAATTCTGTTGTATAAGCGTTTCACCGCCCCCATTTCATATTAGAATAATGGATATTGAACTTTTATACTCGTGCATAGGCTTACCAAGAATCTCAAAACATGTGCATTTTTGGTGAAAATTTCACTCAACTTTGTTTCCATTCTATCTTCAATTTTTCAAAGCAAATAATGCGATGAAAATCACTATGTCCTCAAAGCCCAGAAAATGATAGGTATTTTTAGGAATAAGAGTCTAATTTTTCATTTTTGTTTTCATGATTCATACAAGTTTTATGACTATTATTTCAATAAATTGGAGGCAGAGAAATTATCATATTATAACAGAATCGTTTATGCGTTAGCACAAGTGATTCAATTGGTGATATGCGTTGAAAAACATTCGATTTTCTCAGCAGCCTCCGAAAAAAACAGCACATGGAGAAATACACTGGCGTATAGTGCGAAGAAAAAAGTCAACGTTGGTGTTAACTTATTGAGTGTCAGTTGTGCGCTGCGTCGCATCGCACGTATTGAATATTGGAAAGATATGAGCGGCATATAATAAACTCAGCTACTACGAGGTCCATCAGAACCTATGACAAAAACAAGCGCAACAGATGACAAGTCAAATGATCCTGATGACGATGCCATGATTTATCCAACACTCAATTTCATCGTTCTGCGCTCCGAAAAGTGAGTTTTGATCATCTGAATGATGAGAATTATTTCATTTACAGGAGAAATACATGCTTCCAATGTGGATTGATTGATTTTTAACGTAAATTCGTGATTTGACAAAGTCGAGTGAAATTTATCAAATTGAGATTTTGGTAATCCATTTATCTAGTACATCAAAAATGTCTTCTATAAGATTTTGTCGAATTTCCTCATTCTCAACTATTCAAAAGAACCAGGGATATCGGAATGTAATTATTAGTCAAAATACAAATCCTTTTATTTGTTCAGTACCTGAGGTACATCGCCAGATCCAACATCCCCGGATTTTTGTCCAATATGGGCTTTGTTGAAAGGCATCGTGCACGTCAAAAAGCCGATGACGCGTGACAACTTAAAGCAGCGGATCTCCCAAGCGCGCGAAGAGATCCCGGCCAAAGTTCTTCGACAGTCAATTGCTGCTGCTTTTTAACGACAGTTGGAATTATGCATGGATTCAAACGAGGGGCACATTCGAACACCGAACCAAATAGGAAGTGAATTGACCAAAATTTTAGACAATAATGAATAATAATAATGATGAATACTGAATAATAATAGCCAATTTTGATAAATTATCGTTACAGAAGATTAAAAAACACAAAAAATATTTTCCCGCTATTTTGACCTAATCGTATCTCATTGCCTATGAAGTTTGGGCCATATATGTATGCCAGTACTTTTCAATGTAGAATTTGATGCTTTTTTCGATCCCGGGGGAAAAACAGACCATCCCATTCACAAAAATCGAGTTGACCTTCACCTGACCTTGGCGGGTACACTTGCAAGGAAACTGATGCCACTGTGTTGCTTCCTCTTCTGAACCCTGAACTTTTTGTATTTAAAGTTTTTTTCTATCTCACTTAGTTTCGGAGATATCGGCCTGCGGCAAATGACGATGACCATCCTGTATTTTTCATAAGTGTTGAGTTTTATATGGACGTCAACGCAACGAAACCACGAAAAATATTACCATGAATATTGTCACATTATCAGGTGAAATTTCTCGACAAGGAAAAGTGTTTCATTTTTTTTTGTTACGATTCTCAGTCGATCTTACTTATCGCAATTTTATTGCGTCAATGTTTCAGATTTCAGTATTCCCGAATATTCGACACATGTTGGTAGATAACCGAGTTTAATAATCATTATCAGGCTTGCATGAGGTT
Organism: Phymatocera aterrima; assembly: GCA_963170745.1. NCBI lineage: Eukaryota > Metazoa > Arthropoda > Insecta > Hymenoptera > Tenthredinidae > Phymatocera > Phymatocera aterrima. The sequence continues at coordinate 18,143,738 of OY720662.1, forward strand.
ATCACATCTGAATGTGGAAGATTCATTGCTCAGTTGTCGAAATTTTCGAAAAGTGTTAGGCCACGGAGTACTTACATAATATCACATCAGCCAGATGAAGCAGACTGATCCATATGTATGTATCATACAGGGTGTTCGATCGGAAGGCTTTCATCGTAAATACCCCGAAAACTGTAGTTAGAGATCATTCAGATGCGGTTCGCGGGGGGCTCTAAGGTGCCGACGGGAAATTATCTCTGAGTCAGTTGACGATGGGCCGCATTGTGTCACACGGAATTTGAGCTACGGGAGACTGTTATTTATTAATACGCAGGAAACCGGAATCAATCGATTCAGTTTCGAGTTAATATATTTGACGAATGATCAATAAAATACATTCTGACGATAGAGACGATTCAGGTCAATTTTATTAATTTTTTCCAATCATAAGATTATACGCAAGGAAAGTAAGATACGTTTGAAAATTGTAATAATCGAATGACTCTGGAAGAAATAACAGTTTGGATTTGGAGCACTTGTTCTACGTGGTAGCTGCGAGAGGCGATCTTCGATGAGGCTGAAGTTTATGACAACACAACGAATTCATGTGAAATAATACGGGCTGAAATTCGGCCGTTTCGGTCATGACCGAAGTAGCAGAAAAAAAATGAATTCAGTGTTTACGCCCAATTTTGAGAATATACACCCGAAAATCGAGTGTTTTTTTCCGTAAGCGTATATACCGTTTGAGATTTTCAAGTTCGGGTGGCCGGGCGTGAAGGGATAATTTTCGGCTCATCGCCAACTGCGAAGAAATGTTTACCCTTGGATATCTGAGATCCTGAATATCTGAATATCTCTGTTAGTTCTCGAGATATTTGGCATCGGATACTTTTTTCAAATGAACACCCTGTACATCTTATATATTGCGTTCATCGGACGATTGTTGACAAATAATCAATCGGCACGGCTTGTTTTTGTAGCCGTTTCCAATGGAAGAGAAAACCTTGGAAATATCACAAACTATACCCCATCTCCAAATATCTAGCATAAGAATATGTTTGGTTTTCACTTGCACATCGTCAGAATATTCTCGAATTTCTTTTTACGTCGAGAAAGCAGTTTCCCAGAGTCAAAGAAAGTCGACGAGTTACAAAGAAAAAAACATCTTCGGGGGGGGGTGGGGGGGGGGGGGGGGGGTCCCAGTAACTGTGAATCCGATCAAATCATTTATTATCCGTATGGATTTGATCCCAGCAGCCAGTCAAGTTTCATGAAGATTAAATTATCGCTGAGAGATGCGGCCAATCCGATGAACAATTACAGAATATGGATCCAGTGCTGATACAAATCATGGGGACGGATTCGTATATAAAGCGAGTAGCCCAACGCAGAATCACATCTCGCCCAAATGGACAGTAGGTTTATCATTGTCGTTGTGTTCGCGAGTCTGGTGCAGTGCTCGTTAACTGTGACCCCGACTGACACCGATGGACTATCGGATGGAAATTCGGCCAAGCTTGGTGAAATTATAATTTGCCAGAATAACGCATTGCGGTTTGGGAAGGCCTCGGTCAATGACATCTTCAATATAAATGAAGACTACTTGTACATACTTTTTGGCCACTTTGAAGCTGAACTTAACAATTCCGCCGCTAGAGTTGCTGAATCAATCGAAAATGCTAAGGCTTCGATCGACCCTGCTTTTGATGCAATCCAAATAGCATTGGGAGGACCTTGCGCTGCTATTGAACAGGCCCAAGAAGCAGTACACGACAGAATCGACGAGATGTATGCGCTGGCAATAAAGGGATGGGAGTTAGGTATGACTAGGAATTATTCTGCAACGCGAGATCAAATTCGGATCTATGAAATTGAGGCACAGAACATCTACGTAAATATGACTAAACACTTTTACGATTCAATTCGCGCTTGCATCAATCACACAAATCCTATCGTATTGACCGCGCTGGAAAATGGTCAGAAGTCGACAGCCTTGGCATTACGTCATCTGGTGAGTACTTTCTTCAGCGGAACAAAACTTTACGCAACAGCTGACCCGGAGAAAAGATCGCTCATATCAGTCAGCAGAGACTACCGAAACCAAGCACTGGCGGATTTCAGGAATGCTGTTGAGAGTGCGTTTGCTGGAATTCGGGCTTTAGCGCTAGTCCACTCATCAAAAGTGAATAATATTGAACAGTTCCCTGCAGTGTTTGGCATTCAATACGCCCAGATCATACTCACCGCCAAATTACAGGGGGCAGTTAACCTGTTTTTCGATCAAATCAGAGCCGACGTGATAAAAGTTATTCACGGAATTAACGATAGTAATGTCGATTATTTCTCCCTAACTGATGCTCGCCAAGCCAAAGTGGTTAAGAAATGGACCTCGGCAAGTAATGCCTATTTTGACTCAGCTCTAGCTGTCAACCCGAACATTTCTGAGCAAGTCGTAGCTGTCAAGGAATCAGTTACGAAGCAAGTACCGGCAATGGTTGACAAATTCTTCGAGGCATTTGACATTGCAATTGACTTGGGTATGAATAATACCGAATCTCTGGAGAAAATAATAACCATTCATGATACACTAAATTCCAATGTCACTGCTTGCGTCGCGCAGCTTTACATACTATTACAAATGAGCGTGCCTTTAGATAGTGACACTAAGGCTCAGTTGGTATCCTCTGAGAATGAAGCAAGTAACGCAGTCCACGCTTACATCAATCGTATATTTAATTCAACTGAAAGGTTTGCCAGGAATGTTCACGCAGGCGAAGTAAGTGAGGGGGATCTGGCTGCGATTCAATCCGTTCAGGTTATGGCAAATTCTGATATTGAAATATTTACCGGGCTTATATCTGAGTCAGAGTTATTGCTACTGAATTTAATTTAACTGGAGACAGTAATTCACTTGAGTCCCATATGAGCTGCATATGTCTGTACCACGGCGTCCTACAATTTCCTTACTCCACCTGCTTTACTCCTCTCGTTAACAAGGCAGTAAATCGCGCGGTTTCGTGGAGCTGCACAACTCGTCATCAAACGTCAACCAGAATAGAACATCTTTCCGTTCGTTGTGAGCGATACAGAGATGTGGTATTAATGAAGCCACTGTGTAACATGAAGAATTCGTCACTGAATTCCTGTACACTTTTACTTTAAATACTGTGCGCGTTCATTATTGTATCTATGAATGCATACGTGTCTGCACGTATGCATGTATGCACTCTGTAGTACATACATGCATACCTTCGTACAACATGACGAAATCAATTCTATTACCGCATATATTCATTTACAAGGCTGATAGACTGGATAAACGGATTCATCAGGTGCTATAGAATCAATATAAGTGTTCATTTCAGCGAACGCGCAGAGCCAACATGTAACTTGATTTGTTTCTTCAATGATATTTTCCGTTAAATATACTACACTCAATTTTATTTTATTTTAAATTTTAAATGATCTTCCCCGAGTAGGATGTGGCACATGTTTTGTATATTTGTAGTCAAATAAATTTCACATGAATTATATCATCCAGGTTTGTACAAATGTACGAATATGAATATTGGGTAATCTCCTATCCGCCATTACAAAAACTGCCCGTTTCGAACGAAAATGGGTAATCGTAAGCAAAGGAGATCAATCCAGCGATGTGAGATTATTCGCGGCGTCAATTCTGATATATCCTGTGTAGTATTTTTCAAATATGTAAGCATACGTTGAAACATCGACTCAAAATAGTTATAGAATTCCAGAATCAGAGAGGATGACAAAAATTTTTGGGTTCATTATTTTCACAATTCTCTCTTTTTGTCACGGAGAATTTTTATTTATATTGCAGCAGTTCCGGAAAAGAGAGTGCATATTGAGCGAATTAATATCCAAGAAGTCGACCAACTGGAAACGAATATGCTGAAAGGTTACATCGTATTTATCATTTTCTTTTAACGATGAGTTAATTACTTTGATAAACCTGCGTAACACCGAGCTTGAAAAATTTCATACATAACTGCGAAGACTAAAAAATGCCACGATATTCCATAAGATTTCGTGGAATTTTATAGCTCTTGCGGGGATTTTTATAATATCATATTATAACTCCAGAGAGTCTGTGACATAGGACTACATGGGATTTCATTGAATTTTACAGGGCTTCATAATGCTTCGTAAGATTTGGAACGATTTCAGGGGATTCCATGGGAGCCCACGAGATGTCACATACCGGTTCACGTACCGGACTTTACGAGTTAATGTTCCGTCGTTTCCTATAGACCTCCAGTCGATGTAATCATGAGAACGGCATGAAGCATACGACTGTTACTCGAGTCTTTGAATATTCATTATTCGAAAATGCAGATTTCAGTAAAATTAATACAGCAATCTGGTCTCATGGTTATCGCGAAGTAGAGTCGTGTCTGACACTGATATTGTTCAGTCCCATGTAGGCCTGATACATATTTTACGCATAGAATAATTAGAAAATATTTCAAATAACGGTAGGACTAACTCATGGGCTTTTCCATCCCATGAGGAGAGGCAATCCCAGGCCAGGTCAAACCTTTGGGTATTTCTAGTGCGATAAAGAGTGCACATACACTCGTAGTGAAAATAACTATGTCTGGAAAAGTAGCGAGAAGGACAAAGGCCAGAACCCTTGCAGAGCCGTTTTATTTTCTACGAATTTTTTGACTGTCCAACTTTCCCAAGTTTATGGCTTTCAAGTGCTCGCCAGACGCGGTGGTCCTTCGGTGGCCCACGAAGGGTCCCACGCTGAGGGCCTCGCGAATGTGGCGTAGGCGTCTTTGGGTTTCCCCCCTTCAAATGTAAAAACTTTTCCATATGACCGTCTTCGGTACAATCAATAATAACCAAGTTATTCGGGGTGGCAGAGTGAAATGGACCACCCTGTATGTCAATTCATGAAGCAGACGCTGGAAGAGTGTCCAGAAATGTATCAGGTGAGTAGAACCGATTTCGTGTTGGTCGAGAAACCAATCGAGAAACGAGAACAGAACGTGGCCTCACTGAACCATAGTCAGAACTATTTTCGCGGGTCCTTGAGTCTAAGTAGTGGTGTGCTGGGATAATTTCCGAAACCGATTTTGGCACACCGCCGAATATCCATGGAACTCTGAGAATTGGTGCCATGCCACGAGAAGATGGCCATCGGTGGTCCAATGACAAGTTTAACTCGTAATCACCGGTTGAACGTGTTGACATATCTTGTCGCCGTTCCCGGATTCACGGTTGATACAACACAAGGTCAAAAGCACTAATCCCACGGATATTGGAACGCTCTTTTCGAATCTGTTTCAAAAATCAGCGTACAATGTTTAGTAGATGCAGGCCTCCAGAGCTATTGACTTACAACGTTCAGAGCAAGTTTTCCACTTGCTACGTGCATAGGCATACAGGGGCGGAGAAACATGAATTTTCCAGTTAATGAACTGAAACGTGAAGCGGAATGGCGGCGAAGTGGGCTAGAACATTTTTTCCACCATGAAGTTGCGCGTCAGCGTGAATTTTGAAATAGGACCACGTGAATCAGGAAAAAAATGTTTATTCTATTTCACGAGGAGAGGACCAACCTTCCGGGTCATGGATTTAGCTGGACCTTCAGGAGTAGTTCATGCAGGTCTAGAAACGAGGCGCATGCTATGCAGTTCAACCTCATAGGCCTTCTTTTTCTCAGCGAGTCCCAATTGTAGTTGTGTCGAGGGCTCCGTCTGCGACCGATCTCAAATTGAAATTTCACCCAGAGACTTGTCAAATCACGAATTCTTTCGGAAAATAAGTGAACTCATATTGAAAGCATGTATAGCTTCTAAAAATAACATAATATTCATAATTCAATTTATTAAATTCATTTTTCGGAGCCCAAAATGATCAAATTCGGCGTTGGATGAATCATGGCGTTGTCAGGATTATTTAACTCGTTATCCGTTGCGCTTTGTATTTGTCACAGGTACTCATATAGAACTCATAGCGCGTCCGTACATTATACACCATTCGTACTTTACTAATATTCTATAAATGTGATACGACGCAGCACACAACCTACACTCCATAACTTAACGCCAGCGTTAACTGTTTTCATTGTGCTATGCCAGTGAGTTTCCCCATACACCATATTTTGATGGACGCTGCTAAGCATGTTGACTGTATTTTAACGCACATCACCAATTGAACCCACGGAAATTCTATGACTTTACGATGCGTTATGTTGTTAGCGCTATCGCTCAAACGATTCTGTTGTATAAGCGTTTCACCGCCCTCATTTCATATTAGAATAATGGATATTGAACTTTTATACTTGAGCATAGGCTTACCAAGAATCTCAAAACATGTGCATTTTTGGTGAAAATTTCACTCAACTTTGTTTCCATTCTATTTTCAATTTTTCAAAGCAAATAATGCGATGAAAATCACTATGTCCTCAAAGCCCAGAAAATGATAGGTATTTTTAGGAATAAGAGTCTAATTTTTCATTTTTGTTTTCATGATTCATACAAGTTTTATGACTATTATTTCAATAAATTGCAGGCAGAGAAATTATCATATTATAACAGAATCGTTTATGCGTTAGCACAAGTGATTCAATTGGTGATATGCGTTGAAAAACATTCGATTTTCTCAGCAGCTTCCGAAAAAAACTGCACATGAAGAGATACTCTGGCGTATAGTGCGAAGAAAAACGTTAACGTTGGTGTTAACTCATGGAGTGTCAGTTGTGCGCTGCGGCGCATCGCACGTATTGAATATTGGAAAGATATGAGCGGCATATGATAAACTCAGCTACTACCAGGTCCATCAGTACCTATGACGAAAACAAGCACAACAGATGACAAGTTAAATGATCCTGATGACGATGCCATGATTTATCCAACACTCAATTTCATCGTTCTGCGCTCCGAAAAGTGAGTTTTGATCATCTGAATGATGAGAATTATTTCATTTACAGGAAAAATACCAGCTTCCAATGTGGATTGATTGATTTTCAACGGAAATTCGTGATTTGACAAAGTCGGGTGAAATTTGTCAAATTGAGATCGGTCGCCGACGGAGCCCTCGACACCCCACAATTTGGAGGACGCCGAAAAAAGGTCTGTACGATTGAACGGCATGGGGCTCGTTTCTAGGCCTGAATGAACTACTCGTAAAGTCTGAACCAAATCCGTGACCCGGAAGGTTGGTACTCTCCTCGTATAAGTACAGTTTCTCTGAGCAAAGAGGTAGATCATAGAAGTTGAGGGGGTACATGACTATTGGACGGCCGAAGTTGATGGTTTTTTCGGGTTTGATTGCTCAGAATACAAATAATCATTCTACCAGTCCTTCTCACTGTTTATCGTGCAAATCATTACGAGTATTTAAAAAGCAAAACAAATTGTTCATGTTTCGAAAAATGTATAAGTTATGTAGCGCTGAACATGGGCCGCGTACCGCGCAGCTGCAACTGGTTCACAACGTCCCGAGCAGTCCCGGGTGAACCAATCGTTTGAAAGCAAAATTCTTCGAGATGAGCCATTTCTACGCTTAAATCTACAATGTGAAACCTGATTGGCGAATTTGAACGAAAATTGTGAAAATTGTACGTAAATGAATCTCATTCGCCCTTTTTCGGAAAAAATCCTCTCTCATTGTTTCGAAAATATTTCCCAATCATTCAACGTTGATGCCCGAGCTCCACGTTTTAGAGAAAGGAGTTCTACACCCCCAGTTAAAATGGCAATTAAAAATATTCATTCGTTCAAGAGTTATCATACGTACGAGTTGTAGAGATGTGGTTTCGAGACAAATGGCTTCAAAGTTCGAGGTACCGGTCCGCGTGGCCGTAATCGACTGCGCACCCGGTTACGTTCGGATCTATAGGTTCCGTAATTTTTCGAATTTTCCCACGATTTTTCTATCTAAATGTTCGCAAAGGATGCCGCTTCCGGGATCAACGATGAACAAAAATCGATTTTTCGACATTCCAATAGTATTGTACCCCCTTAAGACCGCGACTGAACTCAACTGAGAAAAATAATGAACGCTAATGAACACGGGGCGGATCTGTGCTCGCCCTTAAATACGGGTTTTTGGTCTTTCGGACTTCGTACCAATTGTGCGTTCTGAAAGTTTGATGCTCGATTCATTCGTTTCGTTCATACCATATTACATATTGTGGTATGATTCTCTCGCTATTTGGATCTTCCATGTGAATTTTGCTTCCGCGACTACTTAGTCTTGAGATTCCGTGGGACCAACGGTGTAAGGTGCTGTCATACACCTCTGAATTTACCGGCCATCAGCGTCACGAAAAAGGGGAGAAGTATGTATGAAGTATGTGGTGTGGCTCAGGGTCTTCCAAGGCCCCATTATACGAAGACACGTGGAGTTTTCTCAACGTTGATATTTTATTAAGCAACGGTTATTTTAAATTCAGTCTCTCGACCCTTTTTTGATTATGCTGCTGTAGTTAAATTTCACTTATCCTAGATCATAATGCTTATTTCTCAAGTCTGACGAATTGATGGAATTCGACTTCACATAGCTTCAGAGAGTGAACGGAATTCAGCTTTTCTTAGCTATACAGAGTAAATGGAATTAAGCTCTAGGTATGATAAAGTTTCCATTGATTCTTTTAGAGGAGATTCTGCTAGTCAGAATTTCGATTATCGCCTAATTCTAATGGTTAATATGTGATTATTATAATACATAGTATGTATACTTATATCTTACAGCTTGTTTTTATTCCAAGCGGGAAGCAGGTCCACGTATACCGGGCGTACTTTGTGCCGCATGGTTTGTTACCAGCACTGTACGCTTGCGTCCCTGGTTGCATCTCCAGGCGCTTTGGTGCTTCTACCGTTGTCTGATGTTGAGGGTTGCCTAGTAAGCTCGCGCGGGAACTCTGGCTTCCCGCGCGACTGGAGACAGGCGGCGGAGGAGAAAAGTCGGCGGGACTTGAGTAATGCTCCTCGCACGCCAAGGACCCTATTCTGTAACGACTAGGCCACCAGCAGACCGTTTGTAGTTTCGTGTTCTGAAGGACGTTGCCTATCCCCGGCGCAGCTCGCGCTCGCAGACGCTCACGGGATACAAGTTTCCTCTGTCATTTTTAAAGGTATCGATGTTCTTTTGGGATCAATTCGAAGATCAAGGAGTGATCTGTGCCTTGCATTTTTCCGAATTTTGCAATTTTATTTTGCACGTCGTAATAACCGGCTCTGAAAGTAGGTATATAGTTCCCACAGCGATAAAATGGTAACTAATTTTTTTTTCGATATTCGGAAAAATACGAAGCACAGATCCATGCTTCACTTTCCATTTAAGACCAAACCCTAGAAAATCGTACATAAGGCCTGCAAGAAAACTTGCATGAGCCGAAGCACTAAGCGCTAAACAGCGTGTTACGACGCATACTGCATCGTGATCTATAATATAGTTAGAATAAGCTAATCGTAGCAATCGAGAAATTCAACAATCACGCTTGACGCCTAGCGTAGCCTAACAGTAAAGGACAGTAAGCCAGAAGAGACTCATAAAACTGCTCATATAGCAATCGACTCCTAATTAACGTCAACTTTCTCACAACATTTGGCGACCAAATGTGCAGAAAACTTTCCAAACTTCCCAATCCTCCACGCTATTGTTTCTTCACGTTTTACCCAAATTCGAAAGACTGACCTGAGCCTACCAGTTCCCAGAAACTGAATATTCGAACAATGTCAAATCCCACCCCAACACTCCTACTCCTTTAACTAGCGTCTCCGCCTACCTTCTCTTGACGAATCCTAGCAATTAAATAATCTTCCCACTTTATGCAACTAACCAATCAGGCATTATCCACAACTCCCACCCTTAGTCGGAAAGCCCTTCCTGCTCCAAACTCAACCGACAACCGAAACTTCCAACTTTTTTCAAATCAGTACAACTGACAAGCCTCGAGGTACAACATCAACTCACAAGCTTCGAGGTCGACCATTAACTCGCAAGCTTCAACGTACTCACGACCACTACACTCTACAATTCCACTATCAATTACAATCCTACGATACTATTATTCATTCACGATAATCATATTTGTTTATTCCCATATCTATTGTATTTCATCATCAGTAAGAATAAATTAAATCATAAATCATCATACATAAACTCCTGCAATTCTTTAATTAGCATTGTCAGAAATTCACGTGACACCCGACGTACCGATCAAGGCACAACCGAGGGTTCGTGTGAATACAAACAAACATTTTTTGGTCCTTCGAGCCGGATATAAACAAACTCAATTCTAGATAGAAGAGTGAAATAGTATCATTCGCGAAACAGTGCTATAAAGCAGTGCAATTCTGTTCACCTACCCCAAGTCAGGTGCGTGCAACCAACGATTCGAGTTACTGGAATTTTGTAAAATATTTCCAGACGCGACAAATTGACATTCATCCGACCTGACGATCTTACATACTGCAAGTACGTATAGAGAACACTCCAAAATGCAGTGCAATTCAGACGAGTGAATTCCAGTAATCAACAAACGACTCACAATGGACCCGGTCGGATCGACAAATACACAGCCAGGCGGTCTCCACACTGTGACTACGTGATTCCGGTGAGAAATCGCGTCAACCTCATAACCTTCGACGACAGGCAGCATCCTAGCTGCAACATCAAGACTACCTGCGGAACCAGATCGAGTCGTAACCGGACACATCCTTCCAGAGGAGATCTTCACAACTCCAAAGGTAGGTTCGTCAAATTATCGAATCGTCAATTTCCTGTTACTCAATCCTCACAGTATCTCTCTCAATCCCCAATAAAATGGCTAGCATCACTACTTTACGCTGGAGACGCGGTCACATTCAAGGGGCGATTACCTCAGTCAGTAAGATCCTCGACGAATGGGTCGAAAACACAGAATCGCGCGACGCTGATTACTTGCAAACCGCGCTCGAAACTATGCAGTTGACTTTTTTTAAATTCGAGGAGATACAAGAACAACTAGAGGAATTAGACGAAAACGAAGTCGCTCGTAGGGAACCCGTAATCCGGAGTTATAACTTGGCCGTAGCTAGAACTCGAAAATATCTCCGTGAAAACAGATCGACGCCATCGGATATAACCATTAGGTCATCCACCCCAACTCGGCAACCACCAATCTCGGTTAAGTTACCTCAAATTTCTTTGCCTACCTTTGACGGATCGGTAGAGGGTTGGACTTCTTTTTTCGGCATTTTCTCATCATTAATTCATCACAACGAAGATTTACCACCCGTCCGCAAGTTACAGTACCTACGATTATCATTGAGCGGCACAGCGGCCAGCACGATTCAATCTCTCGAAACGACTGATCAAAATTATGGAGTCGCGATATCAATGCTCAAGAAGAAATTCGAATGTACCCGTAAGATACTACAACGACATTGGAACATACTTTGTGAATATCCGCGTTTGCAAAAAACCACTCCATCCGCGATCAGCAACTTAATCGACACCATGTACCAGCATGTTCGGGCTCTCGAAAATTTAGGTGCGCCGGTCGATAGCTGGGACATTCCGTTAGTAACGTTAATTCTCTCAAAAATGCGTGTCTTTGTTTCAACTGCCTGATGGAGGGTCACATTTCGAAAGACTGCCCGTCAAAGAAAAATTGCCACAAGTGCAATAAACGACACCACACCTTCTTACACAAACAATCGTGGGACAAACCCACCAACGCATCCGCAGGTCAATCTTCAAGTTCGACCACCCCGGCGGTTAATACAAATGAATCCTGACTAGGGCAGGTAAATAGCAAAGGGGAACCGCCTAAGACCATTGCCTTAATCGTCAACTCCGCTATGAGTGAACTCATGGTCACAGCAGTCGTAGATGTATTCAACTGTTTTCACCGACCGATACGATGCCGTACTCTCATCGATACCTGTTCTACCGCAAACTTTATGACCGAGAATCTGGCTAGTATTTTAGGACTACAAACAACGAGTTGTAACATTTCCGTTGGTTCTCTCAATACTCTCACCACGATCTCCAAGAGCACCGTTATAGCTACTATACGGTCTCGAAATAGTGTCTATGAACGGACTCTAACTTTCCTCACGGGTCCCACCATTTCACAGGTAGTACCCGATCAACCAATTCACCGAGGAAAGATTAAAATTCCACCAAATATCAAATTAGCCGATCTCGACTTTCATGTTCCTGCCCCGGTTGACATTCTGCTGGGCGTAGGGACTGCGTTATCACTATTATGTGTAGGCCAGGTAGATTTGTCCCCACCAGAAGGGCCAGAACTGTTCCTATACAAAACGTGACTCGGATGGGTCATAGGGGGGAGTGCACCCTCATCCAGAGCAACGCAGACACGCAGTAATTGTCACATGACCAGCGAGTTGCATTTCGACATGACACGAGTAGATATGGGCAGCTATAGCGCGTCAAAACAAACCCCCCTCCCACCCCCCTCTGGCGCCGACCCCTCGCCTATGTCTGCTCCGAGGGGCAGCTATAGCGCGTGCAGACAAGGCCCCCGCCCCCGCCCCTCTGACGTCATGCCTCACCTTGCCTATGCCTGCTCCTAGGGGTAGCTATAGCGTGTAGAGACAGAGCCTCTCACTTGGATATGAGAAAAAGAGGATACCTGGGTGTGTAGGAATGAATGGCAGGTTAATCACGAGTGTAAAATCATGGCATTTATTGTTATATATGCATGTATACAGGTAGAAAGCAGATCCTATACTAAAGACTGACAATATACTATAGTATAAAATGAAAAATTTCAATACAAAGTTATTTTTTTTTTACAATATTGGCTACACCTCCTGACACTACTGTTTCATTTAGAGTAAAGACGAATTATCCTGGTTAAAAATATAATGTGACAAATCAGTGTAAAGAATCAGGTGATGGCGGAATGGAAGCTTGTAGGAGACTGTCGTGGGATCCTCCGGTACGTGAACCACGCGGTATGGTATCTCCTGTTGGAAAGAAGAAAATTCTCTGGTCACAGCCGATGAGCACATTTTTCATCGGTAACGACAGCAGCTTAGTTTGTCGGTGTTTTGTCCGTAGGCTGTTGCGTGATCTCAGTTTGCTTTTTTACTGCCACGGCAATATGTTGAGGAAACAGCGTGGTAATCTCGAGTAGGACAATGTCAAAATAATTTTCACTGAAGAAGGACTCGTGTTTCGACTTGAAGTTTACTCTAGCAGCGTCGTACTCGTTCTTTGCGATTTGTGTGATAGTCTGAAGAGACGGCTCTTTAGGTATCGTACTGCTGATTTTGGAGACGAGGAAGTCGATGTATTGCTTACTGCACAGGTTGACACTAGACACGTGTCTTTGCAGTCTTCGTATACGCTCATCAACACAGCAAGTGCAGCTTTCAATCCGTTGAAGGTGGTCTGCTGCATGACTATGAAGGGTCGGTAAAGTTTCGGGCGCTTGCAAAGTAGTGGGGCATACTCCTGATCCGTATTTGTCACTTGCTGTGTGGGGGAATCTTCTTCATCATCTGGTAGGTCGAATCTTATGGACCGCTCACCATGTGCAGTTGTGAATCGCACGTAACAGTCTCCGAGATCAATTTCGTCGATCCAAAATTGCGCATCGGCGTTCACACAGATACTGAAGTATTCTGATATTATGTCCATCGAATCACAAAGCCTAGTCCACGCACTCAGGCCCATGCAGACTCCACCCGGTGTATGATTTGTCAGCTTGATGAGCGGTACGAACTCGTCGCTGTGTCGCATACCGAGATCAACGACGATTCGTTTCGAAAAGGAATTGTTCAATCCATATGTGGTCGACAAAAGTAAATGTTTTTCCGATTTTTTCAACGCGAGGGAAAGCGGCTTCGAAACTCTGCTTGCGTTACCCATATCTACGTGTCGTTTCAGAGAGGCCATCGCACGAAATTACTTCTTGCAGTGTAACTGCAGGACTAACGCATCTCGGAATAACCAAGTCATTTTATACCGAACCAAACAGCCCCGGCCACCCCCCCACTAGCATTTACTCAGCATGTCAGTGTACGAATGCTTGATTCTCATAAGACAAATACCTCGACTGTCCTAGGACAAGTGTCCGGACCGTGGGATTCAATTCTGATAGAGCGAAAACTTGGAAAATCGACAAATGTATAAATTTCCATTAGTACACCTCGTTCCCACGAATTTCATTGCCGTATGCAGTCCAATTGTCCCACGGACGTTGTCCGAAAGTGTATCATTCTTCCCTTTGACGTAGTAAATCAAAGACCTATCAATGCATATGCATCGTCCGCGCATGTGAGCGCATGGGAAACGGTCCGGTGCCGACTCGTGAAATTACGATAAGTGGTTGGTCCTCGAACCGTGATTCTCACGGATAATACCTTCATCGTTTCCACATATGGTAGCCATTGTTTCAAGTCTATAGAGTGGCGCGTCTTCACTTTCTCCACCCTCTATGGGTCCCCCGTCCATTGCAGCTTCAGGGATGATGCAACTCGTGGCTGACACAAGCACACCGCACATCTGGTAACACTAAGGATTAAAAGCCTATCCTTGCTAATGGAGTGGGTCGGTATGAGAACTTTCGAAGATGCGTACCGAGAGCTGGTTATCATATATGTGGGGAGTAATGGATCCACGGTTCTCGCGGTAGGGGGTGGTGCAAAGGAGACTCGGTGCCGCGGCAAGATGAGGGAAATCACGTGAGAATCCTGAATCATTCGGGTTTCCCACAAAAATAACCCCTTGCATCGTGTCCGCATATGGTAGCGGTTGTTTCAAGTACGTAGAGTGTCGCGTCTTCGACCTCTCCACCCTCTATGGGGGAGCCCTGACCGTTGCAGCTTCGTAGATGATGCGGCTCGCGGCTGACACAAGCGGAGCCGCACATCTGGTTACGCTAAAGACTAAAAGCCTATCCATGTTAATGGCCTGGGACTGAATTGGGGCTTGCTAAGATGCGTACCGGGGCTGGTCATCATATACGTGGAATAATGGATCCCCGGTTATCGCGAAAAGGGGCGCAAGGGAGACTCGGCGGTGGGGGCAAAGAATGAGAAAATCTTGTGAGAATCTTGGAATATTCGAGTTTCCCACAAATATAACACCTTTCACAGAGTGATGCTTGTACATCTTGCATCCTTGCGAGCTGGACATCCCCTCCTGGAATCCATAAGCGCTTATCGGCATATGTAGAATATATAAGGAGCATCCTCGATGACGAAATACAACCATAGACCGCGAATCGGGAAGATCGTTAGCGTGGATGTCGGAAAACGCGTTGCTGGGAGAATTTAAACGCTTAATTGAGTTTTGTACCGAGCGTGACATTAGTTTAATGTACAGGAGTGGCATGTTTGAAACTTTGTGGGAGTGTCACCGAATTGCGGCTGAAATTGTTATTAGACGTGGAAGATCGCGTCTTGCTGTAGTGAGGCCGCTTATGGAGGAATATAACAGTCGTCATGGTAAGTAGAGGATTTAATTTAAATTTCATGAAACCCTACTATCCAAGGGGAGGGCGAATATTGATCTTAGGGTTTTTTCTGTGCGTGACAGAGCTAATCAATCTACTGGAGGATGCGGAAACCAACGATGCGATGGTTATGATTGTGGTTCCCTGCGAGGATAACACTGGTATAATGGAGGATGACCGAGGGGCGGGGGAAGCGATCGTCAGTGAAGTTACTTCTGAAAAACCATGCGTTAGTGTGGAAAACAATAGTGATAGTGATGAAGTGCTTGTTGATAATCCTTCCGGTGCAGTGCGAGATAATGTGATCCCTGCTTCTTCGAGCGATTATGTCGAACCAGCGACGTGGCGATTTGTCTCCGACGGTGAGTCATAAAAAGTTTACTATTTTCGGTATTTTATATCTCGCACAAGCCTGCGAGTACCCGTTTCGCGTATCACAGTAGATCTCATGCAAGCTGTTTTTTCATTCGGACCTTCATAAACAGTGATGGACACTGCACGTTCGTTTGACGCCTCTTCCGTGGCTTCCGTCTCTACCATAGTACTCTCGCACCCAAGTCTACTAACTCCTGATAATAACGCAGGTATTCTAGCAATACTTTTGACTTTTGAAATAAATATCGCAGAATTTGTCAAGACATATCATTTCCAATTTCACTTTCCATTTTATTCTTCGGATAAAAGATTCGCAGGCCCCACGTGTGAATGTGCAGAGAGGTGACGAAGAAGACGCAGAGACAGAGAACGTGGAGGAGGATGGAAATAGAGTTGAGGGGGCGATGAATGATGTGGATGATGAGGGCGAGGAGAGCGGAGAGAATGATTATGATGGTGATGATGACTATGAACCTCTGCTATCCTCGCCCGATAGCGATGTTTTCTCACCATTATTTTCACCTCGAATATATCGAGCGATAGCGCTATTTCTTCGGCGGACAGTATGAGTGTAATATTGGTTTCGCCTGAAGCAGATTACAATGCCTGGAGGTACGACTATTAAAGTATTTCCATTGAACAAAGAAAGCGGTGTGAGAGACGATGGGATGGGGGATGGGTGATAACGGGGAGTGCGGGTAAAGATCAATCCACGGGTACTCATGCAGGTGCGTGTGAGTTCGTGTCGTAATCGTATATAATTTCAAATATTTCGTTTTTCTGCTGCGCATATAATTAGTCGGACCATCGAATAATCGAGTCCACGGCCCCCGAGCTCGATTTCGCACCAAGGGTGCCGGTACATCGGGTGTACAGAGCGGTGGGCGTAGACGGATGGTTGGTGTTAATGATACCGACGCTGAGACTAGCGACGATGACAGAGACGTTGGCGACCGCGACGACGACAATACCCATAACGATGACGAGTTAAATAACAGACCGTGTGAAACGGAAGAAGGGGGAAATGTTTCGGAAAATCGTTTCACGTTAATCGGGGAGACAAGCAAATATATTCGTCGATTCGATACTTTCGCACGAGAGCTACGGGTTAAAATAAACATTCCAAAAACAGGTGTTAACCCGGTGGTGTGGTTAGAACAGGCTTTCAGAGATCTGCATGCTTACGCGATTTCCACCGCCCACCCATCCGACTACGTCGGCTTTACATTTCATGCGCCGAGTTTCAATCAGGGGGCGGCATGGCTGTCTTTTCGGCCCGCTCGCGACTCAAAGCACGCGGATCTCTGGGACCTGGTCTTTAGCGTAACGCAGAGCGGCTCGGGTTTCGGGGTAGATAAAGTATTTTCGGTCACTGTCCATCGCGTTAACATGCCGTCAGGACTCGGAAAAGTTCGCCCCATCACACTGGTAGGCGCAGCAAAAAGGTCTATCGTGACGATAAATAATTCGGACAATCTGTGCTTTCCTCGTGCACTGGTCGTGGCTAGAGCATTCGCGGAAAGGGGTTCGATCCGCAGCGGCGAGCTCCATGAGATATACAACGCAATACGGAGACCCGGCACGTCGATGCAACGTGAAGCGGCACAAACGTTAACTGCGAGAGCACGCGTCGAGATTCCCGCAGATGGATGCGGAATTTATGAAATAAGGCAATTTCAACAGTATTTAGCGTGCGAGGGCTTGGATATCGTAGTTCATGACGCGAACAAATTAGGAACCGGCGATGCACCGCTCTACAACGGTAGTAACGTGGTAGCGGACAGCGGTAGAAACATATTACATCGTCTAAACATATTATACTCTCCGGACGAGCGTCACTATAGTACAATTACAAATCTCAAAGCTGCCGCTGCGGGTAGATTTATCTGCGAGGCGTGCAACAGAAAATTCAGAGACGGTAGCGGACATCGATGCTCAAATCGCTGCCTACAGTGCTCAGGAAGTCCTGTCTGCAGAGACGGCAACGACGACTACGACTATTTCGTAGTGAAGCCTGTCAAACGAGGCATCGCGAGATCGGTTCGTATAGCCCACGTCGCAGTGTTTGCGCGACTCTCAAGATTTGCCCAAAATGCACGCGGTTAGTAAATCTGTCGAGGGGTACTCACTCTTGTGACACTGCCTTCTGCAAAACCTGTTGTACCGTTCGACCCCGCAATCATTTATGTTATATGCGTCCTTTGAAAGAAACGAAAAACAATAGTAAAACCATTTTCATATTCCATGACTTTGAGACTCAGCAGAGCGAGACAATACCCGGTGACCCTACGACAAACGTTCACATTCGAAATCTGTGCGTGGCGCAGCAGGTTTGTACCCACTGCTTGTATGACCTGGTAATTAGGAACGCATGTACGTTTTGCGGTCTCCGTCGGGAGTATGTATTCAGTAAAGACCCGGTGAGACAGTTCGTCGATTTTGCCACACGTTCTATACGGGATTTTAAGCAAATAATTTGCATCGCGCACAACGCCAGAGGTTTCGACGCGCAGTTCATCTTGCGGGATTTAGTAGCTCGCAAAATTCAACCGTCGAAACTAATTTTGAACGGCAGTAAAATCGTAATGCTCGAGACAGGTCATACCAAATTTCTGGACTCCCTAGCTTACATGCCGATGCCATTATCAGCGTTGCCCAAAGCATTTGGCCTGCCAGACACCTCGGTGAAAGGGCTGTTTCCCCATCTCTTCAACACATCCGAGAACGTCGGTTAGGTGGGACCCCTACCAGCGGCAAAATTTCACTCGCCTGATACTATGAGTAGCTCTGCGCGGGAAGACTTTCACGTATGGTATAACGAGGCGCTAGCGAAAAACAAAATATTCAATTTCGACGCTGAGTTGGAGATGTATTGTAAGTCCGACGTCGATATCTTACGAAGAGCCTGCATCGCCTTCAGAGATATCTTTCTCGAGTGCGGCAATGTATGCCCTTTCACCGAGAACGTGACCATAGCGTCGGCATGCTCTACGGTGTTCAGAAAAAATTTCCTTGCGCCGGATCGTATAGGCATTCTTCCCCCGGGGGGCTACAGGCTGGCTAACCGGCAGTCAAAGAAGGCTCTGCAATGGCTCGTTTGGCAAGAACACATGCTAGGCTTTGAAATCATGCACGCCGGAGTTCGCGCGAGTTTCGTATCCCGGAGACGGGTCGTACTGTGGATGGGTATTACGTAGACGCGAATGGAGCGCGTAATGTTCTTGAATTCCACGGTTGCTACTGGCACGGTTGTCGTCGGTGCTTCAACGTGAATACCGATCGCCGCACCGTCCAAGACGATACACTGGACAAGCGTGCCGAAGAAACGCGTGCAAAGACCGCACTTATGAATGCATTAGGGTACGCGGTCACGGAAATTTGGGAGTGTGCATTCGACCGTCTCTTGGCGGAAAACGCTGATATGCGTGAGTTTTTGACGAGCAAGCCTTTAGCAGGGACCTCCGCGTGTAGCAGCGGTGGTAGTAGTAGTAGTAGTAGTAGTAGTAGTAGTAGTAGTAGTAGTAGTACTCCGTTGAACCCACGCGATGCGTTCTACGGTGGACGCACGGGTAATACGTCGTGCTACTATGAAGTCCGCACAGATGTTGAGACCGATGCACGCAAAGAAATTCGATACGTAGATGTTTGTTCCCTGTATCCTTACATCTGTAAAAACGGTCGTTTTCCGGTCGGTCACCCCGCAGTCCTTGTTGGCGAGGAATGCAAGACGTTGACAGGACCGAGCGGGAAGGACATTGCTCGTGTCGAGGGGTTGGTCAAGTGTATTGTACTCCCGCCGCGGGATCTCTATCACCCCGTGCTCCCGTTACGCATGCACGGAAAGCTCATGTTCGTACTGTGTAGATCTTGTTGCGAGAGCTTAGAGCAGGACGATTGTCTTCACGACGATCCGCGGAAGCGTCGTTTCGAAGGCACGTGGGTGGTAGACGAGCTCAAGAAAGCGGTGGAAAAGGGTTACGAGATAGTGGAAGTGCTGGAAATTTGGCAGTATGAGATCGTTCAGTTCGACCCCGCCACTCGCCAGGGTGGACTCTTTGCCGGCTACATCGACACGTTTCTCAAGATCAAACAAGAGGCGAGCGGTTGGCCAGCCGAATGCGTCGATGAAGCCTCACGAAAGCGATATCTGAACGAGTACGAACGGGTCGAGGGAATCAGATTAGACGGAGACAAAATTGCCAAAAATCCGGGGCTTCGTTCCGTCTCCAAGCTGTGCCTCAATTCGTTTTGGGGAAAGTTTGGTCAGCGGGAAAATATGGCAAAAACCTCGGTCCTAACAACACGCCAACAACTGTTGGAGCTACTGACCAGCCCCGAGGTTGAAGTGACCGAGTTGCTCCCCGTAGACGAGGAGGTGATGTACGCAAGGTGGTCGCACGCGGAACACAGCCTCACGCCTACACCGATAGCTAACGTTGCGATAGCCGCATATACCACGGCACAGGCGCGCTTAAAGTTATACAGTTATCTGGAAAAGCTAGACAGGCGCGTCCTGTATTACGATACAGATTCGGTAATATACGTTCGTAGCACGACTAATCCGCACGAATACGACCCGCCTACGGGGAAGTTTCTCGGTGACCTCACAGACGAGCTTGAGGCGTACGGCAGAGGCAGCTTTATCCGAGCCTTTGTTTCGGGTGGAGCGAAATTTTACGCTTTTGTCGTCAGACGCCCTGACGGACAAGAGATCGAGGTCTGCAAGGTGATGGGCGTTACGCTTAACCACACCAACGCCAGCCTGATAAACTTCCATTCGATCCGGGACATGGTAGTCAGCAGCGCGAATCCGATTCGTCTGCAGTATCGCGCGATCCGTAGAACAGCGCTGCACGATGTGGTGACGCGCTCGGAGTCGAAAATCTGCCGCCCAGTATTTGTTAAGAGGCGGCGTTGCACCGATAGCTACGATACTTTGCCCTACGGCTATCGCGGACGAGACCCTTGAGCCAGAGGTCTTCCCTCTTTCCCATAGCTATCTCTCTCTCTTTCTCGCACTCCTTGACCTTACCACCACCAAGCCTTGACAAGCACCCCCATCGCCTGACAGAGCAGGTGCATAAGACCCGACGCTAGACGTACGCAAACTTGAACCTGACATAGCGTCAGATGACGAGGCGCAAATACTCCTACACTGCAGCGGGTGACGACCATTCGCTACACAGAATTATACGTATACAATCCTCATCATCTATCAGTCTGCGAGTACAGCAGCTGCGACAAAGGTTAGTGAACTCTGTTAAACATTCTAGCTGTTGAAAGGTATAAGCTGTTGAGAAACGCTCGATGCGCGTCAAATAAGCTCGCATCCAACGCGCTGACAATGAGCTGATTGTCAGCGCGGCGGCAGGCGTGTACAAAAGAAGCTGATTTGTACACGCCTTTCGCGGAGAAATATGCTCACCCCGCGCAAAGTCTTTGGTATACGTGCGCGCGTGCGCGCGCTGATATTAGCTCCTATTCAGCGCACCTCTGCGTCCGCCGCCGCCGCCGCCGCCGTGGGTATGAGCTTACTGCGCGAAAACGCTATGATGGAATTGCTCTCTCTCGCATGCATTAATTGTTTTCTCTCTCTGATAGATTTTCGAGCGGGAATAATGATGATGATGGACGTGCGTTGGAAACACCCGTTCTCAGCGATTGTTGCCGGACCGTCGGGTTGTGGCAAGTCTAATTTTGTAAAGAAATTTCTACGACACACCGCAGACATGTGCGACGCTAAATTCAGTCGCGTCATCTGGTATTACGACGAGTGGCAGCCGTTGTACAAGTCGAGCGACGATATAGAATACCGCGAGGGGCTTCCGCAACCCGCAGACTACGACGGCGATAAGACCCCGAAACTGCCGGTGATCGACGATCTGATGCGCGAGGCATCAAACCACGTCGTCGTTGATCTGTTCACGAAAGTCTGTCATCACAAGAATTTGAGCGTCTTCTACATTACCCAGAACTTGTTTCATCAAGGACACGGCCAGCGGGACATATCTCTCAACGCCAACTACATAGTTTTCTTCAAAAATCCGTGAGATCGCGCTCAGATACAACACCTGGCGCGTCAGGTTTACCCGGAAGATCCGCGATTCCTTCAAGAAGCCTATCACGACGCCACAGCCGTTCCACACGGGTATTTGCTGCTAGACCTCAAACAATCGACACCGGAAAATTGCCGTTTTCGTACAAACATCTTTCCCGCCGATGAGAATCAGTACGTCTACGTACCGCGTAAAGATATAAAGACGGGCGCCGCGCAAAGGTTGCCAGTTGTCCAACTGTAATGCCTCGCAAAGTACGTCACGACTGTCGCGCCGCGTTCGGTAAGACAAACACTCTAGCTCTCCACGCGTTACACAAATTAAACGAAGCCCAACGACGTGCTCTGCTACGGACAGCCGATGATTCCCTGGTTAGAGATATTTGCGAGTGCGCGCTGAACACCTTGGAGGGAAACATACAGTTGACCCACGCGCAGAGAACCCGTCTCGCGCGTCACAAACAGGCGCTCCGACAATTGGCCTGTAAACGGGGAAGTTGGAGGAGTAAAAAACAAATTCTTGTTCAACGAGGGGAGGGATTTTTGGGTCTATTGCTCGGTCCGATCCTAGGAAGTCTGGCATCTACGCTGTTAGCTAAATAGAACGGAAGGTGAAAAAGATAAAACAAGAAGGAAGGATGGAACGTGCGAAAAAAATGGTCTTGATCCCCGTTGAAGGACTGAAAAGATTCCAACGAAAAATGAGCGAAGTGGCCGGATCGGCAGCGTCGGGAGGGGCTATCAACACTGAGGAGCCTACCGCGAGGCTTGATCGTGAAATGGGTGAAATCTTGAACCAACAGTCAAGGGATACCGCTCAAAAGTGGAAACTTTACCAACAAGCGCTACAACGCTATCTGTTCTTTGCAAACGAGGAGCGAAAACCTCTTCACATGGAGATTCGCGAGACGGGTGTTACCGCTGCTCGCAACGGCAGTGGTGGTGGTAGCGGCGGTGCAGACGCTAAGCGTGAAGAGTCCGGTGAGAAAGTAGCGAGTACGTTGAAGACTGCTGTCGAACAGGTTAAGGATTCGAGCGAAGCGTCGCCGATGCGTTTGGAAAACCTATTGGAGGCTGTACCCACGAGGTTTCACTCCAAGGCTAAACTATTGATTCAGTCGCTGGAGAGACTGCCATCGCGCTTCAGTTGGAACAAAGACGGGGTAATTTCTATCGATGGTACGTCGCTTTCTGGTACAAATATAGTCGATCTGATCAATCATGCTGTACGTTCAAGGAAAAATTTTGACCCCGCCGGGAAAGGACAATTCGCGCGATTTCTTCACGCGATTAACGTACCGCAGGAGTGTGTGGGGAACGACTGTCTCTGGCAAAATATTCGCGCGTTCGATAACGATGAAATTGCCGCTGCCGCATCATTGGTTGAATCGCTGCAGTCACCAACAGACCGTCCGTCTGGCCTGACACCGCATGGTGAGACGCGTTCGGGACGTGGAAAAAAGTCACGCGGAGAGACCGCGAGATCAGATATCCTGGACTCCGGC
Organism: Phymatocera aterrima; assembly: GCA_963170745.1. NCBI lineage: Eukaryota > Metazoa > Arthropoda > Insecta > Hymenoptera > Tenthredinidae > Phymatocera > Phymatocera aterrima. The sequence goes on from OY720662.1 coordinate 18,167,112, forward strand.
AACTCCATGCACGAGACGCCGCTGACGCGAATTCGAGAACGCTGGTCGACGGGTACACCGAACGATAGAGATTCCGAGAAGAGACGCGGATGGAAAAGGCTACGCCTAGCGAAGTAGAGGAGATGCTGGCCGAAATTTATTACAATCCGGCTCATCCAACGGGCTACGCGGGGGCGCGGAATCTTCATAGAATCCTCCGAAAGAACAAATCTCGAGCCTACATAGAAAAATGGCTCGCGGGACAAGATGCCTATACCCTGCACAAGCCTGTGAGAAGAAAATTTCCACGCGCCAGATACAATGTTTCCAACATCGACGACGTTTGGGAGGCTGATTTGGCTGATCTAAGTACGATGAAAAGACAAAACTCGGGGTTTCGTTACCTATCTACTGGTGATTATCGACGTCCTAAGCAAATATGCGTGGGTGGCCCCTCTAAAGCGTAAAACAGCCGATGCGGTCGCCGAAGGATTCCAGAATGTGTTGAATACCACCACGCGGAGACCCGTTTTGCTACAGACGGACAAGGGAAAGGAATTCGTCGGCCGGGGCTTTCAAAAACTGCTCGCGGACAATGAAATACGGTATCGCTTCACCCGAAATCCTGAAATCAAGGCGGCCGTCGTCGAGCGGTTTAATCGTACTCTGAAAGAAAGACTGTGGCGTTACTTTACACATATGGAGACGCAACGATACATCGATATCTTACCGCGAATCGTAGAAGCATACAATGCCTCGCGTCACTCCAGCATCGGGATGCCACCGGCCGAGGTGACGTTAAAGAATGCCGCCGAAGCACGGGCAAACTTACTCCGGAAGTATCCACCACGCCCGAGAGGTAAACCGAGATTCAGCAAGGATGACATTGTGCGAATCAGCAAGATGAAGGGAACGTTCCAGAAAGGGTATGAGGCTAATTGGAGCGAGGAACTTTTTAAGATTCGACGCGTGTTGGTGCGGGCACCGATCGTCTATGTGTTGGAGGATATGCATGGCGAGGAAATTGACGGAGCATTTTATGAACCCGAACTTCAGCGTGTAGAAGTTGAAGAGAATACGAAGAAGGAGGAGAAGAAAAAGAAGAAGACGAAGAAGAAAAAAAAATAAAAAATACGATATTTGAATACTAGTGTCCGTGCGCACCAATCATCTGCGTATCGTAGATGGAGAGAGGGAGAGAGAGAGAGAGAAAAACGAGTCGCGGAGGTATGAAAGAATACCCGTTATTCGGTATCCGGCGTCTGAATCGCACACACGCAACATGGAGAAGGATCAGTTTTACATCACTCTGCCGAGCAATAGCTCGATGCAGTTTTTTCCCGACAATCGAACCTGTTGTTACATTACACAATTACCGCGGGCATTCCACCTGTCCGGGGAGTGGGAAGTGGGTCTAGCCGAGATCCATTATCCGCTAACCTTCGCCTCAACGACGGGCAACGATGACTACACCGAAAAACCTAGCGCATCGGAACACTCTGACCCGAAAATTGTACCAGGTATGACATATGACAAAAGCACTCAGATGGTGATAATTACCGCCGAGAAGCCTTTGCCAGCGAAGATCCCACCGTGCCAGATGTTTGTCTACTGTGACCTCGTCGAACCGCGCATCGTTGGAGATGTCTACGCACTCCTGTTACGCGTTATCCAGGCCTGCGGTAAAGAGTGTTCTATTACCGGCACTTCAGAGATGAAGATTTTGTCTCCAATACACTACTTGCCCTTGATGCTGACAAATTTTCGCACCGTAGAAATCAATATAAGAAATCATGTGGGGGATCCCGTACCATTCGCGTACGGGACATTGACGGTCACACTACACTTCAGACGCATTCGATAACGTGAGATCCTGTACTCGAAACAAGCATGGCGCATTACGCGGAACATTACGAGTCGCAACTCGGGGGTGGAGGTATCGAGAATTTTTATCGCGGTGCACCGCATCAACGTGGCCACGGGATCGGAAGTTTCCTGGGTGGATTATTTCGCAAGGTTCTACCCTTGTTCACCAGCGGCGCCAGGGCTGTCGGGAAAGAAGTTTTACGCACGGGCATGAACGTTATGAATGACATGGAAAGTAACGTGCCGTTCAGGGAATCGCTCAAGACACGAGTCATGGAATCAGGTCGTAATCTACAGCAGAAGGCGAAAGATAAAGGTACAAAGCTCATGACTGGGTCTGGATATAAAGGGGTAGCCGGCGGTCGGGGACGCCAGTTATTGCTAGCGCGCGTCAACAGACACATTGCCGCTCGGGGGTCTGAAAAAACGAAAAAAGTCAGTAAGAGAAAAACTAACAAAAAGAAGAAGAAGAAGAAGAAGAAGACTGCCAACAAGAAAAAGAACACCTCGAAGGCTGGCGGTAACAAGGGAAAGAATAAGCGTTCCATCTCCGACATTTTTGGGCCCCGTTAGTGACGACACGTGAGCATCAGGATAACAATGGCTTTTCTACACGCACGTTCTGGAGAATGCATGAAGTCCGAGCTAGATCTTTTTACTCTACCACCGACACAGACTTCTATCGAGGGTGGCCAGTGGATACATTATAAACCAGTCTCTTCTTTAACCGACGATTCTCCGATCGAATTTGTCGTACCGGGTCATGGAGAGGAGTATATAGATCTGGCACATACATTGCTGAGTATTCGTGTACGATTGCAACCACGCCAATCCGAGGTCAAGCCAACTGCAGCAGCAGCTCAGGATGCAGTCGCCCCGCCATCCGTCGCACCGGTGAATAACCTTCTACATTCCATGTTCAACCAGATAGATATATTCTTCAATCAGAAACATAGTTTCTCCGGCGAACAATTCGTACGCCTACCGTGCCTACATAGAGACGCTATTGAACTACGCTCCGCACGCGAAGCAATCGCATCTTTCAGCAGGGCTATGGTACGCAAGTGAGACCGGAGAAGCCGATGTCTACAGCACTGCTACTGCCCAAGCAGCCGGAGACTCTGGATTCCTTGAACGTCAAAAAATTACAAGTAACGGCCGAATAGTAGACCTACTCGGTCACCTACACTGCGACATATTCAACCAGGAAAAGTTTCTACTCAACGGTGTTGAATTGCGTCTTCGTCTCGTAAGAACAAGGGACAACTTTTGTTTATTGGAAGCAACGCCGCGACACAGTCTACACATAGTCGAGACTTCCTCATTGGTACGCCGTGTCAAGATCAGCCCCGGAATTCTACTCGCTCACGCACGGACACTCGCCAAGGGTACAGCAAAATACCCACTCACCAGAGTCGAGGTGAAAGCTTTCACTATTCATGCCGGAGTGCAATCGGAGATGCTGGATAACGTTATCCTCGGTCAACTGCCTAAACGGGTGATACTAGGTATGATCAGTAACAAAGCCTTCAACGGCGACAGGAAGCGGAATCCGTTCAATTTTCAACATTTTATGACCAATTATTTATCGCTATATGTTGACGGTATGCAAGTCCCGGCGAAGCCTCTTTTAATGAATTTCTCCAAGGATCATCTATACGTCGATGCGTATCACACACTCTTTTCGGGCACGGGCATACACTTTCTAAACGAGGGAAATGGTATCAACCGTCTCCAGTACGCTCAAGGAAATTGTCTGATGGCCTTCGACCTGACACCAGATCTCTCGGCTAACTGCCCATCCCACTGGTCACTCGTCAAGCACGGTACTCTCAGGATCGAGGTGCGTTTTGACGAGGCTCTCAAAGAAACCATAAATTGCATCGTTTACGCCGAATTTGACAACCTCATAGAGATTGACGGTGCGCGACAAGTTATCACCGATTTCGGCGGCTAGACAGGGGAGGTTTAACGTCATCAAAAGCATTCCCCTTCCTCTACTCGAACATCTGGCGGAGAAACGAGTTCGGACCTGCAGGCATACTTTCCCGAGGGTGTGACAAGATTTCTCTCCCACGATTCATAGGAAATGGGAAGTACATGCAAGATGTGAACAATCTTTGTCCCGCAGTCATCATCATCTACGCGGGAAAGAGAGAGCGCACAGAAAAAATGTAACTCTGAAGGGGGTGCATGGCACGATTCAGCATATAAAGACCACGCCGTTGCAACGAGGGAACCAGACAAGTGAGAACTTTCGAAGTGTACGTATCGGGCTTACTTTGGTCTGCAAGAATGGACTACATCATTGAGATTCACGGCTTCCGCGATGTAAATAAGGGATTTTTACCGAAAGAAGTGGCTGTTGTTGCCGTTGATCATGGTTATTACGCGCGCATTGGATGATTAAAGCTCCGTACCCGTTTTCCGATCTGCACGAGAGAGAACGCACCGCAAACAACTACGTGACATGCTATCATCATGGGATCGAGTTGTTCGAGGGTGACATTTCGTTGAAGAAACTGTACGCCAATCTGCAAGAGATTGCCGGCTCTGCCTACCGTATCCTTACCAGGGGGCACGATAAGGCAAAATTGCTGGAAGCTGTTACATCGCGGAGAGTTGTTAATCTAGAGTTTACCGGCTGTCACTCATTTGACAAGCTGGATTCGGTGAATGAATATTGTTTCTACCATGGCGTGAAGAAGGAAGAATTTTACTCGTGTGCGCTGAATAATGCCGTGAAGTTGAAAAACTGGGTCATGAAAAGCAAAATCCTCCGCGGGTACGACTATCCGGCTCATGTCGAGTTGATCAAAGGCAAGTGTGAGCTCAATTGCAGTCAGTCTATACCCAGCTCCTGCCTAAGTCATAACGTGGAGCGCAAAAAGACGGTACGAGAACGACGACCGGAGCAACAACAACAACAACATCCACCGTCTCTCCCCGAACGAAGTTCTTCGAATAAACCGTCTCCTTCCTCTCAGTTACCCACACCAGCAAGAACACCGACCAAACCACCACGCAAGACGGAGTCCGACGACTCCGACACCCCAACCTACGTCAGTTGCGGCTCGTTGGAACCTCTGGATCTGTCTACTAGATTGGAATTGCTTTCGTCGTCGTCGTCAGAGTCATTGAACTATGGTATGACTGTTTCCGAAAACTCTAAAGATGAACAGTCTTCAAATTCAAAACGCATTATCTGCATTATTCCGGAGCAGTTCGAACAGAGTTTTCCCGCCCGACAGAGTTCCCCTGGTGTGGACACTCCCAGCAGCTGTTGTATCAAACACTGACGACCACACTCGCCCCGGTACCCACTGGGTGGCGTTTTATGTCACCTCCACCGGCTACGGAAGCTACTTGGACAGCTTCGGACTACCACCGCTTATCCCTCACCACAGACGATGCCTACGAAGAAATTGTCGCCGATACGAATGGAACGACAGGCGACTACAGAGTTTCTCCTCGACCGTATGTGGACAGTTTTGTATTATGTTTGTGTATTTTATGGCTACTGGCTTTTCTTTGCGCGGGTTTCTCGACATATTTACTGATAATCATGCGGAAAACGATCGTATCGTAGAATCATTTTACAACACATTATTTTCAGTAAAAGTTCCAACATGTAAAGCCCTCGCTTGTTGTGTTCAATATTGTGTGCCAAAGAAAAAATACAACCTTAGAATTAAGCAAACGAAAAATTATAACCTTAGAAAATAACTGTTTCTCGTAGCCTATTTTGATATTTACCCTTTCAAATTTGTAATCGTCTAATATCAAGATTTTGTGTTTTCTCTAGAATAAGTTCTTGCTGATTCACTATATTCTCAGTGCGTGTGTCTGTCTAGTCTGAATACTCATCATGTATCAAAATTGTAATCTTATAGTATTAAGATTTTGTGTCTCAGGCCTAGTATAAGATTTCTTGTTTGTGTTTTATCCTAGAATAAGTTCTTTCTGCTTTACATTTACTACATTCTCGGTGTCGATGTTTGTATAGTCCGAATACTTTAAATATCAAAATTGTAATCATTTAGTAATAGGATTGTATCCCCCATTGTCAGTCTTTAGTATAAGATCTGCTTTCTACCTGTATACATGCATATATAACAATAAATGCCATGATTTTACACTCGTGATTAACCTGCCATTCATTCATACACACCCAGGTATCCTTTTTTTCTCATATACAAGTGAGAGGCTCTGTCTCTACACGCTATAGCTACCCCTAGGAGCAGGCATAGGCAAGGTGTGGTATGACGTCAGAGGGGCGGGGGAGGGGTCTTGTCTGTACGCGCTATAGCAGCCCTTAGGAGCAGACATTGGCGAGGGGTCGGCCCCAGAGGGGGTGGGAGGGGGATTTGTTTTGACGCGCTATAGCTGCCCATATCTACTGACACGATTTTGGGAGATTGAGGAAGGATCTTCTGAACGACGTTTCACCGCTGAAGAATTAGCATGTGAAGAACATTATCGACAGCATGTCACCCGCAACGAAGAAGGACGCCACATGGTAGCACTACCTTTCAACGAGAAGATCTCTAGACTAGGAGAATCACGGTCCATGGCTTCGAAACGTCTAGCAGGCATGGAGCGAAAACTATCACGACATCCTGAATTGAAAGAGCAATATCAAGCCGTTCTTCAAGAATATATCGACCTCGGACACATGTCCACAATTACAAACGGGCAAGCAAGTGGCCCGGGATAGTATCTTCCGCATCACGCAGTAATGAAGGAAGGCAGCCTCGCCACGAAATTACGCGTCGTATTCGATGGTTCAATAAAAACTCACACAGGCACCTCATTAAACGACACATTAATGGTTGGGCCCACTATACAAACGGATCTTATTTCCCTATTAATCCGTTTTCGGGCGTACACTATCGTCATTTCTGGCGATATCGAAAAAATGTACCCTCAATTCCTGGTCCGCCCAGAAGATAGAAAATACCAACGCATCATCTGGAGACAATCAGACGGCAAGGAGCAATCATATGAACTAAACACAGTCACTTTCGGACTAGCACCATCGCCTTATCTCGCAATAAGATCGATCCATCAATTGGCCAATGACGAAGCTGACGAATTTCCACTAGCATCGAGGGCCTTGAAACAAGATTTATACGTCGACGACGCCCTAACCGGGGCATCCACGAAAGAAGGAGCTATCATGCTGCGTGATCAACTTAGCCAAGTACTTGAGCGCGGGGGACTCAAAATTCGACAATGGGCCTCCAATGACCCAGACCTCTTAAAGGGTCTGCCAACCAATAGCATTAATCTGCATTTACAACTAGGAGACTCCACGACGATCAAAACACTGGAAATTTCTTGCAATGCAGGTTCCGATTCTATTATATACACGGTTAAACCAACAAGTCCGAATTCCTCGGTCAGCAAGCGCTACATCTTATCGGAAACCGCGAAAATATTCGATCCTCTAGGACTACTAGCACCGGTGATTATCACGGCGAAAATTCTTATGCAGAGATTATGGAGTCTCAAACTCGATTGGGACGAGTCTTTGCCGAGTAGTATCCGCGCGGAATGGTCTAGATACTACAATCAATTGAAGGTATTGAACAATCTCGCCTTTCATCGAAGAACCGTGATCCGCGATGCTCACATCCTTCAGATACACGGATTTTGCGACACGAGTGAAAGAGCTTACGGAGCTTGCATCTATCTTAGGACCATCGATCAAGATGGACAAATTCAGACGGAATTAGTATGTGCGAAATCAAGAGTAGCACCACTCAAAACAATCACGATCCCTCGACTAGAACTGTGTGGAGCACTTTTGTTGTCTGTCCTTGTCGAGACCGTCAAAAAAGCGTTGCCATGCAAAATTGACGACACATTTTATTGGACGGATTCAATGATCGTTCTTCACTAGCTGCGAACCCCGTCACACCAATTGAAGACGTTCGTGTCAAACCGAGTCGCGGAAATACAACGGACAACTGACATCAACCGGTGGTATCATGTACGCACAGAGGACAACCCTGCAGACCTCGTATCGAGAGGTCAACTACCTGAGGAGTTTGTCAAGCCATCTACCTATATGGCAGCACGGACCCTCCTGGCTCGCCGACGGAGGTACCTGGCCTAGCACTAACCTGCCTCCAATAAACGACCTACCGGAAACACGACAGGTAGCATGTCTTATCATCAACAGAGCAAATGAAGAACGGGACGACGACTTACTAACCCGCTATTCATCGTTCCGTAAATTACAAAGGATTATCGCTTATTGTTTGCGATTCAAATTGCGCAGTACGCGAAGGGGTCCACTCACCGTTCCAGAATTACGAAACGCGCACAATATAATTATCCGACTAACACAAAGGAATGCATTTTTTCACGAAGTCAACAATCTCAAACAAAACAAATCACTCGACCCAAAAAGCAAAGTGTTACTTACGACTCAAGCCATTTATTGACAACGATGACATTATGAGAGTTGGAGGCAGATTAATTAATTCTGCAATGCCATTCTCCGAACGACATCCGATTGTGCTCTCGAAATATCATCACATCACATCGCTCATCATCCAACGTGAGCATCGTACACACTTGCATGCGGGAGTCCAGGCTACTTTATATGCCATGCGTCGACGTTACTGGCCTCTGGACGGTCGCAGTCAAGTCTGGAAGGTCATCAAATCATGTGTCAAGTGCCTCAAGGCAACACCACTCTCCGTTCAATACGTTATGGGAAAACTGCCTCAAGCGAGAGTTACCGAATCGCGACCATTCACGCACGTGGGAGTCGATTATTGCGGTCCGTTTCTGATCAAGGAAAAGAAGCATCGCAAAAAAGTGTATGTCGCCGTGTTCGTCTGCTTAGCAGTAAAGGCCATGCACCTAGAAATCGTAAGCGATCTCACAAGCGACGGGTTCGTTGCAGCTCTGCGACGATTCATCGCACGACGGGGTTTCTGTGCTCATCTTTATTCGGACAACGGGAATAGCAATCAATTCCATTGTCTCACTAAGGGAAGACAATCTACCACCACTACATTGGCCTCTGGGTCGAGTCATCGAGGTGCATCCAGGCCAGGATGATATCATTCGTACTGTCACAGTGCGAACCGCCAAGGGCATCTTTAAACGTAATGTCAAGATGTTGGCACCCCTCTCAATCCAACACGAGCCCGAGCAATCATCATCTGACACCATAAGTGCAAGTGACAGGGACTCTAACAAAAACAATGATTTATATACACTATGAGATCACTCTTTAGCGATTAACTGCGTGTTTAATCGTTCAGCAAGGACTGTTAATCTATCAAATGAACTCTAGCATTAAGGTGTATGCATGTCACCCAACTAGTATGTACGATTTCAGATCTGATGATTGTTCATAACGTAAGGTGAATAGCAATGTAATAAAATTAATGATAATTGATCGGTCTGTACCCTCTCAACGGGGGGAGTATGTTACGACGCATACTGCATCGTGATCTATAATATAGTTAGAATAAGCTAATCGTAGCAATCGAGAAGCGTAGCCTAACAGTAAAGGACAGTAAGCCAGACGAGACTCATAAAACTGCTCATAAAGCAATCGACTCCTAATTAACGTCAACTTTCTCACAACATTTGGCGACCAAATGTGCAGAAAACTTTCCAAACTTCCCAATCCTCCACGCTATTGTTTCTTCACGTTTTACCCAAATTCGAAAGACTGACCTGAGCCTACCAGTTCTCAGAAACTGAATATTCGAACAATGTCAAATCCAACCCCAACACTCCTACTCCTTTAACTAGCGTCTCCGCCTACCTTCTCTTGACGAATCCTAGCAATTAAATAATCTTCCCACTTTATGCAACTAACCAATCAGGCATTATCCACAACTCCTACCCCTAGTCGGAAAGCCCTTCCTGCTCCAAACTCAACCGACAACCGAAACTTCCAACTTTTTTCAAATCAGTACAACTGACAAGCCTCGAGGTACAACATCAACTCACAAGCTTCGAGGTCGACCATTAACTCGCAAGCTTCAACGTACTCACGACCACTACACTCTACAATTCAACTATCAATTACAATCCTACGATACTATTATTCATTCACGATAATCATATTTGTTCATTTCCATATCTATTGTATTTCATCATCAGTAAGAATAAATGAAATCATAAATCATCATACATAAACTCCTGCAATTCTTTAATTAGCATTGTCAGAAATTCACGCGACACCCGACGTACCGATCAAGGCACAACCGAGGGTTCGTGTGAATACAAACGAACACAGCGGATTTTTCCCGTGAAAAGCGACCGCTTGCTAGCACCACTCCGGGCCTAGGCCGCGCGTGGTGCAAACTGATGTTAAACTCAGAGCGATTTCCAGGCCAAATTACCGATCTGGTACTAGGGCGGGGGACGCATGCAATCAATACGCCAAAAATAAGCAAACCGAGATAGTACGAAGTGTATAATTATATAACATAATCCATACTATATTGAATCTACCGTATTTTGAGAAATCCGTTTAGTTTGAAAAATCGAAAAAAAATTGAGTCTTCTTGTGGGCTAGTAGAATTTCGAAAAAAATTTATAACTGAATCTGAACACATGAGATCAAAAGTGGGTCGAGTTTAGCTGGAATGCCCCAGGTATATATATTTTTTCATTTATTTTATTCGTTTGATGTCGATAATTTTTTTATAATTTATAATTTTATACGTTGGAAACAGCATTCGCCTTTCAGAGTCGGCGGGCCGCAATCATGAGATAGCCGGGCCGCATGCGGCCCGCGTGTTTGACATGAGCAGTGCTAGCGTTGAGTGAAGTTCTTCACTCAACGGTGCTAGTAGCTATAGTAGATGCTAGATGTCTGAAGTAAACACGTGATCTAGCACGTGCGCTGTTTCTAATTTCTTTGCACCAGTTTGATCAGGTCACAGAGTTTTGGAAAAGTTTTCTCTTATTTATTCACCATGGGTAAAACGAGACAGGAGGTAAGGAAGACGAAAAAAAGAGCATAGGTGGTACAAATTTGGCTATTGATCGGCACGAGAGGTTGAGGTAAATGAAATTGCATGCAATTCACGTATATATATATTTGATTGCTCTGAACTTGTACCTGATATCTAACATGCATGCTTTTAATAATTATTTGATCATTAAAATGATTTCTTATCATTCTTTTAAAATTATCATTTGGCATCTGCTTTTTAATGTGTGCTTCGTTAATCAATTCTTACACTAATCCTGTAGAATGTTCCGTCTAGTACGGTGACTTTTGCCTCATATTGATCTGAGAGTGACTATTTGGCAATAATTTATGAGAATTGGTTGAATTTGGTATTAATGTTTGAGACTGTGTTCATCAAGATTAACACGCGATACACCAATGCATCGGAAACATAACGTGCTGTTAAAAATGTTGTCCTACAAAGTTGCAATGATCCGCGGCCAGTCAGCTATTTATTCGACTTTTCGCGAGCCCCTCCTTCATGATCGTGTAATGCCGGGACAAATGAAGGTATATTTTAGACTGTATAGAATGTAATGGTTATTCTGATAGTTTTCAGTAATGAACTAATTATCTATCCACGCATTCAGATATTATTCACAATTCGAAATAGAACCGTTGTTCTACACTCAACGATAGAACTTGCACTTATCTCCTTATCAAACCTGAGACCTGACTCCACCAATTTAGCTGCGTCTACACTGCGAACAAAAATCGTCGTAGACGTATTTCAATAGTCAGGTTCTATTCAGATCGATTGAAATATTTTCGATGCAATTGAATTATTCATTATTTCATAGAAGCAACAACAGATAACAAATTTCATTGAGTAAATAATAGGTTCATGGAATCGAATGAAGTTCAGCTGAAAATCAAATATTATAGTGAATCAAAGAAATATTCAACTGAATTCATTCTTCAGTATCATTTGAGAAAAGGTGTCACTTCACGAAAATGTTGGAGAAGTCAATGACCCTGTGATTACCTGAAGTATTCAAATATCTGAAGGTTTGAGCTTTTGTTGGTTTATCTAGGAACAACAATTATTTGTCTATTACTTGACTCTCAAAGTACCTTGAATATGTCATAGATTCAATAGAAATGACGATGTCAACATTGAAAAGGTCGCAAAATGTTTCGTTTTCCGTTGTGGAATCGCCTTTTTTCAATCGGTCGCATCTAAATCATAGATTTATCAGTTTATCTTCTTTACAATTTCTTCTGACGTACATACTATTTGCAGAATGTCGATGATGTATGTAGCTGATTATAACTTTACCACAGACGACCAAATTTTGTGCTTGAGAGATTATTATTACATCAGTGAGTTATTTACCGATATTATTAACAGAATATAATAATCCACCTTGCACTTTTTCGATTAGAACTACCTACATATAAATATGAACAAAACAAAATTGAAACAGAAATGGCATGGGGTCAGAACTCAAATAAGAAGAGCTCGAATGTTATTCCATCGATTTGTCCATATTCGATTGGCTAATAATTTTGACTAACCTGTAAGCCACGATAGTTCTCGTTTCCTGTTCTCTCTACAGCAATATCAACGCTCTTGGTTTCAATCGTTGGTAATTGTGTATAGGCTTTTTAGTCGTTGATCTAGATTATGCTTCGTGCAGAATGGCTGCGAGTCAAATAATCGACGAAAAATTGATCGCGGAAATCATGCCTTCGGGAGACACGATAACAGATAACGTTACAGAGTTTGACGAGGTCGGAAATCCACCGGAATTCGCTGAAGTCGATTTGTTTTGCTCGGAGACAATGCCTAACTCTCCAATTTTAATAACGGACGTCATTGAAGACCCGGCAGTTGAAGGTACCACGAAATCTGTGAGTATTTCGCCCACAACCGAAAACAATGTGGAAGAAGACTACCAGTTAGAAATCGAAAAGATAGGAGAAAATGTCGATAATTCCGAAGTCCAATCAAGTCCTCCATTCGAGTTGACCGGCAGAAGAATAGTAGGTATAAATCACTTGCTGAGCAGTATCAAAAAATTAGCCTTTCATCCACCATTTGATTGTACATTTGCTAACATGGAACCAATATCTGAAAGCCGGACAGGATTCATTACTACCATCACATTCAAATGTAAATATTGTAACATGATCGAATCAATAGACTCAGAAGATTGTAAGTCAGCTTCTTCCTCTCTGAACACAGCCATAGTATCTGGAATTATGTCCACAGGTGGTGGTTTCTCCCAATTAACCGAAATTAGCGCTTCCTTAGATATGCCTTGTATGGCTAAAAATACGTGGAATAAATACCACACAATTGTCAGCATCGCCTACCATGTTATTGCTAAGGAAGAGATGGTGAAGGCTGGCAAAGAAGAAGCGAGACTGGCTCGTGAGGCAGGTGATGTCGATGAAGACCTTGCGTGGCGGTCGTTGCGGATGGATCGCGGGCTAAACGATGGTACCGATTGAAATATGATTCTCTTTTGGGGGTAGCGGCAATAGTAGGTCATGGGACGAAGAAGGTTGTGTTCATCGGGAATAGGAATGAGTATTGTTCGATATGTAATAGGCCGAAGAAAGATAAAACAAGCTCTGTAGCTGATCATAAGTGCGCTAAAAATTGGCTGGGTTCTAGTACTGCAATGGAGTCAGACATAATAGAAGAAGGTTTCAAATCTAGCTTGGAGACACACGGGTTGAAATACAATAAGTTGATAGGCGATGGGGATAGTAGCGTCCACCGAAAGCTCATCGATGCATTACCGTATGGACCAGAAGCGCTAGTCCAGAAAATTGAATGCCGCAACCATGTTCTCCGAAAGTATGGCACTCGACTGCGAGATCGATCTGTACAAACCGCAAGGTTGGTACAGTGATTCTGCAAAATTCTTTGCGCAAAAACTTGAAGCGTCTATGTCATGCTGTAACCTCGGCTATTCGTTAACGAAAAACAGAAGTTCATCAGCCACGATACGTTCGAGTCGAGGAATTACGTGAAGATATCAAGAATGGTCCTAACCACGTTTTCGGGGACCATCGGATGTGTAAAGATGGCGGTTACTTCTGCGACGGTAATCCGAAGCCTGTTGAAGTGAATCTTGTGCAAGATATGAAAGCGACTGGCATCTTCCAAGAGATCATTTCGGCAATGAATCGATTTACTGAGCATGTATCTAGCTTGATATGGGACGTCGACAACAACGTGGCTGAATTATACAATGCACACGTTGCTGAGGCTCTAGGGGGCAAGCGTGTCAACTTTACTCTACACGGGTCATATTAAGCTAGATGCGAATCTGCCGTAGTGAGGATGAACGCCGGTGGACAATTCCACACGTTAGTTCGTCAAAAATTAGGAATGGGGTTGGCCCGAGTAAATTCACAGCTAAGTATTGTTCCAATAAATCTCGATCTCTGCAATCTCGGAAGCCAGTTTTCAAATCAAAATTAAAATCTTTCGTCGCCCAATCCGCTGACACCGACTACTGCCCAGACGCTGCATGTCCATCGCCACCAGACATGTTCCCAGGGGATTTGGCTTCGGGTCCAAACGGTTTCATGTTGGCTTTGTATTCAACGGATCCATCAGATATTGAGCGAAAAACTCAAGCGAAGTTCGTCTACCGAACGGTACGAAGAACGTAGAAAGCGGTTGACTGCCTAGATTTTTGGCGAAATTCGCAAACGACGGCCACAGACATCTTGTACCAAATTAATCGAGCGAATTCGCTATACCGATTTCCATGGTAACTCGAGTACAAGGTGGGGCATAGAAAAAGAACCTTTGGCGATTAGTGAGTTCGCATCGGAGCATGGGGTTACGGTGAAAACCAGCGGTCTGGTGGTGGACAGGGAGCTACAATTCCTCGCGGCGTCACCTGATGGACTTGTGGATAAGGATGGTATTGTTGAGGTGAAATGTCCCGCATCAGCCAAAGAGTTAACTCCAATGGAGAGCATAGAGTTGCAAAAAATTAAATTCACGTCGATCAGGGATAGTAAAGCCAAACTGATTGCGTAGCATAATTATTTTTATCAAGTTCAGGGTCTTTTCCACATTACCAAGAGGAAGTGGCGTTATTTTATAGTTTAGACACCCAAACGGCTGATTCACGATAAAATTATTCGCGACGATTTTTCGAAAAATGAAAATGGAAACGAAATTAGCCGAGTTCTTTCACTTCTGTCTTTAACCAGTAATAGTAGATTCCAGACGTGCTCGACAACTTCCGATTCGCGACCCTCCTCAAATTCTTGAAGCTAAGAAAACCGTGCGTGAACAAAAAATAAACTGAATGGACTGATAATTCTACTTCAGAAAAAAAAGAAAAAGAGAAAAAACGACGACGACTAACAACTAACAACTGACAACTAACGGCTAACGATTAACGAATGATACGGACCTGTGTTCATATGTATACATTAAAGATTTTATTTCATCCAACTGTTTTACACCAATGTTTTTTAATTTTGTTTAATTCATACTCATAGCGTTCTTTAAATTCTTCATTTAATTAATCCATGTATTGCTGTATTTTTAATTCTTGAATGTTTATCTTTTAGTTCCAGACCCTAGATATTGCATAGCCACGAGATGCCTAATTTCATATCATTTTTCTAATTCTAAATTTTTATGAATTTCGAATTACGAGATCTTTTATATTTTCTTGTTAGAGCTTTCCGGAAATACCTTTTCAATTCTTTGATATTCATTGGCATTGCCTATTTTTTGAATTCGTTTAGTTCCAGGAATCATTATTTTTTTCAATTCTATGTTCTACAGTCGAATAAAAAAACACGTGATCAAATCCTTGGATTTATTTACGTATCACTATTTTTGATTATATTCTGTGGTATAGGTTTCGCTGATTCTCAGATGTATGTAATTCATAACTTCCTGACATATCGCTGCATGTGTTAGCTTCTGTTACTTACTAATTTTTCACTTATTTTCTTATGCTATATTAAAAATTTCGCCCGGCTTGGTTGGGAAGTTGGGACGGGATAGGGTGGGTCTCTTTATCGCAGCGACCTCCACGTGGTGAGACCTGGGTGGTTGATGACATCACAATGAGTGTGTCATCAGTCATGAATCAGCCAACGGCTGTATCGCGTAAGTTTCGTAAAGGTTTGCACTAACTATAATATGGTCAGTGGTACAACTAACATACTAACACGTTATACAATCCGCCAACAAAATAACGGTCTACTTCAATCTGTCTGAAAAATTGCCCATTTTTAGAATGATGTCATTCAGTGAAATGTTATGATCAAACAAAGAAAGCATTTTGTCTATTAAAACTACAACGTTTAGATGTCATCGACAATTTAGTTTATCGTGATATTCCACGGCATGTTTTGTGTATGGAGGTAACTTTACAAAGTTTATGAAAAGAGCTGAACTGATTTTGAAGTCCTCTGTTGTCTTAGAAACAAGTTTTTTTGTTGGAAAAGCATTTTTCAGAGTAAACTGCAATCTTGAAAGAGCTTCTGTTGATGACGTAATAAAAAAAAAATAAAAATTTCTGGAAAATTTCGAAGGGACAGTCAATTCTTTGGCACATAATGTATATACATTATAGGAGTAATTAATTAACGATTCGCAAAAACAAATGTAAATACGAATACGTGCCAACCTCCACTCAACAAATGCAGCTCAATCTCGTAAACCTGCGTAAAACTCTGGCGCCTGTGGCTACATTGCCCGTACGCCTGACTTCAGAACACCAAACTACAAACAGCCTGCTGGCGGCCTAGTAGCTACGAGTAGGGGGCCTTGCCGTGCGAGGAGCATTGACTTAAGTCCCGCCCACTTTTCTCCTCCGCCGCCTGGCTCCAGTCGCGCGGGAAGCCAGAGTTCCCGCGCGAGCTCACTAGGCAATGCTCTTCGTTAACCATTTGAATATAGACTGTCATTTACTTCGGAATTATTCTCACTGTAACGTTTAATTTGTAACATGGTTATTAATTACAATTTAAAACATAGACATACATTTTTGAGCTAAATTCGATTCTCCAGTCCCATCAGAATGCAACCTTCCTGTATTATTTTGAAAATCTTGACGCACATCAGGGTGGCGACTTAACTAGAAAACATGGAAATCCTGGAATGTCAGCTGATTGTATGATGACATTCTTTTTCCTTGAATTCCATGAATTTCAAGAAATCGTACAGCCCAATATCAGTGAGCTACACGTCTGCGAATATTTCTTTTTGTATACCGAGGATCATAATTGACCAAATGGACGCAGCCGAAAACATGAGCAAATGATTCACTGGAGTTTTTTTTTACAACATGTTTACATCTATTTGCCGTGAGAACACAGAGTTCTGGACGTCTGCCTCAGGTGTTTTCAGTATACAGACAAAGTCATTAATGCGATAGATCGAAAGGCAGACGTGAGCACATAATATAGTACCCTTTTTTTTTTACAAAGTTGGAGCGCTGTAACTTAAAAACTTGGGCCTCATCGATTCGTATTAATTTGAACTGCGATACCTATCGTTATGAAACATGAACAATTAAATATGCCAAAATGCTCACGAGCTCCCTATAAGCTTGTAACGTTAACGCAACGAAACCATGAAAAATATTATCATCAATATCATCATATTACCAGGTAAAAAAAAGATTGTTCGATTTTTTCAATAATTTTCAGTCGATCTTATTTTTCACAATTTTATTACAATAATGTTCCAGATTTCAATATTTTCTGAATATTCAACGCGTGCGGGTAGATAACAGAGTTCAATAATCATGATCACGCTTGCATAAGGTATTCTATATGCCCTAAATACCCGATAATATTGTGGACCGGAATAATCCTACTATCTTTAAAAGATTCTACTATATTCCATAAAATATCATAGATTCTACGAGGATTTCGAAAAATACCACCTTCAATTCTTAAGACTTCAAGAAATTCAACGGCACTTCTTTTGGTTACATGTAAAATTTCATGGGAGGTCAAGGGATTCCATGGGATTTTGAGGGATTCCATGAGATTTAAGGGATTTCATGGGACTTCGCACATCGGTACGCACAGGGATTAACGAGTGATTGACCTGTCGTTTTTCATAAACCTCACGCTGACAAAGCTTTCTAACCAAGATAAACATTTTTTCGGCACAATTATTTCGATAATATTCCAATTGATGTATTCGTCCGATGTATGTACAAGCGATGAAATATGTACACCTTGTTTATAAAAAATTGCAGTACCCAAACAACACAAAGTCGACTACAGGCCGACCTAAAGAGTTTGAAGTCGACGAAAAGTCGGCGAAAAGTCGACTTTTGACCGGCTTTAGTCAACCCGAGGTCGACTTGAAATGAAGACTTACAGTCGACTACAAAAATGACTCATAGTCGACTGGAAAGTCTATTTTAAGTCTACATTCAGTAATGAGCGGGTTCAAATTCAAAAAAAGGTACGAATGACATATTGAACGATTTTCTCAGTACTTATACAAAAAATCAAATTCCATTCATCACGAATGTCGATCGGTACAATAAACTATTTCAATAGCAATAGATTAAACGTATTAGGCATTGTAACGACAATTTATTATTAATATTATAATAACAAATGTGACAATATAAGGTTTGTTCGATTACACAATAGTTCTTCGCTGGTTTGAAACTGGTGAGGTAAATTAAATGTTCGTTCATCCGGAAGTGGCTTGTCAACAATGTAATTTATCTCACCAGTCTCAAACCAGTGCAGAACTAGTGGAAGAACTCATGTGTAATCGAACAAACCTAGATTATTGCAAATAGAATTGTACATTTCTATGTAGGTAACTTAATAGTAAAGGAAAATAATTTCATACTTTGATGTACGAAACGAAAAAAACTTAATCGACTTCGTGATATCCTAATTCTGAAAAGACTTATAATAACATAAACTGCATATAGTGATTCATATCTTGTTTTTTTTTTGTTTTTTGTTACTGATGAATTTTCATATATTGGCGGGATAACTCCTGTATACCTATATACTTGGTAATTACGACGGGAACGAGCAACAAGGAGGTTATGTTGTCGCGGAACACACGCGAGTAATTAATACTACAGTCTCAAGTTACGCAAAATACATAGTACACCAAATATCATCTTACCTTATTGAGTGTGTGATTCAAGTCTTCAATTGGCAAGAAAAACTTGATTCCAAACAGTGAATTCTGGATTAAAAGCCATAATGCTCGATGATTCGATCATCTTCATGACACGTTCCCGCCAGAAAAGAGCGGGTAAAAGAAGTTTTCACGAATAACCGCACTGCGCGCGCAATGCTTAATTCCTAACCTTATCGTGACTCGAAATACCACCATAAAGTCAGCTTAACGTCGACAACGCGTCGGCATCGAAGTCGACTAAAATGCGACTGAAATGAGTCAGCTGTAAGTCGGCTTTTTGAGTCGTCGAGAAGACGGCTGAAAAAAGTCGACTATAGGTCGGCATTTTGCCAACTGTGTTTGGGTACCCTCTTGTGCCCTGAAACGATTGAGCATCGTGTACTTTGAAACGGCTTAAAACGCTATTCCCGTTGATGATCTTTAATTCACATACACAATAAACGATCTCCGTTCACGGTCTTTAGATCATAGATCTGTGCTACGAAAAAAGACTGAAAAAATGAAATTCCTCTGTGACATAAATGGTCTGAATATTTCCAGAGATACAACTGTTCAATAAAGAACATTAATATTGTAATTCTGAACGAATTGATTTTCATTAGCCCCCGCACCATTAAACGAGTTACAAATTGGAATAATAATCATTTGCTGAATGTATATATACATACTACGATCGTAAAAAAAATTCAGCGCTCGCAATGATTGTGGCGCCGTATTCATGGCAAACCGTAAAACTCATAATTCGAGTAGCAAGACAAAAGAGAGACAACACTGTTTGGCGCTCTGCTGCCGGCTGCTGCGCTGACGTGACGGGCCACGGCCGCTGCGTTGCACTGCCATGTGTGGCCGCTATAGTCTATGGTGGCCGCAGGCCTCTAGGTTCACGGTCCCGCATTTTACGAGAAATTGTGAACCTGTGTTCGGTGATGTTGTTTCATAATGGAACAAACAATGAAGAACAGTGAAACTGGGTTCTAAACACGCGCTCACACCGGTAACACTTGTGTTTACTCATCTACACTTAACGCCGGTAATACTGGATCTGGTAATATCCTTACTGCCTGCTATTGGCCGTTTGAACCGGCGTTGTTATAGCGATAAATTGCGTATGGTCACATTTGAAATACATCAACCAACCGGCGCGGAGTATTTCAACCGCCAAACGCGCAAACCCGCAACGCCGCAAGGCAAGAAAAGAAAAACAACATGTCTGATCATCCATGAGCTGTCAAATATACGACGTGCGGGATTATGTTGTCGGTGTAGTAAACTTATCTCATCAAGAATATATCCGAAATGATAATCGTACTTTTTCATGCTTTCTATCTCTTCGGCAAATATGTATATGAAAATTTTTATACCCGTAAAGAAAAAACCGAAGCCACTTGCGTCGTCTCTGACATACAATTGCTGAACGTCTCTGAAGCAGATTATCAAGATTCGAAAAATAACGATCAACACTTCACCCGTAATATCAAGGTTAAATTCTTCCCCCCTGTATATGTCCAGAGATATAACGCTGTACAGAGTGTTCTGGCCAGTAGTGAATACCACGGAAAAATTCGCAAGGTAAATATCATTGCTTTGAATCGGTTCTTCCAACATGACAACCTACTCTCTGATTCCATCCTGCAAAATTTCCGTTTGATAGTTCGATAATTTCGTCATCACTTGAACCGAATGAACGATTCACAATTATATATTAACTACTACAACCGTCTTCACTCCTTGAATAGGTGATCGATTTTGGCTGCGCAGAACTTAGCTTCGCAGTACGTTTAAAAAACACTGAAGGTATACAGGAAATTTATTGCATTGACATAGACAGATCTCTTCTTGAGAATTCCAAAACAAAAGTCGCACCTTTACATTGCGACTATCTTTCTGTAAGAACCGAACCTCTTACAATTCACGTTTGCGAAGGTAGCATCGCGCACAATGATAACAAACTAGCGAATACTGATGCTGTTATCTGTATCGAATTGTGAGTTTTCGACAATCATTTATAATTCCCATTAATTTTTCACTTTCTAAGTTATAGTTAGTTTTACAGAAATATCATGAGCCTGAAGTGTATATCATTGATGCAACCAGATAACAGAAACTAGTGTCATTCTTTTCGCTACCCTAAATGTTGCGGAAAATGTAATCATTATGTGATTTATGAATGACATTTTTGACAAAAAATATCTTAATCCTTCGATATTCCGGAAATTCCTGATAGACAAAAATAGGCATAAAAATGTGAGACACACAACTAAAAAGAACAGGAATCGTACGGCGTCATGTGAAGCATAACGAAATGAAATTCACTTATTTTTCGTAATCTGGATGCTTGAACATAATAAACTTCAGTCTCATGAAAAATCCACATTAATTTTTATATTATCGATTATGTTCATTCGTAATTATTCCAATTATCATGATTTTGATTATTCATGACATCGCTTCAGGATTGAGCATTTGTATCCAGATGATCTGAACGCTTTCCCATACAATGTTTTTGGATTCATCAAACCACAGGTTGTTCTTGTAACAACCCCAAATGCAGATTTCAATGTCTTATTCCGTCTGAATGGCTTTCGACATGCAGATCATAAATTTGAATGGACAAGAACACAGTTCCAGGATTGGTACATATGATTTTTGGTTGAAAATATTCTGGGAATTTACTTCTGTCCAGGAAAATTTTGGAATATAATCTCTTCTTGAATTGAAACAACTTGTTCCAGGGCGAATAATATTATCTTACGTTACCCATGCTATGAAGTAAGTTTTCATGGAATTGGTTCGGGTCCAGACGGCACTGAATGTCTAGGATCATGTTCTCAAATGGCAGTTTTTCATAGACACACTCAACTATATGATGAGAGGCCAGAAGGTGTCGATGGTCTTTTAAAAACCGTTGTATCGCACAAATATCCGTATCGAATTGACAATCGTTCTGATGAGGAAAAAATGCTTACCGAAGCTGAATACTATATCAGATTATATTCCAGTCGTGATGAAGAATTTTGTGAAGAAATTCCGTTAAAGAAACTGATGTTCTCTGTTGAAAAGTTTCATATTTCAATCGAAATACTAAGAAGTATATTGGAAGATGCTAATTGGGCAATTGAAGACCGTGAAGATGGACCTGTGGTTTTAGTCCCACCACAATCCATGTTTTCCTCAAATTATGAACAGGATTTTGATGATGACTTTTTAGAAACCGATTATCGCTTACATGACCATGCCAATGATTGGGATGACTTAGAACCGGACGCACACTTTCCTGGTGATGTTGTTGATAGTTATATGGAAAGAGATACGCAAAATGATGAGGAAGAAGAAAATTGGGATGATGAAACACATGATACTCATTACAGTAGTACTTCAAACTTCAATAACAAGAATCTACCAAACTCTGAATTACACACATCAGTGAATTTGGATCATGTTTCAGATAGTCGATGGGCTATCGAAGATTTAAATGATCAAGTGTCGTTATTAGATCCTCTGCCACACCAGCCAAGTGAAATGATCAATTCCGATGCAACTGAAACCGAGTTACCTAGTAACTCATTTCTGGTTGGACTAGATTCTACGGGCATAAACTCCCTTAATGTTTCTCATGATATGCTAAATTCTCCTGAACCCAATTTATTATTCTCATATCTTCCATTGTCCAATTCGACAGAGACCTCACATTCTCTGAAAACAGACAGTAGCCAGTCATTGTCTCTGAATAGAAACTCTGCTTTGCTGAAAAATGATACTAAAAATGCCGCACAAGGTGAAGCAAGTATTGAAAATTTAGAATTAGATGAGCTCTCAAAATCAGAAAGTTCTTCACGATCTACACAGTGTGAAAATCACGTAGAAGATGATCCCACGAAATTATCCAATTCTTTGTCTTCATGCTTGGAACCGCCAGGAATTAACAATATACACTGTAATTCTGAGCAGAATGAGACATCTTCCGTTTCGACTGTAGAAGCGACATTATTGTTATCTCGAGAACAAAGTTTAGTTGTGAAGAACGATGATTTAGTGCTCAAAGATCAAGAATTATTGAGAAATAGAGAGCGGCTTAATGATTACAAGAAATGCTTGAAACGAAACATTGATAGTACCACACAGAGCTCTAAGATGTCTTTGTTATTGACCGATGAATCCACATCCGAGAATGACAATTGTTATGATCTGGGCAGCATTGACTTGCAACCTCCCCAAACTAGTAATTCTTTGTGTGAAGAAAATGAAATAACTCATCTGAGTATTAAAGATTTTTCATCGGGTACTAATGAGAGTTATAAGAATCTACATTTCTCGTGTGATAGTATAGATTCTAGTTGCCAAAAGTGTGAGACTGATTCAATTAATGTAAACAAAAATGACGTAATTAAAAACGAAGATAGCATGTCATTTAAAAGTATAAGTAATTCTAGCCTCGATCTCCAACCGAAGTATACCAGTTCTCCGCAAATTTTACCAGATATTCATAAGACTCAAACTCAAAGTGAGATTGAAGCACGAGCATTTGTTGATAAACGGAGACTAAATGATTACAAACCCATTCCTGTACTTCAAACTCTACAGAATCCTCCTATGATGGAAAATATTTCACCAAACACGAGTCAATTGTCATTGCAAAGTAAGAGCGACGTTAGTTTATCTACAGCTACAAGCACGGATAGCAGTAATGTGGAGAAATGGTATGCGGCAGAAACAAATCCCATGTACCAAAGAGATCTCATCGTATTGAAAGGTGGAAATGATACAGCAGATAATCCAAACAAAGAAACAACATCTGATAGCAATACAACATTATCTGGTAGCGAGAGGGGAAGAGACAACGAAACTAATGAAAAGTTTACTGAAATTTTGACTGTCGATGCTGAAGAAACTAATAAAAATATCAAGATCATGGAAGATACAAGTCAGAATATAGACGACGATATCAATATGCCGGAAATTTTCACTCCAGAAATTCAAAATAGCAATCGACTAGCATCGTTTCTTCTCACTGTACAAAAAACAGATGATGAAATACACCAATTTTCAATCGACCATCCCAGATTTTCGATCAATTCAATGCTGCCTGGATTTTCAAAGCAAATTGTATACGAAGATATTTCATCTTTTGATATTTTGGGGGCACGTAGCAGCGAAAGGAGTCAATTTGAAACAGAATTGTCTATCTGTAAGTCAATTCCCAGCAGCGAAGTTTCAACTGCATGTAACACAAGCAAGATATGTAGAGAAAAAGGTCAATTAAAATATGAATTCGATACAGTGAGAGGATTAGAAAGCATAGAATCAAAACCATTTTCACCAGAATCATTAGACACGCCACCTATTAGTTGGTCTCCAGAAATAATGGACTCTGGATATCCAAATTCAGCCTCTGTTCATGACATAACACCGGAATACGAGCTATCGAGTATTGCAAATGATAGGATATCTGATTCTGATTCGGCAAGTATTGCAGAAATACCTGTGCAAGGATTTTATGAATATGTCGAAGTTGAGAATGGTGATTTGGCTAATAATAACAGAGACGATGAAGGAAACAACGTCATCGCTTTCCCAGCAGATCATCTGGATGATCTACAACCATTAATCGATGTTCTCGAAAATGATATAGAAAATGAAAACGATATTTATGTACTACAGAATGGTTTTCCTCTGTGGCTGTTGAGGATACTGGAAATGGCTAATCCGATAGACCTCGAAGGCATTGGAGTCCTGCAGGCACAACAGCATCGACCTGCTCCTCTAGAACAAGCAGGTGAGTTATCATTTTCTTCACTTCACTAATTCCAAATTCATAATTTTTTCATATTTATTTTTTATATTTTAGTGAGGAAAATAGATCATGAATGAGAGTCTGGAACCCAGAATACTTGCTATTCACTAATCATTAGTATTGCTATAGGAGGAGATGCCCCGAATGTAAATGCAGACAATGACGAGGGTTTTGATAGTAGTTCTTCAGACAATGATACAGATATTGAGGATGATGAAGTTGCTGATGCCACAACTGGTTCAAGCGACGAAACCGAAGATCATAGCGGTGAAAATCTTGCAAGAGATTGGAGGGCAGGAGGCGATCCATGATTGAAATAAAGCGAAGGAGTCCTACAACGATAAAATTCATGTTTTTAGATTTTGGGGGGTATTGAAATTGATTCTTCCAATGATACTCATCTATTTATGAAAGTATTTGCCTCAAGGATATTTTCCAACGACTATGTATCTATACTTGAACAAATTTGTATCCATTTGAGAGCCTCGGCTCAAGATTCACAAATCGAACTGTTTTGTGTACGCGGAGAATATATTCTCCATGAAAATATTATAAATTACAGAAAGATAATAACGTTGCATTGATTGTGGTATACAGAGGGATCTAATGGTACTGATCTGAAATGCGAAAATGTGTGTTTAGATTCCAAGATACTAACATAAATCGAATATTATCGTTTGTTATTAAAAGTGCTTGACCATTAATCATGTCTCTTGCATTTATTTCTGTTGAAAAATATAAAAGGTAGCTTCAACCTTGTTGATATTTTGTTTTATATGACTTGAAGCTATCAATATTTTCTAAAATTATCTAGAATAAGTCTAAACACTATAATATTGAGCTTACGATGTGCATCTGCACGGCAGTTACAAAAAAAAAAAGACAAACGTAACTGCTTATACAGACATTATCCCGATTTAAACAAGATTGATATTTCTATTACTACGTTGTACGAAAAACGGGTCAATGATCTGAACCAGAATGTCGCACGACGTGGATGCTGTAGTTCAAGCTTGAAAGGTCGCTGATGTTGGGGTCGCGGTTGTCTTTCAAATAACAGAAGAAGATGATTTGTTACTACTAACGTCCATCCTACTCGATGGGAACAACTGCTCCGAGATTTTACGGGTTATGACTTTTTAGAAAATCTCGTTCAAGATGAGAATTATACGTAGAACTAGAATCGTAAGATCCATAGTCTGAAACTTGGGAACATTAGTTCCCGTTTCATATAAAACTTAATGTTCAAATATCTCTATATACATGTAGTTAATATTGATTACAGAAATCAGACCAGCATAATGATTTTGGAGAAATTAGGATTCTATATAAAGCTGCAAAATGCATTTATCAACACATTTTTATACGAAATAAGAAAAGATAAGAAATCATTTTTCCAGTCCATCTAATTATGATATATAATATATTCCACTTTTCGAACTTGAGCTACAGGGTCTTCCTTGTGCGAGAATCTCATTGAGTTTATTAACTAGCTCCCTATATGACGGGAATGAAAAGAGAATATCAATTTCATTCGAATCATCCTCATAGGCACTTGTAAAAATGAGGACAATGCAAGAATATTTTACGTACACAAACTATGTATAATTATTAATTACTTGTTATGATATACCTGACTGCTTAGGAACAAGACCTTAGTGCGTGGTATCAAGTTGTCGAAACATTATTGTTATAATAATTATCTGCTTCCTGCATGACGATATAATTATAACGACAATATTTATAGCAGCCCTCGTGTTTGCAAGAGATATCTACAAATATTGACAGTTAATGCATACTGTTACATGATCGACTGTATGTGATCGAGCTTCACATGTGTATATATTCTTTTTGAATACTTGACGTCTATCCCAAGAAACTGGGTCATATTGAACTAACGATAAGTTTTCTATTATGCGTAAGGACGTGCACGAATTTTGTAATCCAGATTAACTTATGCACTACTTTGGGAATTAAATTTTCAGCAAGTGTGAAGTTGAGGCTAATGACAAATGAAGTTCATTACAGTATAATGTAACTGCCAATATTGTTATTCCGACTTGACCCTGTAAATGATTACTTGTTATTTGATAATTTAACGAAAGTTTAATACCTAATTAATGTTTCATATACTATTTTCATACAGATATCCAAATGTGGGTTTGAAATGTTTGAAATTCTTCGTTGTTTTTCAAATACATGTATATATACATATAATATATACCTTGTTCGATCGTACGATCATAATAAATTAGTATTTTAAGTTCATATTGAGAGTGCTGAAACGAGAGAGATCGGTGTGACTATTAATTATACTACATCATAAGTGCTTTGTGATAGCTTTAGATAAAAACAACTTGCAAATAAAACCCAGGGAATAATGTCGAGGTTTGTTTAGATATTTTTATTTTCACCAAAATCTGATAATCTTTCAACTTCAATTTGGCTAGAATACTCGACAAATTGAATTATGCTGTGCTATAGTTGAACATTATAATTGTCGTCTGATGGTAAAATTTTTGGAAGTCGGTGAGTGTAAAGATATAGTTTTACCTATGTATATTCTAAGACTGAATCCCGCATATCATTGTATCTACTATTCGAATGATATGAAAACACGTTGAACAAATAAACTATGAAAACAATTAGAAAAATGTGTTTTGAATCTTTATTGAAGCGTTTTCTATTCTAATTATCATTTCGAAATTTTAATTAGTAGTGCAATGTGCATTTTTGAACGGGTTCATGCCATGTTGGTGGCGTTATATTCCAGAAAATACTACTACAAAACGCGCTGATGGTCTGCGGGTTGCATATAATGAGGCGTTTGTTTTGAATTTCGAATGATTATACATACAACAACGCAATGTTATTGATTACGGAGGAATGCACGATAAAAGTTCAAATATATGAAAGGGGGGAAAAAAATGAAAATAAAAATTAAACAGAAACGTTCCTCCAATTCTCGCAAACGTTGAAATAGGTGTTATAACCATGGGGTACAAAATTCAAAATTGCCTATCATACTCAGTCGTATTCTTTATTCCAATATAGCGGTAGAATAAAATTACAAGGTGTACAAGATAACACAATGCGGCAACGTAATCATTCCTGAATTTCTACATGATCAGTTGATTGGTTATTATAATTAATAATTTAATAATATATATACAGTTCGTGTCTGTTGTAATTACAGGCCTATATAAGTTCCAATATGAACTGATGACCCAGTCTGGTTACGCATGTAATATTTTCAAGTTACATACGTATGTAACCATTTATTACAAATTCTCGCAGGACGGCCCGTTCATTAATGGTGAACGGCGGAAAACAATCAATGAACAGACCTGTACATACATGCTTGATAGAATGTGATACAGTAAAGATGAGAAAAAAATCAAATAATAATAATGATAATCAACGAAGATGTTCAACTTATATTTCCTGCCTCTTTTTTAGCCCTACCAGTGTAATTGTGGAATTGAATTCGTCAAATCAAATCGCAATAATGAAACCGAAGAATGAATCCTTATTAATATACTCTCACACGTATAAGTACACCGCGATGCCTTCTTCGTTTGAAATTCTCTATTCTCACTTATATGGCATTTAAGACAAATTTCAGTATCATTGTTCTGTTTATTATTTCAAAACATCTCAAGCAGTATATTATTTATAGTCTAAATGAAGATTTTTTTTATTATGAGGGTATTTCCTAGTACTTAACAACTACTAAGGCTGTGGTAAGTGACAATCGATCACTAAAAAATAATCAGGACGTTTTCAATTTTCTTCGAAAAATCAATTTTTAGAATTACTACAAAGAAAAAAAAATAATAATAATTGATCTTTCAATCAATATGTTACATCATTTGCCTAATCATTATTTTTCATTCAAAATTTTTATAAACAAATATTCTCTCCAACTTGTGGCACAAAAAGCAAACGCAGAAAAAAAAAAAAAAAAAAAAACCAACGTAAATTTATTTGTAAGCTGTACTAGGAAACGCCTATCAACAGATAACGTTACATCTACTTCGCTGACTTATAATAAGTGTGAAATTATAACACATGAGACGAAAAGAAAAAGAAAAAAAAAAGATTCTTCAAATAACTTATGATATAATCGCGGATGTATAACAATATTGAGAAACGTAATTGCGATGAATAAGCAAGAAACATAATCTCCGAAACTTATATTTAAGCTTTTGTACGAGCTCCTTTTTATTTTGTATTTGTATGTATATCCAGGCTCTCTGACAAAACTGTCTTATAATATCATCTCTAAATGGTATCAATACGTGTATATTTCAATCAAAGAGTATTAAAAATGTATCTCAGATCGATAATCATTATCAAATTATAGATCGCGTACAACACGGGGATATATGGTCATATATTTTTGTTTTCCTATGTTTTCTTCGTTTTTTTATGCAGCTATTATTTTCATGTTTGAACTAAGTTTTTTTTTTTTTTTTATAAAACACGTAATTATATCGCTACGTCTATGTCTTGGATCATTTTCTATATTATGTATTATTACATTTATGTTATATATTGTATATTTTAAATGTGCAAAATGATTAACTAATTAACTTAGTAACAAAAGATGGATAATTGCATAATAAGATTACACCTACTAACAAAACGAACAGTCTACTATAGTATATGGCAACTGTAAAATATTTTCTCCAAAAAATAATATACATCACACATAATTAATTAATTATATTATTCAAAATATCCTACTGGTATAATTACCATCTATTATACGATAATTGAAAAATTATTGATTTCTTCCTGTCATTTTTCTTCCTTTTCTCTATTTTCATTATTGCCTATGATAAACTTCTTTCTCTAACAATCAATATAATGTCTTCATATGTAAATTTATAACGTATTGTGGAATATCCTGTGTATGTAAACTGTTTTTTTTTTCTTCTTTTATACGTAGCTCAGCTTGTCAGTTTATAAGTGTATGAATATGCACTTCATATTTCTGTCGTGTGTATTCAGCACGAGATTTTCCTTTCTGGACTTTGAACTCGCCTCAGCAATGTGCTGGAATGAAAGATTATCGTTAAGAATTATCCCCTATTTTCAGATGTATTCAATCCGAAGTATTGCAGATGCAAGCTTGCAATTTATTATATCGAACAAATTCTCTCTACGGAAGTAAAAGTGTTCTACCACAATTCTATTCTATGAATCTAGAATGAAACTATAAGGTTTCAATTAATTTATTGTCTCAACAAATTTTTAAATTGTACAATGTTTGCTATTCAAGCTATCTCCGTATATATATGAGAATGGAAGTGACGGATCATTGAAACGTGGTTTCATGACCAATATCCTTCAAGTGTAAATTCAGATATCGCTTTGACAAGATTCGGTAGTTTTTTATTATGAATATTCGGCTGACGAGAAAAGGGAGATTGCATACTTTTATAGATACAAATTCTGTCATGTTTAGATCAGGTATATAATAAACTTGCCATTTCACACAACTTCCTTCAGATTATCACGACTCTGAGAATGTATCGTATGTCGTATGTCACCTGCGGGAGCGCTTTCACGTCTCAAACCACCTGGTCCGGCAGCAGCAGCGTCTCTTTTATTGGCAGCTTCTTTTATACTCGACAGAGTTTTGCTTAGCCATGGCCAACTATTTCTTGCAGCTTGTAGCTCGGATGCAGTGGCATGGAGCTGGTGCGTCAGATCCTGCGTGAAATAATATATTTTTGGCGATTTTATACTGAAATCATTTTACTCAATCATAATATTGTTGATTTGTTTGACAATTGCATCGCAACGAGCATCATACAGACCTGGTTCCTGCATTCCGCTTCTACATGAGCTAATTTAGTTTGCGCTAGTTCCAATTCTAACTCTCTCACTCGTTCCTGGGCTCTATGTAACACTGGATCAATTCGATTTTCCAAGTGCTGAGTGGAATCAGGTAGCGCCTTGGGTGATGGTGTTATGATACTTCTACACTGTTCACACTTTGAAACTTTCGACTGAAAAATTGATGATCGCTTAAAAGTCTTGTTTAAATAATATTGCTGGTCTTACCTGGACTATGAAACAGGATTGCACATCTGTTAATACGTGTATGATCAAACTTCCTGTACTTACACGTAAATCATTCAGAGTGGTTTTGGCTGTGTTGTGATCATCTTCCAATCTTTGACAAATCTGGAATAAAATATACATTCAAATGAAGGATATTCACCAACGATGCTTCATTAATCACAAACTTCGATTTCTAACTACGGAATAACAGTCAAACAATCGATTATTATCTGTGTACACATGATAATGATATTTGTTTATAATTTACCTGTTTGTATTCAGCGATGATCAGGCCATTCCTGTGATTTTCTGTGCAAGCCTTAGCCACCTCTCTTTGCAGCATACCTTTAACTTGTGCAAGTTCAGCTTCAAGTCTTTGTTTCTCTTCTTCGGTTCTCGCCACAGCTCCTCGTAGCTTTTCAACTTCGTTGCTGTATTCGTCATCATTTTCTTGCGCTTCTGTACCAAAGATAGGCATTATTCTTCCGTTGTTTTCAACAAATTTATTTATTTACTTGTGTTGTCAACTTAATCAATAATAATTTTATCGATAGTCCGAACAATTTCTGGCTGTTCAACTCCTGATTTATGATTGTCAGTAGTGTTTTTATGTTGCTATTTGATGACTTCTTATACACAGTTGTTGATAAACTGAAAGTATACTACAACCATAGCTTCCGCAGGTCTATCACAAATCAAATTGAGAAAATATATTTTTATGAAATCCCCGATTATTATACTACGCAGCAGTGAATGCTGTTCGAGTCTGAAGCTAGCTCCTACTCTGATAATATCTCCAGTTTCTTTCTCAATCAACGCCTTTAAACCACATCCTGTATAATAAGTTGTTA
The DNA here is from genome assembly GCA_963170745.1 of Phymatocera aterrima. Taxonomy (NCBI): domain Eukaryota; kingdom Metazoa; phylum Arthropoda; class Insecta; order Hymenoptera; family Tenthredinidae; genus Phymatocera; species Phymatocera aterrima. The sequence goes on from OY720662.1 coordinate 18,198,797, forward strand.
CTTGAAACACAGCCTGAGACCGCTTAGTACGCAATAATTGGTCCGTGGAAGTGTAATGATTGAATATTCAGATGCTAAAGTACAGAATCACATTACTTTTAGTTATTTTAAAAATAGCCATGCAATATGGTCACATAATTCGATAACATTTTATACTACTTTTGTTACCCACTTATCACATATAGTTATTATTATTGAGCGGCATGATAAAAAGTAGAGATACCGGATGTGACCAAATATGTATTCATATTATTGGCTACAGTATTTCATTTTTAATATTGTGGAAACCTAAAAATATTGATATAATACTTATCGAAGCAATATTAGTACATGCGAACGCGTCGCTTGACATTTGTATTCAATCATACAATGATTTTTCATTGAAACTTCAACAATCGCTCTAAATTGTAAAATGTGTTCAGATGGTATACACGCATGTATTTAAGAAGAGTTTGCCAAAGTTGTTACATAACGTGATCAATTATTAGCAAACATTGCACATATGTTAATTACAAAATTCTTACTCTTTTTGTGTATTACTTTTTTGGTATAACTTGTCATTATTTCGAGTAAACTAGCAATCAATTCATTATTAGAACTGTAGTATTATACTCATTTTAATCATTCTGCTTGCGCAGCAAATTTTTACCGCTAATATCCCTCAATTGGTGTCTCATTAGACTCGAAGCATTTGTTTACTCTATTGCGAAACATGCTGTGTCCTAATTTGAAATGTTTGAATGTCACTCAATGAATATATTCCCACAGCTGTTCTTCGTATCACAAATAAAGAAGCGCAGAATTCACAATCTTAATTCACTTCCACCTCAATGATATCAATATTATTTATTGAATTATCATACACATTAGGAGGAGGAGCATTCGGAGTGTACGACATCGTAATATTATTGAGCAATATTGAATTGGTTCAGAATTTCTCTGAATTGAAATTAACTATGCACTGATAGCTCATCTTGGGAACTTTGGATGCAAACAATGTAAAACTAGCTATTCAAAGTCCGACGTTATGAAAGCTAGCTCCGATCTTGCACCAGCTGGTAATGAGTTGATTCAATTGTGAATTTGTTATTAAATTAAGTTGATGTTAGCACGATAGTATTTATAAAGTGCAGTAAACATATTGTGTTTTCTTTCCAATTTAGCATTTCATGGACTGCCTTCTGAGCCTGGAGTAGAAATGTTTAACGAAGAACAGCTCAAGATTTAATGATTGAATCTTCGTAGTTCGTTCATCCTAATGCTGTACATAGTTAATGAGACAGCAAAATAATTCTTACAAAAAATAGTCAGAATTGCAAATGTTTCTCAATCAATTACCAAAACGTGTTCTATGGAAAATACTGAAAGGGAAACATCCCGTGCTGCGAACGAGAGATTTTTTAATTTCGGTTCTTCGATCTATGAGAGATCTGACATAGATGAATATCGTATTCACTATGTAGTTCAGAAACATAACTGACCGATATAAGCGGATTGTGAATAGCCAAGCACTGTAGCTTATCAGCTTACATGCACCTTTAACGATTCTTTCTCTTGATTATATGCAATAAAAATCCTGCAAACGTCATACAATTGGCATCTAACTTGTAGATATCAAACATTTTACCTATTCTTTACAATTAGTGATAATAGTTTGAAAGCAAATGTGAATGAAATGTAGAATAAAATACTCTGGATTTCATGAATTGTTGGAGTACAATCAATGCATAACATCGATTGTTATACCACATATTGATGATTCAGTACATTTCCCATTACTTACTACTACGGCATTAGTGTATCTATGACCATACGAAAATAGACATCACAAAAATATACGTTTTTAGGGCCAAATGATTCATGCAGCGGAGAATGGAGCGATTCGTCTGTACCTGATGGCTTTGACGTTTAAAACCAGCGACTACAATCTATGAATGTTGTACTTTCTCCTGAACCGTTGGACTTAGATAGGTTTCGGAATGGACTATACAAACATGGAGCATGCAGAATATTCTACTACATTCAATGAATTGAATGAATGATCGTTTAGATCTTGTGGAATATTGAACAAGCATCTTATCATGATTATCGTGCATAACGTTTGTAGTCTGTTAGTGTGATTAGTATTCTATGATGTACATCGTGTAGAAATTACAAGCCAGGTGTTTCAAAGTTGTTTCTATAAACTGTCTGACGATATTTTTCCAAGAAACAATAACAATGTAAAACTCCATTACCCAAAATGCACCATGCGTATTCAAAATGCTGAAATAAAATGATTTTCTCAGATGAAAAAAAAAATACCTATACAGGATGGGATTAAAGGAATAACTCATAGAACTCTGAATAAGTGTATTTCATACTAACGAAGCTATTTATTTTTCAACAAATATTAATAAATAGTAATATGGACAAAGGAAAACACAAATTTGGTAAAAAAAAAATTGAATGGCGACATCTAATTGATTAAACAAAACGTATATGCGTCCACATTACGTGGAGTGTATATTATTGCTTGCAAATGTTTGGTCTTCATTTTTCACTTTTGGCAAACATTTATCCATTGTAATTGATGATCGTCAATGAATACGATTCCATTAATATTACGGCTTTTATAAAATAATAATAAACTATGTAATATCACTTTTTGCACGTGTGCGCTTATGACCTAACGAAAAATTAGATATTTATAGTAAAAAAATAGTAGGAAAACTAAAAAATTGTTCTCGTACTTTGTAGACTATTTTGTGACGAACATCGGAATACTAGAAACGTTTCTTATTATCAGTCAAAATATAAAAATTGTATAAATGTATTAAAAAAAAAAAAACCTACTGGCACGCTAATTCTCGAAGAACAGAAAAAAAGGAGATACAGGAATGCATTTCTAGAAATCTTAAATATGTGTGATTCTCAGAAGTTCAGATGTGTCGGTTCTAGAGAATCTAGTTCTAGAGAAAAAGTTAGATAACTGATTTCCATATTTTCCGATTTTATCTAGGGGCATTTTAACAAAATCTCCGGCTTTTGCCACATCTGCAAACCACAAGGTATCGCTGGCATCTGAGTCAGGATTACGGTCTGGAATATAATTTTCTTTTTCTATAATAACTATAGTAGGTCCACTATGTTTCTTCTAATCTCCGTAAATCCAGCTGAGACCACCACCATCACCAGTGCATAAGTTAGGGAGATGGGATAGTAACGTGAGGGTCAAGTTTATAACACAACAACACCACGAAAAATAATATCAGCTAAAAGTTTTCGATGAAGAAAGGCGTGAACTGAACGTCGAAGTCAGGGATTCCCGCAATGGAAAGAAAATAAAGATTTCTCTTCACGACAAAATTTCAGCCAATACTATTTTTTCTTCTTTTGTTGTGTTAACGCTATGAATTTCGACTTCATATTATAACAAGATTCAGATCAGATCTCTATCTCTAGCATGCCAGAGTACAAAGAGAAATGAGTTCTTCAGCTACGGGTGCGGTAACCATATTATATCACGTGTGTTAGTATTGTATAAAAAATTCAAATCACTTTATTTCCATCTCTCTGTCAAAGTCTTTTATACTTTCCTTTGGACTGGGATATTCTAATATTAGGAAATCAATCATAAGCAGTAAACCCTTGTTCATGCGCATATAACTACAAACTAGTTTACTACTTAACGGGACTAGAATCGCAATTTAATATTATAACATTTTCAAACTACACATTTACCCGCTGAATATCATCTTCTTACCATAACAGATATTCTTTTCATTATATTTTTATGCACTGCATGCAATTTTTATAGTTCATTCAATTGAATAATCAAATTTGAAGCTTCAATCTACGAAATTGAGTACAAAAATAGTGAAAAAAGACACATTTTTTATTGATTTATTGATTAGTTTGATTCATATATCTACTCCGAGAGACTGTGATAATAGAATTGTTATGTACGTTGCGATGATAACTAATATGAACTGATACTATGAGTGATGTTTCATTGATTAAAACGAGTACTATAATTGAGTATTTCGAAATATAGAATCTTCTCCCAACCATAACTGGAATAAGCAATAGAGGGATCGGAGAAGCAGCTTACCAGATAGATAAGGAGATAGAGACAGTTACATACGTGTATAAAATGAAATGGAATGGAATGGCAAAAAATGAAGTACCGATGAAGGTTTCGTAGCGTAGTCAAACGTAGAATATAAAATTACCTTTTAATGTCAAGAATTCTGCTTCGTATTTCTTCAACTTCTTCAACGTTACTGAACAGGCTAGTTTCATCACATATCGAGATACTTCTTCGTTACGACATCGCTTCGGCAAGTGAACTCTGAAGTATTTCAATATACTTTCAAAGTCCAATTGAAGCAATTCTTTTTTATACAGCTGAAATTTATTAATGTATTATTCAATAAACGTGGAGCATGTGAAATTGCCCCTGAAGGGATCAAAAATAAGTACACGAAAATTGACTTTGAGACACACAAAAACAGTAGTATTGGAGAATTCTATTGTCACTCACCATCAACAGAGCAAGAGCGACTTGGAACAATGTGTCCAAACCTTGGAGCAAAAATACATCCAGAATATGAAAGACTAGATACAATGGAAATCTAGCTGTGAAAAGTGTTAAAAACCATTGTGCCGCAAACATATGAGTTTCTACGCCACGATCACAGAAATGTTTATACAATTCCGGTAGTTGATCCTGAAATAAAATTCTCAAATTTATCAAAAAGTACTTTTGTGAGATCTACTTATGTTATTTATCCAAGGATTCCTCTTATTCCCAATAGATAGTTAAATTCTGGTAGAATATCACGGCATAGAGCAAAAAGAAAATACACATATCTCTCATTTTTTGTTGACAATTATCTTCAGACCAATCACAGTAAATTCTGAAGTAAATTGCCTCTGAGAATATATCGCTTATTGATAACTAAATCTCATGAGTCATAGTGAAAATGTTACCTCCATGAGTCGATTCAACTGGTAAAACCGCATGTGAAGATTGTCGAATCTGTCTTTATACAAATCCCGAAGTCCGTAATCGTACATCAATTTTACTAAAACGCAAAATGCTTGTTCCTCTGGCATCTGAAAACAAGAATGAATTGAAATTCACAACTTGTCTTCTTCAAATTTCTCTTCATGGTATACCTACAAACGAATGCAAAGATTTATGAGAAACTTACGTGCAATAGTAAACTGGCAACGAGAAAACTCAACCCTTGGCAGTAGCCGACTTCTTCATCATGAACAGCATAGGCTTTACTTATTCTATAGAGTGAATCTTGTCCCAAACCTCCAGTTTCTTTGAAAAAATCGTGAGCTGGGAATGTTCTATTTATGTCTCTCAATATAACGCTCTCACAACTGCTTTCCTGTATGGTGAAAATTTGCATTCAAATATCAAGACATATTTTGATTAAATTTTTCACGGTTTTGTAGCATATTTAGGTGACACAACTCATTTCCCCTACTTTAGTAATCAGCATACGATATTTGTCCATCATTTCCTGAGAGTTATCGCAGTTGCTCAGCCTCTGCCAAACTTCTGCTCTGAGCGCCTCAGGAATTCCTAATTTTGTCAATTTTATTAGAAGTTTAGGCCGCTGCTCGTTCACTTGCCACGTGTCCAAAACTTCTGCCCAATTTGCCAACTCGTCCGCAGAACAATCTTTCGATACTTCACCCGTACCGCTTAACATCGGTTCGTCTCCGTCTGTTAATTTTATAACAATGTCATCAACTATCATCAAGATGTGATGACTCTTTATTTATTTTTGTTTGGTTTTTTTTTCACAACAGAAATGAATGAATAGATGAAAATACCTGAATCAAATTCTTCTTTTGGTGTCAAAGTATCTATGCTCGTAATGGAAGGGGAGCGTATTAACGACGCCAAGTTTAAAGCAAGATTTAATCGATTTCTATCCAACTCTCCGGAAGTCTCGATGCTTTGTACTTCATAATGTATTTCTGATCCATCACCGGATAGAATCTAGAATACAAAGTGTTAAAATTTCGTCAGGAAATACTGTGGTAGATAATTTTGTCATTCGATCATATTTTACTTTATTTCTTTTAATGATTTTCACCTCTTTTGAGTTGAGATAAAACTGTTGTACCAAATTTCGTTTATTGAAATACCAGAATCTCTCATTCTGAGGGAAAATTTTAACAGGAGTTTCAATTAGGAATCTGACAGGCTCCCTTATACCACGAATAACAAGATCTACGGCAACGGTCATGAAAATTTCACCCTCTTTTGGTATTTCAATATTCAAACTTTCCAACGCTGGATCGCCTGGATCCCAGAGACCGCAGATATTGTAACACTGTTTATCTTGTCCCATGGGACCCATATTGACCTGCTGATATAAAAGCTGGTCTTAATTTAGATTTATTTAACAACATTTGCTCAATTTGTCAATGATGTAATTTCATTATTTACGATTGATTATCAAGGTTTTTCTCATTTTCAGTTGACTAGTCTTACCATTTCGAGTAATCGCATGTCGCTGTGTTTAACGTTACGTCCAGGACTGACTAATACTCCGAAACATCGCTCGACTTCGAGCGTAATGCCACCTTCTTTACTTGATACTTGTTGAATGCCTAAACAAACTTGTTTAGCGACGTTACATCTGAATTTAAAGCAATTCCTATCTTTAGGAACTGTACTAAATCCACCTTTTCCATCTTCTTCTTTCACCTCCATTGTTACTTCGAAAATAAATACACGCGAATTGCCCTTTTCATTACCAGCATTAAAACCATTGAAGTCACTCCCAGTCAATGAACTTGTCATTGAACGAGGAATCCTTTGGAAAGCTTTGGCAAAACATGCGGACACCTGACCAACCTGTGTAATTCATCATATTCATGTCATTTTAATAAAAAGAGCAATACTTATAATAATACAAGTTAGAAGGAACGCTTCAATTATTGTCTAAGAGGAACAGTTTTCATTAGATTTTATCTATTTAACGAACTCACCGCTTCTGGTATATCGCATCGGAATACATGGCATTGAAAGATAGCTGATTCTAAGGTATCCCCATGAGACCATGTGAATGCAAAACACGCAGCGCAAAGTCCGGTAGCTTCACCACGTGCGTAGAATAATATACGTTGGACTTCATAATGTGCCATTGCTTGCTGAGTCCCAGCATCATATAAACTGTAAATAAAGGTAATTTTGTTTTATTTTTAGGATTCAACAGGCTGTTATGATACTAGATATCTTTTATGATAAAATAATAACAACTTACACCACACTGCCTTGCGAGCAACTGGGTATAGAAACAGATACTTTTATTCCCAAATTGGATGCCTGCTCCGCATATAATATGGCCATATTTCGTTGAATTTCACCTTCGGATTTTGGTGCATTTATCGCAGCAGCACCCAGATACGTTACGCCATTAAAAATTGTGCATTCTTGTTGGACGTTTGATACTGGAAATACTTTTATAAAGAAAATAAACTTTGGTAATAATAAGAAAAGAGCTTTGATGTACAGGGTATTCATTTGAAACGTATCTATCATAATAATTCAGTAATAAGAAGAGATATTAGATGTGGTTCGCTGGAGCTTCTAAGGTATCGGGGGCGAAAAATTTCCTAGCGGTCGGGTATCTTCAACGGTTCACTCTTCCATTTCTAGCCATCCCAACTTGAAAATCTCAAACAGCACCCCACCTCATATGATACATCAAATTAAAGCTCCAAAGAAATGCCATCTTGTGGCACAGGAAAATGAAAAATTTGTCAATTCGGTTCAGAGTTATTACTCAATGAGTATCGCATACAGTAGGCAACAACTAACACCAAACATTCAGAAGAACAGAATAGTTATGACACAATGTTGGAAGCTATTCAAGGATTTCAAGCTAGGGCGATTGAGAACACGGGGAAGAATCGCTGAAAATCTCCGACTGCTGAACATTTGTTTCTCCTTGATACCTAGAAACCTCACATAAACCGTATTGAAATATCTCTTCAGTTACCAAGATTTCGAGGTGGATATTCTTCAAATATACATTCTACATGGTTGAGTTGGTATCAAGTTCATATTTATGACTATTACTAGATTTTCAGTAAATAAAGTCAATTTTACCTTCTTCTACAAAATCATCAGGTTTCATAGGATCTTGTTTTTCTGGAGTAACCATATTCGGAGTAGTTTCATAGAATTTACTCTGACCAACATATTTAATTTTTTCATCAATCTTTTTCCCACCGGTTAAAGCTTTGATTTCACCTTCGTTTTCCATTTTAGAATCCTCTCTGAGTACCTTTAATTCAAATGAAAATACTCTTTTTATAAAACGTGAACGTTTTTAGATATTGCAAAAATCTACATCCATAGATCGAGTGTTGAAATAGAAGTTAAATAAAATTTACACAATTGGGAAGCAATATCCATTGTAATAAAACAGTCATTTTAAAATACAAATTCGTTGACGTGGCACTTCAAAACTCAAATTTGGCTATTAAAATCGAATGTAAATTATAACTCAGTGGAAATTATTATGCAAACAATATCGAATTTTTCCAACAAATAAATGTAAACAGCCTGCAAACTAAGAGCCGAGCAAAAGACATATGAAGAAGACTATTTTCTGAGGTATGGTAATATGGTAATGGCCATGGTCTGATGTATGTAAAAAGGAAATGGGTAATGCCCGAGAGAGAAGTCCCTCTGCAAATGATAATAATGGAAGTTATCAATACTGCATACATTAAGAGAGTATAAGGGAAATATTGACCTGAATGATATATGGAATTATTAATATCTCCTGTTGTGTAACGAATTGCAAATAATACACGCACGATCTCTTTTCTCTGATAAGAAAAACTCGATCATCATTCTGATCACCGTTCATTGTAGTACATATTGCAGAAATTTTCACACAAATATATTCTTTCGAGTTAGTTTACTCATTTTCCTTTAACGATTCTACAAACTAATCAAACACATATGGTATAGAACTCAACTCAAATAATATGATTGAGACGAACAAAGTGGAGAATGAGCAAATGCTGAAGTAATTCGAAGAGATAAGAACAAAAACCTGTGGTTGACATAGACTCTTTGATTAATACTGATAGCTAATTACGATGCGCTGTTCTCAGTACATGGGGCAACCCACGCTAAATGGAGCAACGATTATCATTTCTTTTCCAATATTGTTCTTACACTGGAACTGTATTGTGGGACAGATAACGTGTAATGTTCCGCATGTAATTCAAACAATACAAAGCCGTGGAAAACTGAGATAATTAAAACATGTAATTTATGGATCAATGAAACTGCTGCGTCTTACCTCTCGCAGATTATTTTGTAGATCATCTAAATTGCCGTTATTGGCAATATTCAAAGTAGGCGGCTCTGAGGTCTGCCGTTGTTTACTTGCACCCTTTTCATTCACGAATTCATACTCGTCACTTGTCGTCACTGATTCCATCGACTTGACGCTCGTACTATCCTCCATAACTATACCTAAGTTTTACCATTGGGAAGTATAATCTGAGAATCTTCGAGATCTTATGAGGCTCAAGTTTTCAACGTTAACGCCACAAAATCACGAACAATAACATCAGCTGTTTCGCCACCAAAACGTCATGAAGAATGCGAATATTTTTCATCGAAAGATATCGGCAAAAATGACATTTTACGTGTTGTTTAGGTAGCGAAACAGCTGATATTACTTTTCGTGATTCGTTGCATTAACGTTATAAACTTGAGCGTCATGTAGTTTTAACGATTGAAAGACAAAATGCTATTTGAATTTATATTTCGCATGCTATTTACGAGGAATTTAAATGTTTAGTCAAAATTATTTACGGTTCCGAAACAAATTAAACTAATAATAAAAAAATGTTGTGGCGCTAATGATAGCGCCCGTCATTTTTGGCGTCTCTCATAAAGTAGAGGCAATTGAGATAGTGATAAATAACCACAAAATGATAGATGGTAATAGTTTATGGAAGAAACGACTTACCCAATCTTTTAGAAGGCAGGTGCGTTAGATGATGTGAAATTCATTATACCACGATATTAAACAGCGTGGGAAATGATTGAAAAAAAAAACACCCATGCGCATACACAAATTTGAGATTCTGCATGGGCTTACAAACGTCAAAAACTTCTCCGATAGACGACGTACAGAAGAGAAACATAAATAAATTTTCCGAGACAGATTGTTACAAAGTCATATTATTGGTCACTTCCCTTGGATCCGAGCTTTGTCGATCCGTACCGAAAGAGTGACGTAAAGAAAAAGCTATACACCATCCCTCATTTCAACTTTGCCCGTTGGTGATGTAGGGAGCTTCCATCTAGAGCACTATCTAGAGCCAAAAATCGACACACTGAGACACAGGTATATGATTGGTCTTCTCCGTTCGCTCCAGCCAATCATATTGCTGTATCTGAGTGTGTCAATTTTTGTCTGCCGATGGAAAGTTCCCTACATTTCCAACGGGCAGGGCTGAAATGGGCGACCGCACTGCCAGCCTGTGAAGCCTGATGGCAGCACCATCGTTGATCGAATTTAGTCGAATTCAGTGCGAAAATTCAAATTTTTCTCCTAAACATATCATCATTTGTCTCATTTAACGATTGGGATCATGAACAAACGTTGGCAAATTAATAATCGCAATGGTCATAATAATCAATAATAATTAATCCAAGCATAATCTTCCTTAACTGCCAATCACGGCCGCAATTACTTCTGCCGTGTGAGCTGCGCATGCGTGCTTAGACAAGGACAGCGACGGCCCATAAAGCAGCTTTCTCTTTTCGTTTTGCTATCGGCTATTCGACTCGCACGCAGCTATATGATTGGTCTTTTCCGTTCGCTCCATCCAATCATATTGCTGTGTGTCTGACAGTGTCGAATTTGCCTATAATGGAAAGCTCCCGGGAAGCCCACCAATAAGCTCAAGCTCAAGTGAGCTCAAGGTGCTGTCAACGTCAAGGTTGTCAAGTGTCAAATCATCGGTACCGCCAATTAGTCGTTTTTAATGAGATAATATATTGGAGTGTGTCTTCAAGAGAAGTTCCGAAAATGGTAACAAACGTAAATATAATGAGTTTCCGAAAGTAATAAAACGCGTATGGAATTTCAAAGATATCACGTCCCAACCTAACCTCTAACCACCATCTACATGATACATTCTGGCATACAAATAACAAATAGAATATAAATAAACAAGTGTGAACGATGGCGAAAGTCATCGAAGATATTGACGACATTTATTCAGGCTACAACGATTACCCCTCATTATTCAGCACCAAGGATTTAGACCAGGATGAATTATTTCAAGATGCTATTAGAGCTAGCTACGCTAAACGGCCCATCGTAAGATTTGTTCCGATTTTCTCGTTATATGATATCCGAAAATACAGCCTATAAGTATCATTTCTCTAGTATACCAGCAGTAACCAATTCATCAATGCAAAATGAACATTCTTAACTCTATGAATTGAAATTGTCTCTAAATTGTAGTTAGCCATGAACATATTATCGGAATTTACTTATTTATGTGTGAGATTTATTTTCATAGTTTCGAAAAAGTTCAATTCAAATATAAATAACACATTTATTAAATAATCCAAATTCTTTTAGATGACACCGAAAATCATTGGCACTGCTATGCGTCTGGGTACTTCGAGCGGAGTGAGTTTTATTCTCATACTAAAAAACCCAAACTATTAGAGTTATCGCTCCCTTCCAACGTGCCGCTAAACTGTTTATAGTTCTCTACTTAGCTGAAAGTATATGGGAATCCTCTAATCCTGTAATTTGTTTAAATCCTAAAGAATTATATGAAATTTTCAAACATTAGCCTAGTATAGTATTTATCACAGATGATTATATTTTTTTGTGCCGAGAGAATTGATATCTGTCTCAAGAATATTTGTCAGACACTCAAGTTGTACAAAGTACAAATGACGTCGACGCTGAAGGGAAATAGCATCTTCAAGTTCTAGAGCATGAGATTTCTCAATCAATAAAACCAATTCCACTGTCAATGTTATGTTTTTTTCTAGTTTCATAGAAATGGAACTGGAATTCCTGGCCGCCCAGGAACGGGCCCAAGGCCGATGACTGCGGTACGTGGAGCTGGTTATACAAGTAGTAGTCGACAGCCTTTCGATCCGCTCAACATGAAAAGTAGCTCAAGGGGTCCGGCACCGCCACTAGAAACTGGGAAAGAAGATACGTTAGTATTGGATTTACGGAAATTATAACAGAATTGTATTCATGGATAGTGTATTTATCAATTTTGTTCACTCATCTGGTCATTTTAAGGCCTGAGGAAAAGATAAGGGTAGCAGAACAGAGGATAATGGAATTGATAGAGAGTTCTGCCGATGCTACTTGCCAAGACAATACACGAGTGGCCCTAGAACGAGCGAGAGAGGCCTCATCTAGAGAAAGAGCACTCATTAGATTACAAGAACAGGCTGGACTCAGCGACAATCATAACGTTGATCTAACTTTTGCGGTAATTATGTTTTCAAGTAATTGAAGGTGTAATAAGTTTCTGATATAATTGAGAAATTTAGAGATTAGCTGATTAATTATTAAACGATAACCAATTTCAGGTACTATTCAATTTGGCAAGCCAGTATGCTAATAACGAAATGTATACCGAAGCTCTTGCCACTTATCAAGCAATAACTCGGAACAGAATGTTCAGCAATAGCGCAAGACTGAAAGTAAACATGGGCAATATTCACGTTAAAATGGGGCAGCTACCACAAGCAATCAAAATGTATCGTATGGCTTTAGACCAAGCTCCTACTGCGCAAAAAGATCTGAGGTGAATAAGAAATAATTATTGAATAATTGAGTACTTTAATTATGGTTTTTTCTTCTGTTTCGTAATTTTGATAGGCAATTTATTAAAACTATGAAATCGATCTTCGATTAAAACACTGAATGCCTAATCAATTAATTATTATTGTTTTTGGAGATAACTACTAACAAAAAGATTAACAATACTACTACTACTATTCACAGAATAAAAATAATGCATAACATAGGAATGCTCTTTGTACAAATGGGTCGTTTAGAAGAAGCAGCGAACAGTTTTGAATGGGTAATGCGTGAGAGAGCAGAATTCAAAGCAGGATTACACGCTGTACTTTGTCATTTTGCTTTATCTCATCGCGATAAAATGAAAAGAGGTTTTTTAGAATTACTTGAAGTACAGCTTAACATTGATCAGGAGGACAAGTATAACAATAATACAGTGAGTTGGGCACTTTTGAAAGACAAAGAAAAAGAACAACACAACACCCAAGCTCTGACAGTTTTCTCTTCCTCCTATGTTTCTTTCTTTCTGCATAGAAGTACATTCTCAACACCTACCTTTTCTTTACATTCTCGACTTTACACACCGGTATTCTGCCACTCAGATTGTACGCTTCATGCATTTTCTCGTCAGAAAGTACACTCGTATCAATTGCAAGTTTTTTTACTTGAAATGTTGAACGCTTTTTTTACGCACCACTGTAGCTTGTACGAATTTTTTTAATTTGACATCAAATCAACATAAAATCTATTTACGGAGACTCGCCAGAACTTTGAATCTCTGAATCGAAATTTTGTAATCTGTTTAATTTTTCTATTAATTCCACGCTGTGGTATTAACAATAAACTCATTATGAATTTCTAATTGTGCTGACGAAATTTTGTAGGAGGATATCACAGCGAATATCTTGAACGAAGTATTGAAAAATGACGAGTTATCGAAGTTGGAAAAGGAAATGAAAATGGAAGCAGAAAAAACTATTCTCACTGCAGCTAAGCTCATTGCGCCCGTTATCGAAGATACATTGACTTCAGGATTTGCATGGTAATTATTGAAAAGTTTTAGTCTAATGAATTCAGAATCTCTTCTCCAGGCTACCAATTATTCTGTATCCAAAATTGACTAAGATAATTGAAAATCTTGTATTGCCAGGTGCGTTGATATGATAAAGTCATCTGCATATAGTACTCTAGCAGCAGATCTTGAGATAAATAAAGCTATGGTATTCCTCCACAACAGAGAAACACAGCTGGCAATAGACACGTTAAAAGTATTCGAGAATCGAGAGACAAGTGCAAATAGCGGAGCATCTACTATGTTATCGTTTATTTACTTTTTGGTAATACTCACCTCTTCATTGCGGTAAAAATTGAAGAAATTCGTGTGATTTATAAACTGTTGAATCATTTCATGAATAAAATTTCTTCGGTACAGCAGGGCGAATATGATCAAGCCGAGAGGTGCGCAGAAGTCGCCCGAAAAGCAGATAGCTATAATGCGGCAGCGTACGTTAATTTATCAGCTTGTGCGATTAAAAAAGGAGATTATGATAGAGCAAGAGAATATTTATTGTGCGCATTAGACAGCGATGCAAGTCATGTTCAAGCACTTTATAATCTTGGTTTGTATTACGAATTGAGGATAATGTAACTGAAAAATTGTAATTGCATAAAAACATTTAGTTATCATTCAACATTCATGAATAACTAATCAAATCCTATTACGCATCACTTTTTTTTGTTCAGGATTAGTTTACAAGAAGCTTAACGCCTATGAAGAGGCCGTAGAATGTTTTTGGAAATTAAGAAACATCGTTCGATATGACCCTCAGACTTTGTATCAGCTTGGACATCTCTATCAGCTCATCAATGATACCGACCAAGCTTCTGAATGGTATTCATTCATATGGTTTACAATGAAAACACTTGTGTCAGTTCTGTAGTACAATAACAAGTTTATGTTATGCTCATGCTATTCATTATGAAGTTATTCACCTGCGCCTGTATTTTTTTCGAAGGTATAATCAACTACTGGGCATTATTCCCTCCGATCCCGGTGTTCTTCAAAAGTTGGGAGAGATGTACGATAATTTTGGAGACAAACAACAGGCCTACCAGTTTTATAGTGACGTAAGAATTAAGAAAACCTGTTCTATCTCATGAGATATATTACAAAATAATAGTTATTGAATTGCTTTTACAGTCCTATAGATATTATCCTGCGAATTTCGAAGTAATCGATTGGCTGGGATCGTACTTCATATCGATGCAGGTAATGTTCTATTCTAATATTCTGAGTACGATGATCTGAAGCGTTTGATTTCCTTTAACTAAAGTTCATTGGATTTTTTTAGGTAGCTGAAAAAGCTTTAATATATTTTCAAAGAGCTGTAGAGTTAGCTCCAGATCAGCCGAGATGGCGGCTACTAACAGCAGCGTGTTTGAGAAGAACCGGCCAGTTTCATAAAGCTCTTACAGAGTACCAAGATATCCATAAACAATTTCCTGAAAATATTGAATGTCTTAAATTTCTCGTTCGACTATGCAGCGACTTGGGACTGAAAGAGGCGCAGCTCTATGCTTCTGAACTTAAAAAAGCTGAAAAAGCAAAAGAACTTAAAGAAAGACAGGGGTCTGGACGCCTAGGAACAACTAGTAAGAACTCCCTGATATTTTTCATACATGGAATATGGAATTAGTTATCTTTTGCAAAAATTTGCATCTATAGGCTCAAAAAGAAGCAACAGCGGTACTTCATCCCGTGCTGGATCCGGGCTTAGCGGTATGTCAGACCACAGAACTAGCCCAACATTAAGTAAAGCTGATCAAGGAATCTACAACGGAGGTCCTATCAGGGCTAATCGTCTCGCGATGCTAGAAAGTCCACTGGAGTTCACGCCTGAGCCACACGCGCATATTAGTGAGTACGGCTCATACCAGGTGATAAGTTTCGTCTATAAAATATCAACTTTTGGTCTCAAATGACTTATGGAGTTGAGTAAAATATTTGAAATATTGTAAATATGGAGAAAAACAATTAGAAAATTACGATTCATGAATATTCATTATCAAAAGTAACACCATCAGAAGCTTGCTGTTAATTTTGCTCAATAGTTGCATCATCTCTTTCAATTGATTGCTGTGCTAATCTCAAAAAGTTATTAAATGAACCGAATAACTGGATTATCAAGCGATGCTTGAAATGTAGCGTGATATCTAAATGTATGTATAATTCATCAAGTTGTGAGAAAATGTGTGAGTTATCTTGTTATGTAAGCAAGGTCACTGCACATTAATTTATACAAGATCGGAGTTTCCAACAATTTATTGGGCAATGTTGTATTACATCTGTTTAGTAGTTTAGTATTAATGATATACAATTTTCACCGTGGACGATTTTGTGAACTTGTTTTCCGTTATTTGCTCATCTGACAATGAATGAACTCAGATTTTATTCACAACGAGAAATTCTAACAAAGGTAATTTTATTCTTTGCCTTCATTTTCACAATTATTCACATTCTTTTCCAATTTCTAAAATCTGATGTAGTTGAGTGGTTTTGTTTTTATTCTCCAATTCGTATTGCAATTTTAGAATGGAAATTTTTCCAGATAAAATTATATTCTTTCAAAATTTGGTTGACTTAATTACAAAAGAAGATATTTGTTGTTCTATGACGTTAAATTCTGATTCCACTTTGAATACATTTCTATGAATCGTATCTTGATTCTCGAGGAACTCTAGAAGTAATGGAAAATTTCCAGATCATTCCACGTTTCCGCCTAAGCTCAAGCTATCTGAGTTTCATCGTAGATCAATGTTCATCGAAGACGCACGTTTGATTGTACCTTATAATTCTGAAATCTGTACAATTTCTAAAAGCAATCTGTACAATTTCTAAAAGCAATTTTTTAATTTTGCCTTGACTTTCATCTTGTCAAATGAATGATTAGCAATGCAGCAGCAATGCGTTGCGCAGCTCGCAGTTGCGATTGATATTAAACAGAATGATATACACACGCTGTTTGATGGCCCAGTATTATTACCTTAATGGATTGACTAGATGATAGATGTACCTAACTCATCATCCGCAATATCTATTTCTGTCTCTTTAACACCATACTGATTCTCACGAAGATAGTAACGTGGCTTAAGTTGCAGATATTTTTTAATTCCACAAACAAATAGAAATTCGTTCATCCCTCAATTTTTAATTCCATTCAAAAAACCCGATCATTTTTACAGATGCAAATTATGCCGATCCTGTTGGTCCGTTGCCTACGCGACCGATGACTTCTGCAGGGAAAAAAGACGACGATTTTGGCGACGAAGAATTAGGAGACGATCTTTTACCAGAATGAATAATTATCTATCGAATATTTGAGAATTCAGACACAGAAATTCATTACTTGCATCCAAAATTAGGGTCCTAGAATTACTCACGGTGCCTTGTAGGAAGAGTCTGTTTTCAATTTTCATCCCTCTGATGTTTTAAAAGTTTTCGGAAAAACTGTGAGGAATTTACAAAATTTCGAAGTTATAGTAAAACTTGCTGAAAATATCTGTCAATTTTCTCCGCATCATCAAATATTCCGTAATAATTTCGAGAATCTAACTAAAAACACATAGATTTAGAGCGAGAGTGTACTTATGAAAATTCAAGTGATTTTTCACAAAGAATTTAAAAACTTATCAGCGTATTCTGATTTGCAGAATTATTGAGAAACACTTATCAGGCAAATAATCGAAAAACCCACAGATTATATTGCCGATGCTAATTTAGTAAAGAATTACCAAATTTTTTTGTTCATTCTAGGTAGATAATTGTATTATCTATTATTCATAATAATTACTGTAACGAGATAGTGTTAATAGGTAGCCATAAGTGGTTGAAAAGATGATGAGGAGGCAGGGGAGATTTGAAAAATAATTGAAGACAGTTTTCTTCTTCTTTTTTATTGATACTTAACAAGAAGCTGGGTATATTCGCAATGGATGGGATACAAATATATGCGTAGTATAGTGTAGTGTAGTACAGTAAAGTACTTTAGTACAGTGTAGTTTGAGCAAAATCTACGCGTTAATTATAACAATCTACAATCGTTGAATGGGAATTGATTAATTAAAAATGACAGCTATGACGTCGTATTTTGTATCTAATTCTCGAGCTTGTTATACTCTGCGCGAAACTGAAACAACACACGCAACAGATCTCACAAACGATAGAAATAATGACTACCCTGACCATTTATATCAGGCTCAATCTGTTGCCACGGCATATTGTCACACGTTTCTGTTCTTTTTTCCTCTTCATCCTACGTAGGTATTCCTATTGTCATCAGCTCACTCACATATTCGTGATAAAATATTTCTGCTTTCCTTGATATTTCAGGAGACGAAAGAAAAAATATCCGTCCGATTTCTGGAATCTTATCAGTTTCGGCCGGCGATGAATTCGGTGCGTGATAAAAACGTTTTTTCTTTTCCATTGGCATTTGAATTTTTGTTAGATTCGAGATGAGAGTTCACATTGGAACAGTAGGGAGTCATATATCACTATCGTGGGAGTATGTTCCTAATCGTGAGTGACCGTTCAAATATTATTATCTAGACGAACAAGATTGATAAGAGTTAAAGATTTGTTTATACTTATTATGTAACACGAAAAAAATTATATATAGCTTTTGTCGCGTTTGATGTATTGCAAATCGAATGATCTCTATTCAGTGTCGAAACTTTCAATTCTTAGAGTTGAGAGAACTAATAATAATTAATGTATGTTTTATTTATTATTTCTCTTTCGGGTCAGAGATTCATCGTCCATGGATACATGCCAGGATCTATGCATATATAATATACGTATAATATGCTACGATTATCTACGTACATACATACTGCATCTACATATATCATCTGCACCTGCACACGCAAGCTCGAATCATATCGCGTAATTCACTCATACTTCAGTTATTATAGATAGATATATTGTGCCGCCTTATATGGAGGTATGCATATATATATATATATATATATATCGTTAATCAATGGACGCGCGTCGTTTTATCTCCAGTCTGGATCATTCGGTAATGTGAGTATACTATACCGTACCATACTATACTATCCTGCAATATACAATCGATTTTGAATCTTCTCTTGTAACAATTACGAAATGACGAATATTCATGCAATAAAATGAGCAAATATTCACCCAAATCTGTATAATTTCGCTCGCTTAAATTGATCTCTCTATTATATGAAAAATGAATCTGCGTTTTATTTCCAGCTGAATTTTTACTCTCACCCTCAGTTCCCCGTCCCCTCCTTCTCCACCTCGAAATTGAAATCAATCGCAATTTCGATTCGCATTTATGCTATTAGCGTATTGATAAAGCAATTGCCACGTAACATTGGCCAAAAGAGAACACACATCTGCTATGCCGAAATATTCCACAGTTAATTTTGAACGTCGTAACGTGTCGGACGTTGTATGGAAACAGCCAGAAGTTAAATAGGGTATCCATCCTACTAGTATCGCATCACCGTCGTAGGAAAGACAGTAGGGTATCCTGATAGTAGGGTATATTCATTTATTTCATTTCAGTATGCATCTAATTCTAAACGGAAAATTTTCACTCTGAACGATACCCGATGTACATGCATATATCTATGTTTATCTCGTATATTTACTTTACTTTAAATTCACCGCCATTTTATACAGCCATAGCTCAAATTGTACCCGCGTAGTCGTGACGTAGTCGACAAGGAATCGATTTCTCACGACTGCAGCACAACTCGATGTATTATAATGCATAGGCATAGGTGTACCTACCATAGAGCAACAAAATGCCAATTTCATGCGATGCACCCGAAGTATATTTGCTATTTCGTATACACATTATGAGTATCTTACTACCGTTAACGAAGAGAAATACTCAAATATGTGCTTTCAGTTTTCAAAGATAAATTAGAACCCCCTCTGTGAAATTGGTGAGTTATATTTTCATTCAGAATTTTCAATGAATACTTATGGAGTGACGTAGGCATGTAGCTGCTAGATATACCTATACTTGAAATATATTGCGCCGGGTAGGATAAAAATCCAGTACGATCATTATAGTACATACATGTTAAAATTCGAATCATCGTAATTAGTTATATAGTACATTATAATTGTCACGGTGCATATAATATCAAAAGAGAAAAAATAATTGAAATAATAATAATCATCATATATGCAAGACGATTGCAACGCTAATACTGAGGAGGGAAGATATAGGTAATAATATATCTAATACGCTTCGAGATAAGTGTACGGATAATATAGACTGTAATTAATATGTATAAAAGTACATATCTTATATCCACATTAATCGAGTGAAAAGCAGTCAGATAAGACGAACAACCAAGAAATGAGAGAAACACCCTCATTTTGCGCGATAGCCGGACAATCTCTCGCAGCGTGGTTCCAGTGTCTAAATTTAAGCACGCCAGGCTACTGATTCAATCAGACTCCACTCATCATTCGGGGCTCGGGCGAGTTGCGCCAATATAGTTGTACTATATATGGCTCGGTCTTCGGTACGATATATTTACTGATATAGTAGATCGGTCAAACGGATGTCACGCTCCGATATAGTCCTGTCCCCGGCTGGAGCTCGAGCCCGAGCTCGTGTCGGCGATCACTTGATAGCCCTGACTTTGATGCGTTCGAGTTTCGACATTTGAATTCTCGCGTTGCCCGGTATTACCGGGCCACGCTCCCGGATAATTACATATGTAGCACATAATTTGTCAAAGATAAGTGATTTTGCACGGCTGACTGGCATTGATATACATATGATATATATGTATAATATTAAGCTGTACATGCGAATAATTTACGAATACTGGCCATCGCGTGTCATCATATGGCGGCAGAACTTATTCGCCGTATAGATAAGACATTATATGCATAGGCGCAGTGGTCCAAATCTGATGTTATGTCAAAGGTTATAAAGGCCTCGCTATATTTACTGTTGTACGATTGTCATACGCACCAATTGCGGTTTATATATATATGTGTAGTACTAACCGAGTTCAATTATTCATAATTCCGGGGTCTACCCTTCGCTCTTTTATACCATAAAGAATCATCCGCCCCGCGGGGCGAGTTCGATTCCCGAGTCGCCAAAATCTTCTGATTCGAGCCAATAATCGTGGCCGAAAATATTTCTCTAAGATATATTCGTTCCGAACCGAAACTACACAATAGAGTATTTTATTGATGTGTATTCTTTTTTGTAACTCTGTTCTATTAAAAATTGAACGAAAGAAATGAAGATTTCGATTATAACGTGAATCAATTTCGTTGTAATAATTATATTCACATGTGAGGCAAAAAGCCGAATGAAATATGATTCGAATCGTAGTGTAACGTATACTATGTCAAAATCCGGCTCGATCTGGATTGCGTGAGAGAAAATTAATCGAAACGTTGTCTACATATTATTACGTCCTACAATACTCGTTGAATTTATTTTCATTGTCGGATTAAAATCATGCTGCGAAATTTCATACACCGAACCGAAAATATACCGAGTCCCGGGCCCATTCCGATTCTCGTCCAAGTTGAAAAGGTTTCTTGAGGCTTGAGCGGAAGGAAAATTCACCCGCAGTATAAAACCCTCGTAACTTTTATTCGGCCGAACGGCTTACGACGTTACCTTATCAATAACAGAATCGCCTCCTTACCTTCCATGAGTGGCGATAAACGGCGAGTCAAAAATTTGTGTCCCCAAAGTCTTTTGGAATCAGGATAGCTACGAAACGACATACAGCTTATTCGGAGTATTAAATAGTGCGAAAGTTGCGTAATGTCACATAGTTTTCAATAGTATCACGTGACCGAGTCTATAACGAAGCAAACATGTGAAAAGAAACGGAGAAACGATCCGCAAAAATGCGGGTTTGAATGTATACCCGAAACTTTTTCGAGCTCTCATTTTTATCACGAATGTGGCATTCACAATACACATGTATATTCCAAAAATATTCACTTATCGGAAAGTTCTGGGTCTGACCCGCGATTCAAAACATTCGATATTATCTTAAGGTCGTTGCGTACCCCGGAATCTCGCATAACGCAGAATATATACTGCACCATTTGTGCTCATTAATACGTACAGATTTTCCGACCCCTATATCTAGTTTCCATTCGATTCAGTCTCGATAATATGCAGTCTCGATAATATGCAGTCTCGATTCGGCTCGCTACGAGACGTATTTGATACGCGCCTATATATGAGAAACTGCAGAGACCTATTAATAATAAAAATTATAAAATTTATTATTAAATATTAATTAATATTTATCATTAAAAGTCAATAAAAAATTTGAAAATAATTCTCAATTGTTTCTTGTATTTTTTGTGAGTGCGATATTTTGTTTCGACAGTACCTACTGCAGCGATCTCGAAAATCGTTATCGATGATAGGTGTAGGACTTCAAAACTTCAAGGGAGGTTTCTCATGCCGCGAAAACCTTCGATCGTACGAGATTTGGCAGGAACTTGAAGGGTTATGGAGAAAGTATATTTTTCTTTAATCAGGTACGCAGCTCGCCGTACATATACTCTGCGTACTCTTTTCGTGCGCATTCCTTTTACGAAAATAGTATTTGGAGATTGAACGGAAGAATATATGTAGAATGGTTTGTACAGACGATAAGTTATCGTATATCGTGATTCCATCATTTTCACGAGATTATGTCCGTGTTTAGGTATAAGTACTACGTCGATACGCGGTTTGTCTGAAGAAATTCAATTATAGTTGACATTGTTCATTCCGTTTCTTATTTCGTCTATTCCTCAATTCGCTTACATAGGTGGTTGGCGATTTTTCATCAGAAGTTGATATATGCGGTATATATATTTTGAATCTAATTTGTGTATACTCAACCAGACCTATATTATCATACCTTCTACCAGCGTCGTAACTAGGGCAGGGCAACCGGGGCCCGTGCCAGGGGCGCAAGTTCGCGGGGCGCGAATTAAAGCCAGTTAATTACGCCCAAAGCGTGTTAATTATTTATACCAGACTGTATAGAAACTTTTATGACTTTATTCGGGGGCGCTAAATCAGATATCTGCCTGGGCGCCAGAGTGTCTGGCTACGACGCTGCCTTCTACGTCCAGATCTCATCCTCTGTTCTTTTTCCGTATGTGGAAAGACGAGATCTTATAAAAATTAGTGTTTTCATACAGATGAACTGATACTATAATATCCAATTCATCATAAGGTGACGCTTTTACGATTTCCGTATTAAGTAAGATTAATACTATCGGTTAAGGTATAGAAAGGAAAAAGTTTCTTCGGGCGGGCAATAAACTATATACACGTATATACCTAGATAACTAATTGTAAGCACAGGTAGATTTGCTGTACCTGGGTGATAAAATTCGCTACGTTATAGTTACATATAGTATAATATACTTGACACGCAATTTGATGCGGAGTGAAAGAAAAATGCGAATTATAGAATCATGCGCCATCAGCACAATATCACGATATCTGCCCGACATATTGCCTCAAGGAATTTACTATTATCATTATCATTATTGTGGTTATTATTATCATGATTACTCTATCATTTTTGCTATGATTTCTAATTTTTAATTCACGCTTTTCTCTTACGTCTGTGCAGTTGCCTTGTGTATACATCACATTATCATCCCATCGTGTACGTCTATACACACACGTTATAAACATCGCATACTGTTCTCTCTGTAATTATATAGAAATTTTCCTCCCCTTTACAGATAACTATACACGAACCTACTTCAGAGCGATCTCACAAGATCCTGTTTACTTCATCGGATTTCATCGGAAATTCGTCCGTTTTTTCTTTTCAAAATCTTTGAATTCGTCTCACGGTATATCATATACTCGCGCATCAATCGGTCTAACATATAAGTATTCGAATTTCGTATGTATGTACCTCTACACCGCGCTCCGCGTTCATTTTTCGAAATTCTTGGAAATGCAGTACTCAATGTGAGAGAAGACTAAGTATGAGGGGAAAAAACGGGAAAAAAATTAAATATAAATAATCGATAGAACGTGCGGTGCGCGTTTATGACATGCTTATCAGTATTATTATATCTGTATAATATTATAAGTTGTATAACATATATTACACCTAAACCTACATATATCCATATATATACCTTGTACACGTCCGCGAATATGTATTTGTATAGTATATAATACAAACGGATAAAATTGCGTACAAGAATTGCTATATATCATGCATATATGTATATATACTGCGGATCAAAGTTCAATAGGTTATAGCGTATATATATACCACATAAAGATGTCAATTAAAAGTTTCCTTTACGACAATATATTACAACTGCGAAGACAATTGAAACAAAAAAAAGGGGTAAAAAGAATCACGAATATAATATAATCTTCCCTTCTTGCGGAATTGTGATATCACTCTATTCAGGGCGCACTCTTTGCAGTTGCTGAATTCGATATCGTTATAAAACGTGTAATATTATGTACAGATCATATTCTTGTTACACTCTATATTTTATCATGCAATATACTTGCGAGAAGAATACACGATCACATTTGATACAGATATTTCAAGAGTAGATCATAGAACGGTGATAATTTGAACGGATAAATTCGTCGAAGATTTGAATATGAAGAAAAAAGCAAAACGAACAAAAAGCACGGGATCTGAAATCAAATTTTCGCGACCAAATGGCCACTGCCTATATACATACGTTCAATGATATATGGGCAAAATTATCGCCCGATCGGAATCACTCCATAGGTATACACATATTGAACGTGTCATTTATTGAACGTGATTACATTTGAATGTATAAATGTGACACTTCAGAAACAGCGGTTGAAAAGAGGAAGAGGGAGGAAAAGAGAGTGGATGGATGAGAGTATGAGAGTATAACATGTATTGCGAGTTCGGTGGGGTTACGGACGGGTGATAACCGCCGCGAGTATAAGGTTGCAGGCATGTGTGCAAATAACGCGAGCATACATACATACACTTACTGAATATGTATACGTTTGCTTTTGCATATGTATAGCACTGTAATATGTATCGCGCGCGCGATTAGAAAACTCGGTGGGGACCTTTGTTGGATCGTATAAACCTGGAGGCTCGACAGTTTCGCGTTCATCTTCGAGGACGGTGGTTCTAGTAAACTCAAAAGCCTCTCCGAGCTTCGTATATTGTATAAAATACTGCAGCTGCTATATATATTCACTTGTAAAACCGACGGGGGCAAAAGCACCGAGTTATTATATTCTGAATTATAAAAGTTGTAAATTTTATTCCTATTCGCATATACACTCGCCCCAGCATCATCGCGAATAGATGCATGCAATTTTGATATAACCAGAACGCAGAAAGAGAGATAGAGAATAGAGGAAGAGAAGATCGTTCTGCAGTCTACCGCGGTACAGAAACTATAAGAAATACTCTGGGCTCCGAAAAAACAATACCAAATTTGAAGAAGAAAAAATAACGAAACGAGTAGTTCACACTCCGAACTATACAATAATACTGACGGTAAGTTTTCTGCAAATCATTTTTCTCATATTCTCGTTTTCGTTCTTCTTTTCGTGCCCCGTATCGCGGTATCCACCTGTGATATCCCGGTGTGACGCGCGCGGTCGCGATCGCTGCATATATTTCGAAAATTTTCAGTCCCCTTGCTCGCTTCCCGCCAAAATTCAATTTCTTTCTTCGTCACAAATTTATGCAGCAACTCGTACCACGATAATAATGAAAAGTAGAATATAAATTTGAAGATAAACTTCTATGCAAGATCCAAAGTTCGAATCTTAAATTTGGTAAATCACATAATATGTTGGAGATAACGTTATGTACCGCGAATAAATGAAAATATTTATAAATCAAACACGCAATCAATGTGCGTTTTCAATGATATAATAGAGGTAAATAAATGTGAATACGCAAATACGTAAATACGTTATATTATATCACCACGTGCGTAGACTCTGTGAAATTTTTTTTGCTCCAAGCAAATGTTTTTTTGTGTCGTATATATATATACACATATTTTTGTGTTTTTTCCTCTTCTTTTTCTAATATCACGCTATTGCATACGTCACGATCACGAGCAATGATATTATACGTTTTATTTACGACTGACGACACAACTATACGAAGGCGCGCACTATAATTCGCAACTAGATATAATACACACGCGTATACCTATACGTGTATGTTTGAAACGTGATCGACAAACGACAAAATTATTTGAATGAATTCGAAATACGATACAGGATATATTCAGATGAATATGTATCCAGTAAGACGTAAAGCTCATATTTATTCGTTTATTTTTGCAACTAGACCGCGTGAAATTTAAAATACCAATGTCCAAAGCTATATGTTATAAGTATAGCTACAGCCATTTCACCATTAGATATGGAGAATTTGATTTGCTTAAATTACAATACGATAGTTCGTCAATGAATTACCATTATACATCGTCGTGCGGATGCGTAAGCAATTCGCCTCAAATTTTCAATAATCCAGGCCCCCTGCCCCGCAAAAATTTTTCCCTTCCTCTCTTCAGCAACTATTTTTCTCTTTCTTTTTTTTCCATATCAGCAGCGGCATTTTTTTCACAACAATTACGTGTGGTATTATGTAGGTATATATATATACGCACCTTCGCTGCAGCGGAGAATATAGAGAATGCGCGCGACCTTTCGTTACAATAAATTCCCTTTCACAATTACGTATTATCATGAGTGTACAGATTTGTTTATCGCGAATGAAAATTTTATGGATATGGGGTACTCTCGGGCCAGAAATGATGCGATTGAAAAATGAAAAATGATAAAAGGGCACCTCATCGATTTTCAGACTGATTCTAAGATCGTGCAGAAATCAATTATGAATCTCTTCTCTTCTATTTTTTGGTTTTCTTTTTTCTTACTGTTCATCCGACTGGCATGTGTCTTCGTTGCGATAACTCAGTTCTTCGCAGGGTTCGAATATTAACGTTCGATACTCGATACAATTATCGAAGTTGATTATTTTACCGTTACAGTTTATATACTTTTATGGGAAATTATTCAATCCATAGGTGACGACGCTGCTTCGTGTTCCAAATTAGAACTGTTACAGTTGAGGTCAACTAGCTAAATTGTTTTAATTAAAGCTTACACCTTACAATTGATTTTAATAAAGCCATATTCCGAGTCGCATCAGATAGCGAAAGTTTTTCAATAACGATCGTTACAGTGTATATTATGGATCTTGAAAAAATGATGTATTATATATTTTCCCTAATTTCCAACTCCACGATCATCCCCCCCCCCCCCCCCCCCCCCCCCAATCGCAATATAAAACCTATGCGAATATTGGAAATTTTACCTGCATCGGTTTTAGGACATACATATGTATACATATAATATATCAGATTACTGCGAACTATATGAGAAAATAGGCGAAAATGGGGGAAAAAAATATAATATTCATGATACTAGAATAAATTTGACAACACAGTATAATATCAATATATATATAGTACATCGAATTTGGATTGCGAACAATAAGAATTATTATCGACACTTATAATGCCGATGCCCGTGATTGCATATCTGTAAGCTTGGCAGCTAAGTAAGTAGGATTAATTGAAAGTGTGTATAGATCTGTCCGACTGCCGGCTTATGGTGGCAATATAAAATGATTTTTATTTCAAAATCACAGACATATTTTGTGAACGCTGTCGACAGCTAATTGACAAGATTCGAATCAAGGTCGTTAAGTTTGTTCTCATTTTGCGATATATCGGCCGATTTTTCTTCCAAACAATTACCTCTGAAATTTCGCTAATTTCAAGCGGGAAACACGGAGATATATGTAGGTATATATGTCTGCAAATCTATGAATCCGTTGAAATTCGAACTGTTCACACGTGCAATTTTTGTCCCAACTTATTTGCGACAGAACAAGGTGGGAGGGGCGGAGGTACACGTGCCGCCGCATCGAATGATTAGTAAACTACGAAAGAAATATAACGTGCCAATATTGTGTACGAAACGAAACGTACGAATGTAATCGACGTAGGTATATATATACATAACATCGAAGTGTTCAATTTCAAAAATGAGGAGAAAATGGCATTGAGGAAATATATTTTCAGCCGATTTGTATCGCTCCAGAATGTGAATGTGCCGCACGCCTGCGGGCGATACATTCATACAGCGAGATATTAAAAAACGAGGAAGAAACTTCACTCGCGTGGTTTCAACTCGATGACGGTGTGTGATTCTGATTGGCCAAAGTGTGCACACACCTCTCGCGACTCCCGTTTCGCGCCTTCGTATGCTGCCTCACTCTGCCTCTCTCTCGCTCTCTCGCTCTACCATGGAACGACACTACACGCCATGCCATACACACTCCCACATACATATGCCGTGACGATTTGTTTCTATCGTTTATATGCGCGTCAGACTCAACCGCACTACATACGCCACACTGTACATACATACAATATGTCAGCGATACGCGACTATCGGAGTTAGGCCGCGGTTCTGACTTTTGTCCTTCTTTAGTCAGCATTAATAATTCCCATTACCTGTTCTACCTTTTCCGTGATTGTCGTTAATTGAAATCAGATCAAATCGGATAAAATGAACTAATTAGAGACGATTTTTTTCCGTTGAAAATCCCCACCGCGGGACTATATTATATGACGCGATTCGTTGGGCAATGATTAATAGTACTTCTCTGCAGAATACATGTATCAATCATCTCGATTCAAGAATCGAACAAGTACATGTATGTAGATTTATAGATACTATACGAGCGCGAAACCCTGCGGCTAAATGCCATTCTCTCCTCACCAAGTTGTCCCTGATCAGACCCGAATATTGCGCGGTACACATAAATAACGAATAGAACTCTGTGTAATATCGAAAGTCGTAATCCTTCCTATACAACGGATAATCTACCTTGAAGATTTCGGAGCACACACCGCCGCCGGAGCCGCTATACAGGCTACGCAATCGTGAAAAATTTCAGACCGAAAAAATGGGGGGAGTGGTTATGGCTGTCAAAAAAAAAAAAAAAGAACCGAAAGACAATCATTAACCGCGTAGAAATCGTGAGCGACGATTATAATCGGTCACGATATCTCATTTCAATTTGTTTCTTTGCCATTTACGGAAATTTTCGTTCGCTATTCGCATCTCGCGTCGCGTCGTGTCGAATATTCACAAAGATTTTATGAAAAATCGAAGCATCTCCCATTGGCGGCGTAATATATTTTTCCATTACTTTTGCAAGAAGACTGCGCTCGGGGGTCACGGAGAAATTCTTCATCATATAGCCATCGGAATCCTCGCTCGATGGTGCTGCAACTCTATATTGTCATACAAGTCTTTTCGACAGGACGCGTAAGGATTCAGGGTCGCGAGCTGGGGTCATAAAAACGGGAAAAATCGTAGCTCGGTGAGAAATCCGTTAAAAAATTCGAACAAATTTCCGAGTACTTTTTCCGAGCAGTATGTATTTACTAGACATTGAAATTCGGACGTTGGTTGAAACGGCGAGGAATGCTCCATATCTACAATTATTATATACGTGATATCACTCAACTGCTGCGGCGGAGGATGACTGCGATAAATACCCTGCAATCAAAGTTCACGAGGGTGTGGCATTTGTGGACATTGAGCGAAAAATAGGCATGTCGAAATAGCAAACACAACAACAACGTGTCGAATTGTCCGACGTAGTAAATTTATGGTTTCTATGAACAAATTGTGAAGCTGAAGCTTTTTTCGTAACGTACAGGGTACAAGATCGTGGAAAATAGGTTTCACTCGCGGGACGAGAATTCTGTTTCCATCGAAGAAAATATCATCGGCGGAAATATCATTTTCCGCTCAAGTATACAGTTTAGGGATCGGAAGAGCCGATATTGTTTCTCGAGTGTCGCGAACATCCATCCTCGGAGGTTCATCCGATTGTGGAGTTCTGAACTATACGTATACATAAACTAATATATGCGCGTGCAATAATTTACAGCCGATAATATAGGGGAATGCACTTCGACCTCGTAACACGTATTTATGCACTCAGCACTCCGCGGAGAGTCAAGCATACAATACGTACCATATTTATTGTACAAAATCTATATCCGTGTTATTACAGCATATACTGCCTGTGTATGCGATGTCGGCTCAAAATGTATCCGCGTCTTCTCATTTTTAGGGGTATGTATATAATACATACCTACGATATTTACGGGATAAATGTTAGTTACGGTTACGAAAAACAAAAAAAAAACAGAAAGATCCGACGGTTGTCAAACGCTGCAGTAACTAGTTGCTCACTATGGTATAAACTCGAAGTAGAAGATCTCCCTCTTTTCTTTTTCCATGATTGTTGATTGTATGATTACGTGGCGTTATACTATATCACATCTGTACGATTATAATTTGCGGAAAACGCTGAAGAAAGAATCCTTCCAAAAAAATAAGGGGCGAGTAGGTACGATTAATATTTTTCTTTCTCGTAATTTTTGCGAAAAAAATTTACTCATAGGCACTCAGTATTTTTACAACTGTATAGAAGTGTGCAGATAACCGATATACTCGAAAATTGCATCGATTGCAGTATCTTCTTGCGTCTTCGTTTTTTTTATATTTGGGGGCGCGTTCGTGTCAATTTTTTTTTTCCCCCGTGAAGATACATCATAGATACTTGTACTACACCGAGTGATAATATCGTACAACGATAACCTCGTATTGTGTACACATATGTACATAGATGTGTATACCATTAATACTGCATGCCGCATTTTCGAGAGATATCCATATTTACATATACATATTATGTATATACTATACACTGTGTAACGGTTTCGTCATTACATCATATCTTGATAACTTGTTTAACACGGAAACTTATCTTTATATGCGTATGTATTGATATTATAGTTCACCAAATTTCGTTCTTACTAATTATTCTACTGGATACGTAGGGATAATTATAATATGAGGATATTCGCAACCTCCGACACTGCATATTCGGAACACGATCCACCTCAAGTTATTTCTCCTTCTTATTAATTATATAGTTTTCAATAAATGATTCGTTACGCTTGAATTTGTTTTAGGTAAAACTCATTCGGATTTTAGTAATGCTGCAATTACGCGGCAGCTATACCCGATCGTAAAAAATAATAATATGGGCAAGATACAGGCATTATAATCTGCAATTTTTGTCCATTCAATTTTTGCGTTGTAGGTATAATATATTCGCCGATAACTGCACGTTTCAAATCCTATACCCACTTTGGTAGATATATCCTCTGCACATATAGGTAATGCAATTTGCAAACTAAATTATTATGGGTTCACCCGTTAACCGATCAGTTATCACCGCGTTAAGATCTTCTGCAGGATCATTGAATGTATTAATCTTTAAGATCGATTACATTCTTTTGTACGTTCATTTTCGTACTGTCGCCCGGTGGGGACGTGCGCTTGTAATAGAGAGATAATTCTTTTATCGTTGCCAATTTTTCCACAACTATACCCATACTATATAGGTAAACATCTTATATTATATGCGAAATGCGCAATTCTTTTCCACGCGTACTATCGCACGTCCTCGTGTAAACGAATGTCTGTACGCGCGCGCGTATCATTATACATATATATGTCATTAGCCGAAAGCTCAACTTATTTTGTAGGATTCCTTCTCGTCAATTGATAAAATATAGTACAGTGTCAACCGATTGATCGATGTGTCGCTTCTGTATCAATACATGATTTTTTTTTTTTTTTTTTTCATATTTTCTTGCCCCTATACAGGGAGGATGAGAGGAGATACGACTGAGGAAACACGAGCCTCGTTGAATAGCATTTCTCCCGCGGAAGTATTCCATTCCGCAGAAAAATGCCGTTGGACAAATTTTATAGCAAAAAAACAAAAAAACAAAAAAAACCTATTTTGCAAATTTTTTGCCATTCGCCGGCGGGCTCTTGAAATTCGACGAAATTTTGTATCTTATACATTTATTTTTTACACCGCTCGCTTGTATACTTCTTTCCTAGTCTCTCCCATCTACCGATAGCTCCTAGAGCAAAAAAAAAAAATTTGCAAATTCCTTGTATATATAGGTAACATTGAACTTTTGTCACTAATTATTCTCACGTACAGTATGTCCCACGTACATGTATACGGATATGAAGTAGCTTATCTCTGCTGCGGATAGATATCTCAGCTAAAATTAAACGTTAGATCTAAATTATATCGGATTGCCTAATCTTACCGAAATGAGTTGCACGCGACTGTTATACACGTAGCTTTTATGTATGTATATTTTATCTCACTACTCGAAATTATATCACTATTCGTTTATTTTGACTAAATTGTTTGTCCTTTTTCTCTTATTCCAGATTCCTCGAGGCCAAGAAGAAATCGAAAACAAAAGATAAATCTGCCGATATGGTCGTTCCAACAGAACACGCCCTTCACGAAGCTATCCAAGTAGCACCTCTCCTTCTCATCGATGACGTCAGACGGCAAAAGGTAAAGGAAAAAAATCAAATATCTTTTCTATCAATCAGGTTAATATTGACAACGTGTCATTTTTATCAGGAATCAAGAAATCACCGGAAAACTAGAATTTGTTGTCATTGAAGAATATCAGCCAAAATTGCATTGTTTACGTAATCGTGAGCGAAACAGCTGATATTGTTTATCGCGGTTTCGTTGGATTATTGATTTTTGATATAATTTGTGGTCTTCCAAGATCAAGGTGATATATTTTCCTCAAGAAACAAGAAAACAAAATGATAAACATAAAATACAAAATTGACGAAACTGTCGACTCACTGTGTATCGGATCTTGAGGGGAATTTGGACTCGCCGCTATCCTAAATGTACAGAAACCGTTTCGAGAAAGAGAATCGTAGATTTACGCAAACGAATCGATCGATTTTTATGAAACTTCGAAAATTCGTTGGACATGTTGGCCGAAAGTGGCTGAGTATTTCATTTTTTCAAAACATCGATCGGATTCGATGAAAAATAAATATTCCCTATGTTAGCTAGGTTAGATTGCCAGTTGCGACTCCAAATTTCCCTTAATATTGATTTCACATTGTGCAGCTTTTCGTGAATCATAGGTAGAAAGAATTCCGTGATTTCGAGAATACTACGTGTCTCCTTTTTTGCGAATGACAATCAAATAACACGAACTTACAAACTCCTGTTAATTACTCCAATTCGAATTTCTAATGTAACATGAACAAGTATATTCGCATGTATAACACTATGCATAATTTCAAATTTGAATATTCAACTTTTGAATACACACGAAGGTGCAGTGTTACTCGTTTCGACATCGGGTGTGCAATTCGCCTTCAATTCGTTAAATATCAAACTCATTATACGTGCCTACATAAAAAGAATTTTATTACTTTATAATCATTTTGATTTATTGCCACCGATTATTGATAAGAAATACGCGCCACGTATATATATATCGAGTCAGTTTTCAGCCAATGGGAATCCCACGCTCGAGACAAGCCTCTAACTTTTTTATACGCCGTATCTATACGCGTCATTATTGTAGCGAGAGCGCCGCGAAAATTATTATCTCTAGACACACGCGACGTGGGGGACACGCGGTTTCGCCTTTGTACTTCTATGTACCAATCGGGTGTATCACCTAAGTAGATACGCACTCGATGATTTTATGATTCCAAGATTAATAACTCTCAGATTTTTGACAGATTGATATGAATTGTAAGAAGACTGACGCGGTTATTATTCTCATCGACCCTACGGTGTACTTGTATTGTGCATAAGAACAATTTTCCCATTTCTATGATCCCGATATGCATTTGCGGCGCGTACAATCTCCACATAATTTCCAATTCACGTGGTCAATTTTTTTCATAGTTTATTAAAATGCAGACGCGTGCGATATTACTGATCGCCCACTGTCGAAAATACCGTCTTCCAAGCATTTCGCCACATCATATATAGAATAAAGATATATATATATATATCTGAAACTCTTTCGAGCAAAATCGTGAATAATTGCTAGTATACGTAGTAGATTCAATGCCGAGGCTACAATATTCAACAGTTTTCCGTTTTATCATATTTTTATAGTTCCTCCCCTTTCTTGACCTCACGTTCGAGTACCCGTGTAGCTCTCTGTAGGAATGCATTTTTCGTTTCTCTTACCATTTTCGTAGTGTGTAGCTGATAACAAGTGCATGAGTGTCTTTCTTAACTATGTAGGTCATTTAATAGCCGAACGATTTTGTGTGTTTTTATCTCAGATGTATTAGATTAGATACACAACATAGCGTGTGAATTTCACCGCTTTTGCATCATTCTTCTCACAATAGTGTGTAGTATACAATATACCGCGAGGATTAATTCATCGCGAGGAAGACGGAGGAGAAGAACGACAAAGAATGAATAGAAATCCGATCGAGAAGATTCGAGAAACATATAGACAGAAATATATAACGGGGCGGATCTAGGTTTACCGCACTGCGCTGCAGCGGTGGCCTCTACGTGAAATTCTGAATACAAAAGTCCTTCACGATAAGACGATTTCGAGATCGGCGGGGTTTAACACTGGTGTTGAGTTGGCGGGGAATGCCCCGTATATACGTTAGATTTTCCAATTCATAAAATCCAAAAAAGCAGCAACCGCGTATACTAGTAAATATCAACTTATACTGTGTCAGCCGAACGAAGTTAATAAGTTATCTTGTGCACTGGACTGAAAATCACGATGGTCAGAATGTGCGTGCGCGTGTGTGTGTGAGTGGTTATTTTTTTGATTTTTGATTGGCGTTGATTAAGTGCGACGCGCATGTACCTACCGACTATATGCATGCATTAAAGAGCACATTGTGATGTATAATGTGCATTATGCAGTACCATACATAGGTATAGTGTATGCAGGTATAACGTGAAGTGGAGATAAGTTGTTTGCTTCGTTTAGAAAATTGATACATCCGCGTGCACTGGTTAGAAAACCGCAAAATATAAACAGACAGGTTAATGTATGATGTACATACATACGTATACTTATTTCAATTGCGATTTATTCGTATACCAGCATCTATCATCGCTGCAGTTTATCAATAACGTAAAAGCAGGCATATGGAAATTCGTGTGATAATATTTTCGCCAAATTCTATACATTCGCGTTCACGTTTATATTTGATCAATTTTCAGTATATTTTGTGTGGCGCGGTGATAAAATTAAACTCATATTATGTATATAATTATGCAGATATCGCTTGTATGAATATGGAGAGGCGGAGATCGCGTGAATTCTGGGTCTTGACCTTGCGCGATTATACCTATCAAGTTTATTATATTATAGCTGTATCTGAGATTGGAGGGATGGAATTAAAAATTATTAAGAAATAATTACCAGCATGAGTTTGTCCCAATTATCAGTCGTCTGCGCAGCTGTAAGGGTCAATGCAGATTAACTCCGTTTAATCGTTCACGTAGACTGTACTATACGAGAAAAGTTTGTCAAGGATTCTTCGATCCAATAAATCTGGTTTTTCAAACGCTTGCTCGCATGAGAAAAATCATTTTCATTCTATCCACTATTCTACTTACCCAGCTTACTTACTTCATTTTATAACAGTATAATGTGTCTTCACGTATACACTTTGTACTCGTATAGAAGTTACAGTCTCATTGTCAGTCGGTCAATAGTTACGCAAGTATCATACTTACGTTTTACGTAATGAATAGAGAGACATGTATGTACCTACACGTGCATGCATCTGTCCACATGTGTGTGTACATGTATAGGTATAGTATCATCGAACTGAGCTATAATGACGAGGGTAGTATTTTACCTTCTAGTTGCGATCCTCTATTTTACAACGCATATACGGGGCATTCCATGCCAACTCGAGCATACTCCGGACCCGACCTTCTTCGATTTTCATGTCCATTTTGTATGTGACAGTACGAGATAAGAGAAAGACGAGCGAATTATTTCAGATTTTTTACACACTCCCCGATTGAGATTCGAATTTATGAAAATTCTAAATTTTGAAATCATTGATTTTTTCAAAGGTGTGTAGCTCGAAATCTCGAAGCGCCATTGCGGAAAGTTTGAAGAGAGAAAGTTGCA
This sequence comes from Phymatocera aterrima, assembly GCA_963170745.1. Lineage (NCBI taxonomy): Eukaryota > Metazoa > Arthropoda > Insecta > Hymenoptera > Tenthredinidae > Phymatocera > Phymatocera aterrima. The sequence goes on from OY720662.1 coordinate 18,234,836, forward strand.
TCCAAAAGTGAACCTTCCGATACAATTTTCCAACTTTTTTTTCTACGACCCGAAGTACCCATTTCATGCCGAATAAAGAAATATTATCGTAGTTTTCGTCCAATGCAACATGATCGATTTATTTCAAAAAATGAAGAAAAATTCTGCATGGACGGAGGCTCATTCCGAGACCTTGTCCGGAGTGGTATCTCCTGAAACAACGGAGAGATTGCTGTTGAAAGGTGTAAATTAGTGAAACAAAAACTATTCTTCTACATTCAATTATATTATTTGATTTGATTTGATTCTATTTTAGCATAGACTGAATCCGGAAAAATTCAGTGGAAAAGAGAGTTGGAAAATTGTTCCGGAAAGTTCACTCTTAGACGTAACTTTATTTCCTAAACTTTTCGCAATACCGCTTCAAGATTCCCAGTTACTGCAGTCCTTTGAAAAATCGATAATTTTCACAAAATCGCATCTCAGTCGGGGAGGGTGCAAAAAATCCGAAATAATTCGCTGGTCTTTCTCTTATCTCTCACTATCAAAGAAAAATTCGACATCGAAATCGAAGAAGGTCGGGTGCGGAGTACGGTCGAGTTGGCATGGAATGCCCGATACATTTTTCTTTCTTTTTCGTTTTCTTGCCCTCGTCACGCACGTCACTTAATCGTCACTTATAAAGATGTCGTCGTATGTATACATACCCACAGTGCAAATACACATCTAATAATACGTATATACATAGTATATGAGATGTATCTACATACACGTGCGTACATACCTATATACCTATATGGATACCAAATTGACGAGGCCACTTATTGTTTCTTTCTGTTATTTTTGTACTCATTTTTCCTCGTTATTCTCCACCCCCGTGGGTCACTATACTATGCGTATAAGATAGGCGAGATGGGTATTATATCTTGGCAAAAAATAAAAGTAGATAGATGTATAATTATTGATTGTATAATGACGAAAAATTATAATCTCGACATTGAGAATTAAACGAACATAGAAGGGTTTTGCGTATATTTTGATGGGATAGCTGTATGATTGATAGTTTGGCTCAGGTTAAAAATCATCGTTCCGAAAGAAGGATATACCTAGGTATTGCGTCGGATTACCGCATACGTAATCACAAAAAATTCTACAATTACGTAACATTTGTTAGGTTTTAGGCTGTCGGTATTTTTGTTCTCTCCTCTTTTTCTCCTCGTTCACGGTACTGGAATAGCCGTCGCGAATATACATCCTTTAGGTAAAATCACAAGAAATAATAACTATACCAGCAGCCGTTTCGACACCTAAACGTTTTTCCGAAAAATGACATTTTCCAATGACGAATCTTCGTCTCCAACGATTCAGTGATTCGTCTACTCTCTTGAAAATGTGTAACACCCAAAATTACATTCTTCACGAAACACTTTTTAGTCTCGGAACAGCTGATATTATTCTCCAAGGACCGTGTCCGTACTACACCGTATACCTATACAACGAAAGGAACTACTTATGCGTCTACTTGTATGTACATATACGTACAGTAATTGTAATTTGCTGGTGTAACCTCGCAGGGCATTTTGTTTAATTTATTTCAATTATCTTCGTACTTAACTTAGCAACAGAGTTTTTTGTCTAGTTATTATGCATGGATAGGTATATTGCATATTGTTATAGTTTCATCACTCGTTGTATCACACAATTGACTTATTCCGACATACCGCAATTTCGTTATTCTTCCATTTCTATGCCTAGCTCTTCTTCTTCTTCTTCTGTTCCATAAAAGATTGGGAACACCCTCGTTCTTCCTCTTCTTTTCTTTCATCACGCGCAACAAATTTGAAAAATCTGATTTTCCACCTCATTAAATAAATCGATTGTCAAGAGATACAATAGCCGCTGATCAGGTCCAACGTATATATATACTTATATGCTGCAGTGTGGTATATCGATGAATTTTAATTTGCAGATTGAAAATCGTCTAGCCCAAATGAGATTCACGGCAGGCATTACCCGAAAAATTCAGGATGTATTCTTGTCGGAAATGGAAAAAGGAATACGTGAAAAACCGTCGTCCTTACAGATGGAGAATACTTACATTCCAGAACTTCCGGATGGCACAGGTTGGTCAATCTTTTACACAAATTCATTCGAAAAGGATATTTTTCCAATGAACAGAAAATTGAACAGAAAAATTTGTTAATTTCAATCTATTAGAAATAGAAAATTACAATCAATTTCAATAATTCGATACTGATTAATCCGAAGTTTGCTTGAGTAACGTGCAGCTTCTGCATTTTAGGCAAAAATAATTCATTATTAATAATTATCAACGTATATTCGCTGGCAAATCGTATTGTAGTGGTATAACGATCGTTTAGAAATTCGTCGTAAGCGAATCTCTGCAAAGGAAATTTACCACAAACTTACTGTGCTTTGTATTTATAATTACGTGAATTGTTATTGTATGCATAAGGAAACAATTGACAAACAATTTATTACGTATTACATAGTGCATACATACATACGTCGGAGTGTAGAATTAAAATAATAATTACCCGATCTTACCGCCGCGAAGTGTATAATTTACCGCAATTTTCGTTTCTTCTCTTCTTATCTTCAGGTTTTGCATAATCGCTACGTACAATTGGTTAAATTTCAATGTAATAGGTACTTCTGTATACTTTATACCACCCGGGGTTGTACCTAAAATGGCAAATTTGGTCGTTTTATTTATCAATTATCGGTTAAATACACGAATAGGCATGATAACGACAACGGTTGCAAGCGAACACCGTGTAGTACATACGGATGTACTCATATAAATTGGCTGATTATTTTATACAGTGTTAAAATCAATTAGAAAAATTGTTAATTGGGACATTGGACATAAAAAATTATTAACGAGCAAATCGAGGCCACGAGATATACTTTGGGGCCATTTTTCATGAAAGGAATGAAATAAAAAATGAAACTTTATTGAAATTCAAATCAGAGCATGACGTATGCTCGTGTATATATAATACCTCGCATATACAACGATAAAATGTGGGTGGTGATTGAAGAAGAGAAAAAAAAAACACCCACTTTCTATGGGTATAGTAAACGTGATTAAAATTTATCTGTACTATTTGAGGAAATAATTAAATATTACTACATTAAATACTATAACCGAATCTTTATGTGCCGATTTTTCGTAATAATATAATAATTATCTGTCCGATTATTATTTTATCACACATCGTACGGTGATGGTGTATCTCGAGGTCGATCAAACCCAATGAAACTAATTAAAAATATCTATATTAATTGGGGTCTATATCGTACATTTCGCGATAGGGGATCCCCGCGTATTCTATTTTATATTTAAAATTTAATATCCCGTTATCTGCATTGGATTGGATTGGATTATCATATTATGACTAACCGTCAGGCACAGGCGACTAATTGCCCGAAATCTATAAACAATTAAAATTCCAAATTCTATGTATTCACGTATCGATAACGATCAATCGAATCCTCTGCACGTATAATACGGTATAAATAGAATTGAGCACTGAATCTGCTTGCAGTTTTATCAACTATCATTCGATATTGCATAGCTTAACATAATGTCAAATCGTATTCGAACTTATTGAACAAAGGGCTCTGATCGTCGGGTAATATTACAGAAACTGGTCTTTTCCTCGCACTCGATCTCGGCGGTACGAATTTTCGTGTTATTCTTCTCGAGCTTGAAAACGGTGTATGCCTAAGAGAAGACGTGAGGAGGTACCACATTGGCGCAGATCTTCGTGTCGGCTGTGGACTCGTCTTGTTCGACTACCTTGCCGAATGTGTTAGCGATTTCGTAATCAGCCAGGGTGTTCAGGACATCGAACTTCCTCTGGGTAATTTTCTCATCATTCATTTCTAAATGATTTTTTTTCTATTTTCTTCTACTGGTTCTTCTCTGTTTTCAGTTTTTTTTTGTTCTCCAACTTTTCATTGCAGATCTGCAATCTCTCTATCCATGATATATATACTTATAAACTGTATTGGATGGTCACAGAATTTTTTGAGAACGAATGTTTTCTTCAATAAATTTGTTTCTTTCCGTTAGGATTCACATTTTCTTTTCCGATGATTCAACACTCGTTGGAAACTGGTATTCTCGTAACATGGACGAAGACATTCAATTGCCCAAACGTTGTGAACGAAGACGCAGTGAGACTTCTTCGGGAAGCACTTCACAGACGTGGAGATACAAAAGTAAATGTAGTTGCCGTTTTAAATGATACCACTGGTACTCTCCTCCAAGGAGCTTCTCAAGATCCTAACACAGTGATTGGACTGATTTTGGGAACTGGAAGTAACGCTTGTTACGTTGAAAAAGCAGACAGAGTACAGCATTGGGAAACTGAAAGACACGGGGAAAAAGAGGTTTGTAAATATAATTAGTGTGACCCACATCGCTTTCATTTTATCGTTTTCATTCGTTGTTCAATCTTCTGTGGTTTTTTTTTTTTTTCTTTTGTTTTTGTTTTCACCGTACAATCAAAGTGGATGAAAGATTTTTGCAAATCGGACATTGTGTTCAAAATCATTGTATAACATCTTTTCTTACAAATCAATGTCTTCAGAAAATTATATATAAGAGATGCGCAAGAAGTTGTTCTACTTAGTTTCCGCCTGAAATTCATATGAGGGTAGTTTTTCATGATGACCGTTTTTGCAAAATTCCGAATTTCTTGGCGATCAGTCCTAACCATTTTATCGAAAAATGATGCATATATATTTTGAGCGAGTTTTGGGTGACAAATATAATGGCCGGGCTGTTTTTTTTTTTCGAAAGAAACAAAATATAAATGAAATAAAAAATCAATTTTGGGGTAATCTGTTTTGTCAATTGTTAATTGACAATTGCAGATTGAAATTTATACCTACAATGGATATATTAATAGAAGAATATGGGATGGTATGGATTTCTGAGTGATTTGAAATTCTATCTTCGATATATTAGTTTTTTGTTCGGTTTTTGTGTTTTATTCTTTCTTTGAGGGAATAAAATTAAATTTTGATTCCGAATAAATCTTTCGAAACGATCGTTGAAAATATTAGAACGGAAAAAATATACAGAGAGAGAAAGAAAGGACAAAAAATTTTTACGTGCATAATTGATAAATAATTCTAACGAATAAATCATACATAGAACTTCATTTGAATCAGAATCCGTGTGACATAAGTCGAATTATAATTTATAATTTTGTCAATTATGAATAAATGGAATTGTAATGTGCGAATCGTCGTCGAAGTTTAGTTTATCTTTATACTTTTCAACTTTCAATTAATAATTCATTTATTAATTACAATAATGAGTTTATTCAAAATTACGAGTATTCAATACATCGTTAATTTTTCCCCCAATTCAGGTAATCATTGACATCGAGTGGGGTGCATTCGGAGACAATGGAGTATTGGATTTTATAAAAACAGAATTCGACCGAGAAAACGATGCTAATTCATTGTTGGTCAGTTCGTTCACGTAAGTTGATGAATTTTCTTGAAATTAACGTAGTATATATTTATTATGTTGCTGTATCGATCATAAAAGAGTACTCGTTCAATTGGGAAGTGAAATTTCTCAGTGTACGCAATATTATATATTTATTGCGACGTATGCACGATTGCATTAATACAGAGTTATCCTGAAATATATAATATACATAAATTGTTCACGCATGAGTTGTGCTTTACAAATTAGAATGATACAAACCTAGAAGGAACAGCGTGCCGTAGCTGCAACGCGCATAGAAAGTCTTAGAAATCATGAACAAACGATATAAATGTGGAAAGATTTGATTTAGCCAACTTCTACCCAATATATAGTATAGTAGATCTGAATAATAAGGCTTATATTAATTGTAGTGGAATTATCGAAGAAATAAACTCATAGTGGCCTGCGGGAATATTTTGATGATAATTCATTTACGAAAAATATCATGCTGAAAATAATAATAATATGGATACCTATATATGGGGTAGTCCAAATGAACACGAACAAAGTCTGGCCCCGAGCTTCGGTGAATCTCCGCAAAAAGAACATTTTCCGATTTTTTGATATTTGTCGTTTTAGTGCAGCAATTTTATGGAGTATTTCCTTGGAATCAATATAACTCGATCACTTCGCGTTTGATCGCGGAGTCACAAATGGGAAAAAGTTTCGTTATTTCTTCAGTTGGAGGAAAATTTTTGTTCATCGAATTGTCGGAGCGTCCTAATTGTCGTTGTTTTCAACGGAAAATCGATTTCTCTCGAAAACTGCGATTTAAAAAAAATTGAAACTTCTTGTGAATTTCGTATTCTTTCACTTGAAAGAAAACTTTTTGGTAATGTGTCGCAAAATGGCGATATAGCCTTCGTTCGGGAGCTACGCTTCTCTTCGCTCATCAGTGTCCATTTTATCAGAGGAAAATTAATTAATTTTAGCAATTAATTATTAATTTCATCCGATCTAATTAAATCCCTCGTTACCGAGTTATTTTTAATTTCACAATCTTTTTCATTCCCTTCGTCAAAATGAACATTGATGAGCAAAAAGAAGCGTAGCTCCAAAACGAATTGAGGCCATATAGCCATTCTTTGACACGTCACCAAAAAGTTTTCTTTTCAGTGAAAGAATATTCATATCAGGCTTCAAATCTTTTGGAATCGGAGTTTTCGAGAAAAATGGATTTTCATGCGTTTTCCGTTATCCGAAATATTCGGAAATATTCCCGAAGTCTTAAAAAAAAAAAAAAGCAGAAAATATTCTTCTTGCGGAGTACTAGGAGGGGCAAAATTGGCACCCGATTCAGCGAAGGTCGAGGGGTCAGGCTTTGTTCACGTACATTTGGACTACCCCATATACGAATATGTATATATATGAACATACATATTTTGAGCAAATTTAATGCTCTTATCTTTTGGTCTCTTATCTTATCTTATATTTCCAATAAAGTTATGTATAGTGCATTCAATCGACAAAGAAAGAATCCGTACATCGTACAACATAATATTTACATTCATGCAGGATTTTGATCCTTCATAATGGTAAATAGTAGAAATATGATGACTATAGTTAATATGCGTTATTAATTTAATTATTTCAATCAATACGCAGATTCGAGAAATACATATCGGGAAAATATTTGGGCGAATTGGTTCGCATTATACTTGCGAAACTGACCAGAGAAGGTCTCCTCTTCGAGGGACATACTCCAGTGGCACTTTTAACTCCTGGGAATCTCACAACCGACTTGGTATCGCACATCGAACAGTAAGTGCACACTCCATTCTCAACAATCGGAACTTTGACATTTGATTAAAAATAAAAGAATATTAAATTCGTAGATTAGAAGGAAAGCGATACTGCAAAGTTGGAGAGAGAAAAGTAACAATTATAACTCAAAAATCTTGTCCCTGTTTGAAATGAATAACAGCAAAACGAATATAAAAAAGTACATAATGTTTTACAATGAAAAAACCACACCGAAGTTAATTTTCGTATAATAAACACTGTGTAATATATCATATTAAAAAACGAGAAGGTTCAATCCTTGAGAGGAGATAAGAGATTATCCAAGAAGCTTAATATTGTGTCGTTAAATTGCAGAGACACGCTAGACGGAGGGACCAATAACACAAGAGATGTGCTAGTTAGGTTTGACGTTACGGCAACCGAAGAGGATATCAACATTGTGCAGTATGTTTGCGAAGTGGTGTCCAATAGAGCAGCTCTCTTAGTTTCTATATGTAAGTTGAGCATAGATGCGCATCTTTCTTGTTATAATTTTGTTTATAAAACTTTTACCTACTTGAATTTGAATTTTTCGCTCCACATCGTACTTTTTTCAACAACGTTTTCATGATCATTTTTCTTTTATTTCCAAGGTCTTGCCGCGTTGCTGGATAGAATTGATAGAGAAGATGCAACCATTGCGATCGACGGTTCTTTATACAAACATCATCCCCGTTTCGAAGGATGGATGCACCAGTATATTCATCTTCTCGCTCCTGGGCGCAAGGTAATGATCAATTGAATTATTCTTAGAAAAAATGTCGTTATTCTGGCAACAAAATGCTTATTTTTGCCTCTATTGTAAAATTGAGAAACATTTCTAGAAATCAATCAGATGAACTTTATGTTAGTTTTTTCTGATTGAATTTTAACGGTAGTTATCAGAACAGTGGAGAACAAAGTTGACGAAAGTGGGAACAAACCAACTTGAAATTAGAAAGAAATGAATGGAAATATTCTGTGCATTATTATTGCGCCCTTGAATTCAATAATTGATCTATGATGGTTGAAAATTCTTAGCTATGAATGAAGTACCGTTCAAATAGATGAATAATTATAGAAAATATTGTTGTATTACTATGTGATTGTAATTTTCTCCGTTACTATCATTCACAGTTCAAACTTATGCACGCGGAAGACGGAAGTGGGAAGGGCGCCGCATTAGTATCAGCAATTGCACTGCGGCTCAAAAAAAGATTTGAACGAGAGTGAATCGCCGATTCAGCGGTTACACACACTACAATTATACCTATATAATACAAATGGTGTAAAGATCCCACTCAAATCACCATATTAATTATTATATACCTACTGTGCCTATATGTATGTATTATAGGTACAGTTTGTACGCGATTCGATCATAGGGTCTTACATTCATACTATATATTATAGTTCCTCATCTTCTTTTATTCCAATCATATAATCATGCTAGTATAGTATACTGCAGTATATTATACGATGTTAATTAACAATATTGATGAGAGTACGTGAATATATGGTTAATTAAACGTTTGTTTGAAATGAGTCAAATTCAATCGAATTTTCAACCGATTTTGACTAATTTCAAATGTATGGCCATAAATGTTGAATGACAAATGATAATAATACTATATTCATTATGCAATTATTATATTAATATAGTATAGGTATATATAAAATAACAATTAGTGATAATAATAATTAGGTATATCCATGTATAATTATGTCATGACAAAAACTTATGTGAACCGGTGAACATTATAAGTCGATAAGAAACAATTATTCTTTAAAAATGCTGCTTAGGCAGAGTATAAAAGGGGAAGAGAGATCGATAGATACAAAAACAAATTGAAGAATTTATATAACTTTTCTTTTTTTTTTTTCTATTGGTTTTTCTTCCAATCTCTTATAACATTGATGGGTAGAGCCTTTCGTACATAATGATATGATGATTGCATATGAGATATATTATATCACCATTATCATTATATATCATATCACATTATACCATATACAACAGTTTCTACGCATATGCACACACACACACGCACACACTGCATTATTATATATTTTCATCATTACACAATATGACATGCATCTACATTATTAGAATAAATTGTATAATAATTTTCTTCTCTTTCGTATCTAATCCATAGATATCTGCATACATATATGTAATGTAACTTCATTGAACATAGTATAACTACATAGTATATACGCTGTATATACATGTGTTTGTATATTATAGATGTATAGTATAAGATAGATAGAATCGTACATAGGTATAGGCATACGCGATAGAGAATGAGAATGATAGTTTAATATTTTGATTGATTATGAATTCTTATTATTATTATTTCACAGATTTATATATGTTTTTATATAATATAACCAGTACGCATACTTATGTATATCTATATTGTATGAACTTCGTGATCGCTGTGCGGTATATTATAATAATAAGGCGTTCATACATACTACTATATTAAAAGACAAGATGTTTATTATGAAATTTTATATGAAAAAAAAGAAAACATCGATATGCATACTATATACATATTATACCTATGTCTGTGCATGGTATAAATAAGTTTAACGAAATAATTATACTGCATATAATTGAATAAACGTTGATATTGATATTATTATTATTTATTATTGTTATTACATTGTTATAACTATTGTACTATATAAATACATATATATGCGTGTGTATATAATAACACAACGATGGATAGTGGCGTATATTTATATAATTATTCTATTCTATATGTAGATATATATACTATACATGTATATATATTTCATTGTTCTCGATCATATTCACCGCTCGTCGCGAGTATAGAGAATTATTGTTACTTTTTGAGAATAAAGCTGACGTCAACAATAATTATTAACGAACGTTATTGAAAAGAAGAAGAAAAAAAGTAATAACTAAACACATTTCGACTAAAAATTCATTGAACATACTATATTGTACCCATCCTGCATAATCAATATACAATTACAGATAATACACGATCATATAATGCATTATTTAATTGATATAGGTACGAAATCTTTGGTTTGTTTTATATTACTGTATAAGTATAATACTACTTTTCATAAGATCGTTTGAATTGGAAGAAAAGGAGAGGAAAAAAACCAACAGACAACATGATGAAACAAGAAGAGGGGTTCAAAATGACAAAACCGCGTAAGCAAAAGACAGCTTTAGGAAAAATTAAGGTAAGACATAGGCATAAGGCATACAGGTTGTGTGAAATCGGTGACTGAAGAATGTTCAAAGACGGCTAACCCAATGAAGAGGTTTCGTGTGCCAGCAAAGTGGGCTTTTTACGTAGGTAATACCAATATAGCTTGCGAATATATAGATAAACATTGCATGTATTTCCGTCTGCATTACCGACATAAAAAGCCCGCTTTGCTGGTACGGAAAACCCCATTAGGTTAGCCGTCTTTGAGAATTGTTCAGTCAACGGTGGAATATGAAGAATTAAGTATAAAATGAAATCGTTACATATGTAAGCATTACGGTAGTAGAGTAGAATATTATAAAAGTACATGACCCAGGAGAGTTTTTACTTCGAATTTATAAAGAGAGCGAGAGAGAGAGAAATATGTATAGGCTACTATTACAATATGTAATATTGATCCTGTTGCTAGGCGGCTAAAGGCGGGCAATTCAAAATTGACGAATGTTTCGGAGTTCGCATGTCAGGTGGCGGGTCGTACGGGCTGCGAGGTAAAGTGAGTGACAGTTCAGAGCTGTCAGTGACGTTGGTTATGTACCGTTTTTACTGTTAATAAATATTCTCGAGATATTCAATTGATTTATATATTAATTAATGGTTTGTTTGAATATCATCATTACAAATAATACTGGTATACAACATTTCGGAACAACGTAAATATCCAATAATATATTCGGTTGGACGTGGGTGTGTACGCCAGTTGTAATAGCTAGCCGGCTCGTTCAGTCTACTGGAAGATTCCATTGTGAGTGGATTTGAAAAAGTTACTTCCTACGGGGTTTAGAGTTTGTTCATTAATCAATTCCGGTGGTTATTATTTATTTCCAACGTGATACATATCAAGGTGAGTCGATAACACGATCGCACTAATAACCCGTCTTTATATTTCTTTCTTTTGTCATCCTGAACCCTGGTCAGAAAATCTAGTAAAAGTAACACGGCTAGCTTTAAAAAGGTACATATACATATATGAGATCCCCAGTACCCAGTTATCCCAGTCCGTCATTCGTTTCTCTCGGTTCAGCTGGTCTCTCAGCTGACGAGTGTGTTCACTCTTGTAGCTTGTTAAAGTCACCGACCGGTTCGGTTCGTTCCTTTCAACAAAAAAGGAAGAAACGTACAAACAAAAAGGAACAAGAAAAACAGGCGTTCTAAGATTTTGTTTTTTTTTCTCAAGATTTTTTCTATTTTAAATCACCTTTCACGAGATCCACGCACAGAGAAAAAACGAGAGATAGATAGAGAGAGAGAGAGACCTCTATAACACTAAACTCGCGGGTATACTAAGCGATACTCAGTTATATTTCTCTATCTATCACATCACTTTTTGCATCTTCTTTTTCACTCTTTCTCTCGATTTATCTTTTTCGATTTTTTCTTTTGTTTTCCTTCATTTTTGCACTACGTGAAAAACCAGTTGCTGCTGCCGCCGTCACAATGAAACGGGCAGCCCTGACTGAAAAATGTTCTCTTAATTATGTAGACGTATGTTGTGTATTGTGCATACATACGTATATATGTATATTCATACATATACCTACGCACGTCTAAACATATTATCTGTTGTACGAAGGTATTACACTTGGTAGTGACGCCTAGTCGCATCTCAATATGTACCTATACCTGTATGTACTATTTCATTCTTTCCATTGCTAAATTGCACAAACGAATTTGTTGACAGAGCCTCTTGGTTCCGATCAGCTGCGTTATTATTACCGCATCTCGTTATTTGTACCCAAATTTTCGTACATTTGATTTATAATTATTCATACATTCATCTATTCATTCGTCCGCTTGATTTGATTTGATTTCATCATTTTATATTTATTTTTTCTCCCAATCCTCAGATTCATTCGTCTAATAAAACTCCGTTCACTTCCTTTCCTGTATGTATGTATTTTCTCGTATGAAGTGCTATGCAAGCTGTTTGTTGTACATACCTACCGCCGCCTGCTCATACCTATATTTTTCATTCCTCGTTCTGGTTTTTTTCCTCTCCCTTTTTGTCAAGCAAAGGATATTATTTTATTGTCTTCCGACGTAATCGGTCAGCTCTGGAATTTGTCCGAATCGTCAGATCTTTCCGGGGCTATTATTATTATTATTATTATTATAGTTATTATTATTATTACTATTATCATTATTTTTCTGCGGTATTCGAAGTTTATCGTTATCGCAGGTGCATTCTATTCCCATAGGCATCATTATCGTCAAGCTCAAATATATATATATGCACGGGAGGATTCATAGTCAAATCTGATCTGGCGAGAAGAAAAATGTATTTCAATAATTTTACCCTATTTCCGGCTTCTTATTCTTCCTCCTCGTCTTCTTCTTATTATACATTATTATTATTATTACTCACAGACGACGTTTCTCAACATTTCATGTTCTGATAGATCTTCAACATCTTCCCTCTTGACAATCGAGTTTCCAAATTGCTGATCGAGGGTTCATCCATAACGTTTTTCATTTTTCCATTTCTGCACGTTCAGCCGTACGTAGTATCACAAAGATGATCTCGTTGCAATTAGATATATGTATTATGTGGTTTCACAAATTTCCTTGTTCCCTCAACATTTGAGGCTCGGCAGCAGGCACCGGGCAGCGGCATTACAGCAGCCTGAATATGCTCGCGCACACACACACGGATAGGCGTGTGTGGTAGATGCATACGGAGAGAAAGTAACACACTTACTTCTTCGCGTGTGTAATATATTATATAGTATTGTATTATGGTCTATCCCCGTTGCAGAGTTGAAATACGATTGTTCAGTGTTCTGTTCGCTCTCGCTGTTTCGCGTTCACGCTGTAGCAGGAGAGATGTACTGTACATACAGACCTGCATGCACATACTAATATACTATACGTATTATTATAAGTACTTCGTATATTTCACGCAGAATAGAACAAAACAACCGCATTTATCGCCCAATGAGGCGTGATCGAATTTTGTCGAAAAATTAGCGAAAACCTCCGCATGGAAAGACGCTCATTTCAAAAGCTCGTCCGGAGTGGTGTGTCTCGAGACACTGGAGATATTGCCGTTTGAGGGGCCGAAATAGCGGAAAAAATGGCAAAGAAAGATCGTTGAGAAGGCGAAAGATTCGAACACCGGAAAGATTGTTGTTTAATGATGTGAACCCCCATAAAACGGATAACAAAATGTAAGAGGATCGCGGAAAACAAGGTCCGCATACGGCATATATAGTTCTCTGTGAAGAACTCTGGAACGTGATATGTCCCATGACTGACAGTGAGTCCCGGGAAAGCCGAATCAGGATATCTGCAATAAAATCGGAGATAAACTTTCAGAGATTAGTACCATTATATTTTGGCAGCTAGGCATTTCGTGAACACAATGTGCGATTATGAAAAAGCCGCAGCCGAATATCTTGTTGCACTAATGTTTGTAATCCCAGATGGCATAGCACAATGTAAATTTTGCGTGCTCGGAACAGTTTTTCCATTTTATTTTGGAACCGCGCAAGTAACGACTGTAATTGAGCCTCAATCCATTCTTGCGCATCGGTGTACACCGCTGTGCTAGAGGGAATATCGGCGGATTTACTGGCCCAATCCGATAGCTCTTGTCGCATCGTAATGTGCTCTTGAGCCGGTGATCGCAAGCTTGCCCTGGTCACGAATCGTTTGACTTGTAACTAGGTCTTGTAGCTTGTATATTTTCTCAAAGATTTTTCTTTGCTATTTTTCTTTTTTCAATATTGCACACCTTCAAACCGCAATATCTCCGGTGTTTCAAGAGACACCACTTCGGACGAGGGCTTAAAACGAGCGTCTCTCCATGCAGAATTTATTCGGATTCCCTCTCCAAACCCAACCATGTCTCATCGGACGAATAATAGGGCTCCGAGATTGCGAGCTACAGCCCTCCGAAGAAAGCAATGATTCCAATATCGTGGATTTCCGTAAAATCGAATATCAGTCCGGGAAGTGTGTAAAAAATCTGGATTAATTTGCTCATGTAATACCGCGATAAAATATTAGCTACAGATGCTTCCTCTTTTTTTGATCTTTTTATTTTTTTCTACTTCTTTCTTCTCGCCTCTGTTCGCGCGCGTAGAGTTATAATGTGCATATATTGAATACTTATTAAAACTGTATACGTATACCCGGCAGACTACATTAGGCAGTATTGACTTATATTGAGGCATCGACCAGTTCGATTGAAGCTGAAACGAGCGAAGTATAAAGTAGCGAACGGTTCGAACGGTAACTAATGATACATCATCGCGAAGATCCAATCACGCGTTTTCGATTTAACTCAACTTGATTTTCAGCCGCGGTTCAGAACTCTCCGGAGCATAATATAATGATATGTCGGCGAAAACGATCGTCACGGTCAATCGGAAGACAAGATAAAAAAAAAACTGAATAAAAAAAATAATGTTATGGGATACGGTCATTAGTTTATAATCATTAATTATTGTGGCAAATGTGATACACAAATGTGAACGAACGAACGAGTGGGGGTGAAAATTCCCGAGGACCAAAAAACTAGACGGGCCGAGATTCCGAAAGTCAAATTACCGAAAGTACAAAATGTAGATAGGCCATAATAACGGAAGTCTATCAGCAGAGACGAAAAATTCAGAACACAAAAACAAAGAACACAATGAATATGTACCGAAAATTATGCTTCAGAATAGCCAGCGAACGAGCGGCGAAATATCCGATTGGTTAAAATTATTATCAGGCCCCCCAGATGTCCTGAATTATTAATTTTCCTACAATTCACCAAATCTGTTCTGAAATGTTCTAAAAATTATAAAATTTGGGGGGTCTTTTAATTTTTTACACCAAAGAGCAATTTTTCCCCTAATTCCCGGCTTCAATCCCATTCAATTCACTAGTTCTTCGGGCAGCCACGTGACGAAGTTGAATTTGCGTCGTAAAATACACCTGAAATGTACAAGTTGCTTTTCGAATAGATGCAAGGGACTGGGATCGCGCAAGTGAAAAGTCACGGTAGCTCGCGAAAGCATTTAAAACTAGAAAATATTTTGGAGGGCGGTACTTTACAAACAATGTTCAGTAGAAGGTTGTGAGACTAAATTTATAAACTGAAAAGCAGATATATTCAATTCATAGAATTTTTTAGACTAATTTCCGTACTCAAATACAGAGCAATGTAGCGAATAAAGATACTTCAGTGAAGCTATAATTGTCCTGAAAATGTCCTCAAATTTGATTGCTAAATTTTCTAAAATCATAAAAAAATGTTCCATTTAATGCCGAGAGGCCTGAAAATATCTAACGCTTGAAAAGTCGTGTGTTCACAATTCAGAATCGTACTTATCGCGATAGAATCCGAATTTATTGAACCGGAAGACCAGTAACTCAGAAGGTCAGAATTCTGAAGCCCATTGGAATAGAAGGGCCGCGAAAGCGGGAACACAGGAGACGTTAGAAAAACATTTATTGTTTTGTAGTGAGGAAGTAATCGAACGCTTGTCTCTTCTTTCAAATTTCGGCCTTTCGGAATACTGGTCTTTCGACTTTGTGCTTATCGAAGTTTTACCGTTTCTTAACCTTTATTTTCGATCTTGTTCTCTTCGGTTCATTGGCTGATAGAAAGGTTGACCGCTATAAAATATCAATTTTCGAAATTTAGTCAATCTACTCCTTCGGTTCGTTCAGAATGTGAACTATCCGAAGATACATTTTCGGATGAATAAGCGCGTTCGGGTGAGTAGCCTTCCGACGAAACAGTCTTTCAATTTAGTAACACGCAAGTGAGAATCTCACTTTCTTGATCTTTAGCTACTCTAGAATTCGTATCTTTAGAATTTGGAATTCCGGTCCGTCTACTTTTTGGTTTTTCGGAATTTTGACTCCCCGCGAAATTTTCGGTTTTCCAACGGGCCACACCTGAAATATGTAATTCAGGTGGGAAAACAGATTCTGTCCAAAGTTGAGAATTTTCGGTCGAGTGGAAGATCGGGCTCATCTGATCTTTCATTGGTTCTTTTTCATCGAATTTAAGACGGATAATTATTTGAAAAAGAATTTTTTGCTGCCTCACAGCCGTCCGGAAGTCAGATTGCATCCTGAGAAAAATATTTGTCTAATTCTATCATTCTAATTCACGTGGAAATTGGGTCCCAAATGGATTCTCACTTTATTATTTCACCATTTTCCAAAACTATAGTGCATAATAAGTGAACAAACCGTTCGCGTTATGGGTATCACTTCAAAAATGAAATAGAATCTTGAATAATCTCCTGTGAAAAAATTTGTCCACTAATAATTGTCCATCATAAATTCGATAAAAAAAAAGAAAAAAAAAAATGAAAAATCAAATGATCCCGCTCTTCCGGTGAACCTGAAATGCTCATCTTTTGACAGGATCTTTTTTTCTCTATCTATTTTCCCAATACCCAACTATTTCAGGTGCGTCCCGTTGGAAAATCGAAAGTTTTCCCATTTTGGAACACCATGTATACGTGTGTACGACTCCACCTTGGATCATATCTATGGTCTGGAGGAAATAGAAAATCAGAAAAACAGACAAAGAAGATGACGAAAACCGATGTATATATGTCGGTATATGGCATAATGGGAAACGAGGAGAGGTTTGTCTGGTAACGAACAATTCACATCCGGTCTAGTGTCAACAAGAGATCGCGGGTAGTATTAATTAAGTATTATTGTATCTACATGTTGAAAACGTTAGAATCATCACCGGTAATTTATTTCTATACCTACGTAAGGGGTTTACATAGGTATGTATGTGATACCTGCGCTGAGCGTATAATGCTGCACGTACGTACATGTAATAGGAACAGTGCGATGAATAGATACAGCATTCCCCATTGTTAGGATAATCACAATTGCTTTGATGGATGATGACGTTAGGTATATAATCAGCACCGTACAGAAACTTGCGGTATCAGAACATGTATGTAGATCACAGAATAGTACCTATGCTACCTGTTTATAAGGTCGATGCAACAAAATCAGGAAAAATCATACCACCTGTTTCTCGGCCGTCCAAACGCGAGGATTTTTTTTCTGCGGTGTAGAGATAATTTCGCGTGCACCTTTATTTCCGATCAAAATACTCGGCAAGCTCTTCCGTTTATTTTATCGGTATTTGGCATAAATACAACATACACATATGAGGGGTATTCAGTTGCAAAGTAGTCTGTTGCGTTTCCGTATTTCAAGTCTTCGCAATTCTTTGGAAGTCTTTCAATGTCTCTGACATACCTCGGAAGTAATTGGAAGTCATTAGAAGTCATCGGAAGTCTCCTCGTACACGTACATGCCTCACTTATCTATCTCTGCAGCTAACGAGTATCAAAATGTCGCGCAAACAATAAACCTACTGTATAAAATGATAGAGTGGCTCGCTCCATTTCCCCGTGCGCACCTGTGTGAAGGTGGATACGCGGGTATGGATGGATGTTCCCATGCCACATGCATGCGTAAGCTCAAACCGCGTCCTTGTGGCGAGAATGAATTCCCGGACTTTCTTTTCAAACGTTTCTCTTGTGATATGTAGATTTCGAGAAAAATGTGAATCTTTCTATCTTGTTCCTAGTCAAAGAACGAGATTTAATCCTCGTTTCGTGGAAAATTCTCATTCATCATTTCCACCGGCGCGGGAGTTTTACGGAAATTTAGTCACAAGTGGAAACTCTTGTTCGTGTTTGTGTATACGACCGTTGGATCTTGAATTAGGATGACTCCAAGAAAGATGGGAAATCGGTACAGAGATTCGCGAAAATAGAAACCTTCGATTGATCTGAAGCATCGTTATGATATGTGGGCCCGTTTGAATTCAGGTGGAATATACCACGTGCGTGTATGTACTGTCGCTAAACAGTATCGTCGCTGGCGTTGCTGTCGGTACTTTCGAGAGTTCATTGACTGCAGAGCAGTAATTGTCAATTTTGTTTACGAAAAATCTCTCGGCAATGGTGTATATTTTGTATACCTACCTACGCCTACCTTATACTGTACTTTCGGGTCTCGACGATGCGTAGGCGTTTCTACTTATATACACACGGTTATATACAGGGTGGGTAGAAAAAACAGACTGGCAAGTGTTAAAACGTGACTAAAATCTGACTGCGTCGATCAGCCCTAGCGATCTTTAGTTTTCCAGAGGCTGAAAGAATCAGGCCATCATTTGGCGTTAAAAAATTGAAAATATCTTCGGTCGCTGCCGAGAAACAAGCTGTTCGACTTAATTTCCAAATTTACGGAAAATTTTTACCCTCGTTCGGCAGGCTTTATTATGTAATTATTCTAGTTTCAACCATTCGCACGTAGCTTGTATCCGCAAACTTCATTTCTTCTCCTTTCGACAGTACTCTGAATAGCCCTTATTATTTTCAAGCTTCATGCCAAACGAAGCTCCTGTCAATTTTAATCCAATATTTGGATATCTACTAGTCACAGTAAACTCTACCGATTAACCGTGGAATTTTTTTCTAAACTTGTAAATGAAGTTGAACATTGCTTCACATCATCTGTTTTTGTCCGGACACCTACTTTTTGAAAACTAATTTTCAAACGGTTGTTTCTCTGCAACACGGAGAGGTTTTTTCGATTTTCAAACATCAAACGGAAGTTTCATTCTCCCAGTTTCTGGAAAACCCATATCAACGCATTCAGATTTTATTCTCGTTTCAAAACTACTGGCCGTTCCTTTTCTCAACCCACCGTGTATGCTTGGACGCCTGCGTACTTTTTGTATATTTATATTTCCATATGTAATGTATACATATAGAGGCCGGAAACTAAAATAAAGATTTTGGTCCAAGGCGTTAACGAACCGTCGCCCTGCAGTCGCTAATTCAAGATTCTTTCTTCTTCTTCTGTTCGAAATCCTAATATTGTGATTCATAATTATTATCCGTCAAGCTTCCAATTTTTGAACCAAATCAATTTATGCGCCAAAGTATTCGGAGATAAAAAATTTGTTCAATTCACTCACACGCGTTTTCAATATTTTCTCCCAATTTTGACCTAACCGTATCGCATCACCTATGAATTAAGAAAAACGAGTTGACCTTCACCCGACCTTGGCGGCTGCACTTGCACGGAAACTGATACCATCATGCTTTTTCCCCTTCCTAACTCTGAACTTTTTGTATCTAAGTTCTTTTTTTCTATCTCACTCAGTTCCGGAGATATCGGCCCGGGGTGATGAAAATGGGCCACCCTGTATATCTTGTTGCGGGACTAATTATTTCTAAAAAGTTATTTTCCCGACCACCCTAATATACGTAATGCGTTCGAATTTAGAATCGGAATTACCTTCTTCATATCGATAAGCGTTCCAGCTTCGCGCACAGAATTGTAATTTCGATTACTTCGTGATGGCTCTCATGCAATTTACTGCTTTCTTCGAGGGGCTATTCACTCGGCAAATCTCACTCACACTGCTTTCGGAAGTCTTTGGAATTCTCTGGAATTCATTGGAAATCTTTAGAAGTCTTTGGAAGTCATGACAGTCACTGAAAATCTCTGAAAGTCAGTTTCGAGTCGAAGAATGCCTCACGGAAGTCTATGAAGATCTCTAGAATTCTCTGGAAGTCTCCGGAATTCTCTGAAATTCTTTGGCAGCTCGTGGAAATCTTTGGACCTCTGCAGAAGCCCTCGGAAGTCGGAAGTCACTCGGACACCTAAAATTGAAGTGAATCGCCCCGCGGCTCTTCTATTCTTCCCGTTATGAATAAATCCTGGATTCTCGTATTTCAATTTTGCTGGACACTCTATAGAATTCAAAAACATTCACTTCCAGATGATATTGAATCATTTTTTATCTCCACATCTTTTCGTGTTTTCTTTTCTTTTTTTTCTCTTAAATCAGATGGAAGATGTAGTTTTTCAACTGTAAATCAAATTTGTCCTCTTTATTATCAACTGCACAGAAATAGGCAGAAGCATAGTAGAAGTAAGTTATTCAAGCTCCACGCTGCGGGATAATTATCTTTGCGATTATACCTGCTTTGTACAACTACGACCTACCTAGGATGAATAAATTTCAACTTCTGAGTTACGCGATCGCTTAGTTTTATTATCCTAATCGTTTGTAGTTATCTCGAGCCTTGAGACGAATGAACGGAACGATTTAATCGGCTTCGCGTAATTCTGTTAAATTTGTGGATGCATGTAGTTAAAGAATAAAATATGTAGGGGAGACCGCCGGGGCGGAACGGTCTTTCTCTAGAACTGAAAATGGGGAATCGGGGGCAAAGTAGACAAAGGTGGAAATTCTTATCTCTGAAAATTGGCTTTCTACAGTTTCTTGACGTTTTGTAAGCAAGAAAAGCGTGTGGAATATTAGTAAAAGTTTGTCATGTGAAAAAAAATCCATAAATTTGGATTTCAATCTTTTAAGAAAAAAGAAAACAGGTGTATGCGCTTCTCGTTTAGGTTGAAGGTTGATGACTTCGCGTACGGTTTTAGTTTGAAAAAAATTTCGACAAAATTATCATTTTTAGCCTTATCGTTAGCGTCCGTTTTGCTCCGGACTTCCATACTTGGTTTTCAAGTCAACTTACATTTACCCGTTTACTGTCTTACAAAAAAGTGTTGCAATGAATCCCAAACAGTCTTCGGGAGTGTTTCCAAGTCCATAACAGTGCAAAAATTTCCCCATCTTCTCACCTGGCATTTTTCCATAATGTCCTCCATGAAAATTGGACCAATCGCCGACCCTGATGCCTCCCGATTTCAAAATCGAGTTTTGTCTCGTCACCGTGACTCATGAATTAATTTGGAATTATTTGACGATAGGCTTAGGAGTTATGAATTCCCAAAGGTCTGAAGATTTGAGAAAATACGGTTCTCAAACAATTATAGCTCGATATGTTAGAATGTTTTTTTCAAAGAGTGGTTCATACGAAGTTTGTGGGTCTTCAAATGTGTTTTTTGAACAAGAAATATTTCCAATTTTTCTTAATTTACAGAGGCGTTTTTTTTTCTATCAAAATTTCGACAATTTTGGATTGCACAAACCGTCTCAACTGATTGGGCTTGAATAAATATCACACAAAATTTGGAGTCGAAATATAAAACTTTCGAGACCATTACGAAGCGTGGGATTATACATGGGATCTGATTACACACGGGATCCTGGGTGGAGGTCAATTTAATGACTCAAGAATTCGTAATTCGATTATTTATCCGATTTTCGAATCGACAATGAATTGAAATTATTGTTTTTCTCATCTTCGATCGATTTAGAATTACCATCAGAATGTTCCGGACGATTTTTCAAATTGACTTTTTCCGGAATTGAAACAGCATTCGCTTTTCACCAAACACGGAACATGTGTGTGGTATTGATTGAGAAAAATGTGAAAATCGGCAGAACGAGTAACAAAAAAAAAAAAGTCAAATTACAAATTTCGGAATCAATAAATTGACCATAAACCATGGGTCCCATGTAAGTCTTGCTTCCGTTATGGTTTTAAAAGTTATGTATTTTGATACGGAATTTGGTGACAAAAATTTCAGCTTAATCGGTTGGGGCGGTTTTCTGCGATGCGAAGTTTCCACCATTTTCAGTCGAAAAATGTTTCTGCAATTTTTTACCAAGCAATACATCTAAAGACTTACGAATTGCGTGTGAACCACTTTCCGAAAAAAACTTCCGATATCGAGTTACAATTGTTCGAAAAATGTTTTTTTTCAAATCTTTAGATTCTTGGCAATTATTCACTTCCAAACCAAACCTGGTGGCGAAAAATTTCTGAACAAAACACAATCGCGGCCTTGGATAAAAGTCACATAGAGAAAAATTGATTTGGAAATTTAGAGGGCTAGGATCGGAGGTAAAAATTGGTAGGTAAAAATTTCATGAGATACTACTCATACACCGGTGTAGTCGTATGCCATCTATTTGTGAATAATAATCAAGAGATCGTGGCTAGTCTCGGCACACTATCTACGGCAAGGGACCCTACATTTTTTTTATCCATATACTTATGTTGCCTGGTCGTAGTAAGTAGGAGGAGGCGAAGTGAGGTCAGGAATTAAGTACCTACGTTTCTTCTTGCGTTGTGTATACGCCTGGAGGTCTACTATATCTATCCCAACAAATTTCTATAGTAGCTCCATAGTCGAAAGTCACGAAAGTCACGAAAAACTCGAGTTCCGTTGTTATCCTAACGTTTTACGACTATCGCGTGCCTCCGAGGCGTGCTCGCCTGCCTTAGCTCGTTCTTCTTCTTCTTCTGTTTCTAATCGCAACCAATCGATCTTACTTTCGTCTTTCCTTTTACCTGAATTTTCATTTCTTCTCATCGTCTTACATTTTTTGTTCTTTGTTTTTTTTATCTTTTCCCTGAAAAAAGGTCCATCGAAGTGTTGGCTACACATCCACCTACAGGCACAATAGTAAAATCGAAGGCGGCTATCCGCGGTTTGTTTATTCAGAGACGAAAAGCGAATTTGCTCTCATTCTATCTACCGAACTCTTTGTTTCCTCGAGAATATTCATCGGTGGGGCAATTTTTATTCACCAAAGTTCAAAATTTATTTTCTATTTGCACATATAATATATATGTATGTATATATGCGTGTATTTCAGGCCTAAAGACCGATTTTGCCGCTCGAAGATCCGAGCCTGACAGCAAAAGGGCGTATGAATCAATTTGCGCCCTTTCGGTTCTTCCGTGACGAAAGGACGTGTGGAAAATTCGAAATACCTCGGGAACGGGTGTATAGTCACACCAGCATACATACAAATCGATGTGGAAAGTAGTGATACTTTTGAATATTTTCACGATGCGAGAGTATGCATGTGACTTTGGAATCGCCCTTATGGTGGCTAACATTGTTAATTTTCATCCGATTTGTTCAAAGCAAACGTTCGTATCTCCCTCTCGTTATTTTAACTTCGAAGCGACTGATCCCCCAAAGTGTGATTATTACGGAAACCAGATGTTGCCTGTGCGTTAAATTTTCAACGTTTAGTTTTCGTCAACATCCGACATTAATGTTCTACGTTGAATTAACATGAATTTTATAGTGGACGTACTGGACAATGCAAAAAATGTCGGAATTCACATTTTTCTTTCCGGAGGTCTACGCTACTACGAAATTCTCCGGCCTTGGTATACCGAGCTGCGATTGGATTCACACTTCATTAGCTTCATTAGCACCGATCATAGCCCGCGCATGCCGCGCCGTGCCGCATGCCTCTAGGGAAATTATTATAATATGTATGTATGTACATACATAATCATCGTTACCCGGCTCCGACGGTACGATACGAGCGGATAACGAGTAATGAAAAATGAATAAGTATGGAAAACCTACGGTTTTGAATTTGGCTCTATGTAATATTGTTCGCAAGAATACTAGAATTCCCGCAAAGCGAAAATAAGGTGCAGAAGAAGAAGCTCAATTCTCTGGTTGTACGCATCTGCATTAGGTATATACTCGTGCGATCATGTCGGGGGTTTGACAAAATTGCCGAAGCATGAAGATTTTACATTGTCGCAAAAATTTTCGTCGAGATTTATTTTTCGCCATATTTTAGTTGCCTCCGCGTTATGAACTTCATGCAAATAAATTTTCACGTCTGTATTCTTCCCATGAATTTGCTTACTCATTGAAATATATTGTGCCATGAGTGTAATCATGAGGAAATCGAACGTTGTCTCACATAGTTCTCGAAAAATCTGATTCATGAATCGCCAATAGTATCTACCTAGATATAATACGACGATTTATGACATTAGTTACCCAATGGCTCGTGAGTTTCATGTCGTTTACCGAAATGGTGCAGCATATTGTTACAGATTCTGCTGAAAGATCAGTCTCAAAACCGCGTAGCTGTAATTCGAAAAACTTGGACGGGTGGAGATAGACGCCTATCTATACCTATCTACGTACCTGCACTCCGTGGCACAATATTGCGGTACTACGTATATTGTACGACACTGAAAATCGATAGATTAACACGCAACAAACACCCGTCTACGGTTACGTATGGTTCATTAGTTGTTATTCAAAGTGAGTGCAATGCACGTGGAATCGAAATGCAATATTAGTGATTCGACTGGCGAAGTGCGAGCGATGTATGTATAACATGTGCGCCTGGCTGAGTATGTACTATGCAGGTATATTATACTTGCGCTTTTGCTTCTTCCTCGGGAAACCTTATCGATCATTTTCCGATATGTACTGAGAATTCTTGGCTAATCTCCTCGCATACTGTCGCCGTTCCCGTTGCAAACTGCGTGCGGACGTATGGGATTCTATAACAGAAAGTATACCTGATATCTCCAGTATGCTAGTGCGGCATTCGATGACGATTGTATACGCGCAACCGTCTGAAAAATAATGAAAATGACAAAAAAAGCTTGCGGAATTTCATGACGACGCGCGCGCGGTGATCGATGTGGTTGACAACTGATCAGCCTTAAATTTTGAGTGTACAATTTGTTCGCTCCGACGACCGGATAATATGATGAGTCATACGCTTTTTAGTATATGATTGAAAGAAGTATAAAATATGTGTAACTTTATTTGCTCACTTGAGTATATAGTACTATAGCTAAAAGCCAGCAGCCTGCATGAAAAGGTTGGCTCGCAATCAGACATATAATTCAGCCGAAGTTTGCCAAGCGAAAGTCTGCAGTCAGTCCAGTCCGCGGCTGGTGCAGCTACGCTACTATGCCGCGGTGTATATATCCTTTGAAATCAATACAGCAGCCTATTGTGTATAGATGCATCCGTGCACATCTATACACAGAATTACGAGTATCCCTGTACAGTGTAGCACAGTGTAGTATACATGCATACGTATACCCGCGAAGGTGAATTGAAGGTGATTCTACTTAGCGGATGACTTTTATCTTTTTCCCCCAAGTTATACTGTATCGATACCTTGGAATTAGATTCATACCTGCCGCGATACCGTCCATCAAGAGCGTCATATCGACGGTATATATTCCTGCTGCTGCAGTTGCACTCCAGCGCAGCATATCGTGCTGGCAATTTTCCACGCACCTTCCAATATAACGGAATGATGAAAATCGGTCAACTTTTCCACTAGAATTCTTCCTTTTTTCTTAGGATCTTCTATACTCATCTTGTGCCTCATGGTTGTGAATGATATTCGCGATGATTCATCTTTTTGGTTCGTTGCTATGCTTTCGTCAAATATCACTCCATCAATCGAATTGTCGAACATATTTCATTGTCTATTCTATTCTCCGTGAAAAACTGAGAGGATATTGTCTTATCAAAAAATTCGAGAGTTCCATAATTTTCGAACGGGAGCAATTTGAAGTTCACCGACCACTGCGAGCGGCCAGAGGAGCTGGCAGCCAATGGAGCCGCGTGCGGTGTTGTCACGCTCCCGGTCCTCATTGGTCAATTTTTAACCAGCCGTCATTTGAAAATTACGAAACCCTCGGAGTTTTCGCTGGAAGAAAATCGTCTCAGTTTTTCTCTGAGAATATTTCTACCTGGAAATGGAATTCGAATATTAACAAACGAAGTTTTCTTTGTTCTCGTAATCGAAAATGGAGAATATTTCTCTGTCTGTTATACATCCGATAGACGTTGTACAAGTTATCTCTACGTACGTACCAACGCGCGCTCCTCCGCCGGATTTCTTGGAAATCGATGAACTCAGCTGACTCTCCACCCTCCACCCTCTTCCCTCGTGCTGCCAAGGCTATCAGCCAGAGTGAATGGCGCCAAGGTTATAATGTATAGGCATACCTGTATATATGTATATTCGTGCGGTGCCCTCGCCGATATAGCTTCGGCGGCCGCATCTGTTATTGACCGAAAACTCAACCCCTCTCTCGTTTTCTATCTCTCTGACGTCTCCTTCCCCAGTATATATATATATATATATATATATATATATATGTATATACCTCGAATTCTCTACCCTCGCAAGGCCCGGTTCCCGGGGGTCACTTTATATTCGATTGGTGGCTCGAAGTCGTTATCTCCTCTTGGCAACCTCTTACATGAAACAGGCACACCCCCATATTCACCCACGTACGCAATTCAATGTGTGTATAGTATACATATACGTATACGAACAAGTATCTGAAATTGTATAGGATCTTATTTTCGTGTGTCTGTATTGAATATAGCTGTAGAAGGAGCGATGCGACCCCCCCCCCCCCCCCCACCCCGCGAACCTTGACCTGGGTAACCTTGGCCTAGGCTGAGGACGCTGACAAGGAATCGATTTCGAGGGTAGGGGGACGCACGCCACACCAATTTTCCTTGTGCTTTTCGTGGTTTTATATACTTATACCTATACACACGTATTCCTATATACTTTGGAGGGGATGATTGGAGAATTGATTTTCAGTTATCGTTTTGTTTCAGCTTTTTTTTGCTTTTGTTTTTTCATTTTTACACGTTTTCAATTATTCGTACGTATGCTGTAATAGTTTCTGTCACGACACGGGCCTCAACATACTTTTTTTTAATTTTATTTTTATTTTTTCATTCTTTCGTGTTTTCTGTTTCAGAATTGAGACATTCTCTCTATCATCAGAGAATAAATGCCGGATTGTAAACAAGTGTGACGATAAACATAAATAATATAAACATAGTCACGAAAATGTAAGATAGGGCTTAAGTGTTGAAAATATACCTATACAGTATAATATTCAAAACGGAAATTAACAGAATAAATTGAACGAGGAGGAAGACGAAGTAAGAGAAGAAGAAAAATAAGAAGAAGAAGATAAAAATATAAAAATACAAAAAATATAAAAAATCTAATAAATCTGTACAGTTATTAAATTACGCGTGTATATACAATTCATATATATGAGATAAAAAAAATTGATTGAAGCGGATTAAACAATATATCATCAACGGTATATAAATAAACGTATATTTAAATATTATTTTATTTATTAAAATTGTTGTATTGGTGAGAAAAAATTGTTCAAGACTGATCAGGACCTAGTCTCTTAGAAGATAAAAAATTAAAAATTAAAACAACAAGATATATATTCGAATGAAAAGAAAGAAGGGCTGCAATTCGATATATCGATAGTTATAGTTGATTATATGCTTAGATATTTTAAAATATTTGTTGAAAATTTGTCATTATCAAGTTTATTAGGATCCTTGAATTGAAGTTTGACTTTATTGTTTCATCGGTGGTAGAGGACATATAAATATACAAATGAACATATATTCGATTATATAGTAATTATATAGTGATTTTCTCATATATATACATATATGAATATATTCTAAAGTAATATCTGAAGGAAAATACTTGACATATAATATTCATACGTGAATATAATCACATTTACACTAACCATCAACAAACCAATTCGGTTATAATGCAAACAATTACCTACCATTTTATTCACTAATTCTCATTGCACTGATTTTTGGGACAGAAACGTAATTCACAGAGCTATCAAAAATTACTTGAAAAAAACACACACGCGCGCACACACACACAAACAGGAATGAGAACGGATTATTGATATTTAGTCGTAAGTTTAAATGAATCGATTCTCATAAACGAAACAGTGATAAAAGAGAGAGTAAATAAATAAATAAGTCAATGTTAAATTGTATCGAAAATTACCGAATTAATAATTGATATTTTGAAGCATTTGTGGGAAAACAAGACTTTATACAAAGTGTGATATGTAAGAATAAGATAAAATCGATCGTTTTGAAGTGTTAAAGAGGAGGAAATATTGAAAAAATATTGCCAAATTTATGAAAAATCGTGAAGAAGAGAAAAGAAAATTACCATATCGTTATTTTGAGACGGCTCAATAAATATATTGAATTAGACAAAAATCCGTAATATTATAAAATCGTTGGGAAAAATGTACAAGGATCAGAGCAGCTCGTTGAATATTGGAACAGCGTCGAAAAATGGGGAAGTAGAACTTGTGAGCAGATTTTTAGCACCGCTTTGTGCCAGGGACGAAACTGCAAGAAATATCGCACTCGCTGCTGCAAGAACAACCGTCGAGGGATGGTTGGGTGGCGTTGGGAGCCCTGATGTCATCGACGATGATCCCAGAGCCGAGATGTTCAGATGCGACGAACAAAGGTTAGTACAAATAACTTTCACCATTTTACACCCTTCTCAATTTTCTCGGTGAACAATGGACAACCAATTTCACAAATATAATCAAAATCGATCAACCGTCGATGACAATGTCTCGTTTTTGAGTGTCCAATATCATTTGTAACTCATGTATGTAGGTTGATATTTCTCTGGAGATCTCAACATTTTTTCAAAAATATTGAGTAATTATTCTGAAGAGTAGAGGTTTCAGAGAGTTGATAATCAGTTTTTAATGATATTCTGGATAGGCTGTTTATAAAAGATCACGAACATTCGCGCGCTGGAAAAAATTCTCTTGAAACCTGCAGTGCATACTGATTTTTGATTTTTGAAGACAGTGAAGTTGTCGCGAAATCTTGCCCATCTTGTGCAATCTTTTCCAATTACCTTCGATTAGTTGGAATGTTGTTTTCTCTCTTCCGTTCTAAAATATGAGCTAATCACGAGTCATGGAGCAAATTTTATCGCATGGTCAGATAGGAAGACGGTTTACTTCTTGTTCGAATTATTTAATGAATACAGATGTGCTAACATCCCGATGAGACCATTCATGAACACTGATTAACGGGATGCGAACGTGATTCCGTTTCAATATATTTGAATCCTTTATTTCAAGGTACGACATTGCGATAAGTACGAATCACACAACAAACGAATTGGCAACGGGCACCGGAATCCGTTCAACAAAAGTGATCAAGCCACCATCAATCCGTGACGATTTTCGAACGGAAGAATTTTTCCCTCGAAGCGTAACGGACAACGGTATATTTCTTAGAGACAATAATTACGACCCTGGTGACTCGTTTCCACCCTCGTCAGACACAAATTTTGATTATCATTTCGGGACGCCGAAAGATCGGATGTTTTATTCAGAGCCTTTAGATCCTCTCGGGAATTCGTCATCAACATTTTCGAATTGTGAATTAAACGATTTCCAAATCGACAGCAAAACTCCAACCAGGCACAAAGAAGCTGAACAAAGATTCGCCGATAATACAATCGAGAATTCGATCGATGAAAAATACCGGCGAACGTCGAACAGAGAAATAAAAAATATAAAAATTAAAGGTGCCAAGCAAAAAGTTGAGCAGGATGACCTCGATTCGGTAACTAAAATTTACGGTAAAAGTCCCAGATTTGATAACGATAATTTCAGCCTTGGTACACCTCCAGCTGCTTATCCGAGCGGTCACTTCGACGTTGTCAGTGGCAACTTTATATCAAAGAATGAAAATTTTGTTGCCAGTATAGAATTTGATGGGAGGAACGATAACTTACTACAGTCTTCTAGAAGTACGCAATTTTATGGGAGCACCGACGAAGTATCTTTCGATGACGATGTCAAACAGAATCCTGACGGGGGTTGTGGAATTGTTTTCAATACATTAGAAGGTTTCGAAAATAAAATCAATCCTCCGGCGATTGGAGACGATGTGAAATATATGGAGGATCACAATTATCAAGAGAGGCAAGCAAACGTTGTCGAAGAAGATCGCGGTGATGGGTCTGGGTCTGGATCTGGGTCTGTGAGAGACAATAGCTGTCGAAGTATGAGAAAAAGTGTTGAGAGAAAATTCAGTGCCGGGCAAATAAAAAGACTGTTGTCACAAGACGATGATGTCTCAACGAAAAATGGACGGAGTATTCTTCTCATCGGTGAAATTGAAAGTCCTGAAGTTACTCCTGGTGATGTTGGCAGGATGCTGAACCTCGGGAATGCTCTCGATGGTCCGAAACAAGCACAGCCTAACAAATACTTGAGCCTCGTAACTCTACATTTACCAGTGATTCTGAGGCTCAGTGTCAATTGCCCTTTTCAAAACGTTCGCATCAAGTGTGCCGAGATAATCAAGATGGTCAAGGTAAGAAAATTTGATGATCTTAAAATTCAGTTTCTCGACTTATTATGAGGAAATAAGGCAGAAGTCCCAATGGTCAAAGTATTCTCTTTCATCAGCCGACCGATTTATTTCAAATTTCATATTCGGCATTACGGGATTATATACTTTGAGATGAGATCGACATTTTTATTCTGGTCGAAAGATGAAGTGTATTTCACTGATGGCCGATTTCCGAAAATTCCAAATTTCTTGGACGCTACTGTAATGATTTTTTCCAAAATTCGTATCTGACGGGCCTTTTCATGGGTCAAGAAGGGTCCACTCGGTTTTCCCGAAATATTTATTTTGCAGGTAGCTTACTGATGGTTATTCTGCCTAGATCGGTTTTATCCAAATTTGGAAATTCTTCAAAATTTGTCTATAATGATATTGTTCACGATTGATATATATGACGAGGATTCCGCGCGATCGTCCCTGTCGCTTTCTGCATATTGTTCTCATCCAACGTTTGCTTATTTTATCGTAAAATAATTTTAAATCGGACGACATTTTTTCCTTTCAAGTCGTTCTCACCTGTCTCATTTTATTCTTTTACGAAATGGAAGTCTCGTAGTGTGAGAATTGCATTATTGATATTAAAAGAACATTCCAATCGATTTTCAAAATAATCGAGAGCGGCAAATTATTAGTATTACTCTGGCAAGTACAAATCATTGCCAAAATTTGACTGAAGATGCAATTTCAACTCAGACCATTTTTCATACAATTTTTGGCACTGTTATTTTTTTCCTTTTCCGTTTTCTTGAATCTTCTAGCCATTGAAGGAAATTCAGAAGATCTCAAATCGCGGAAAAAACTGCGAAAAGGGGAAACCGCATTTCCAAACATGGTGACGAAAGAAAGGAAAATTAAGAGATCACTTTTGTTTTTTAATTTTATCGATGATTTTTTATCCATCAATCAAATATCTCGCGTCAATCTTTATCGATGATGAAAATTTGAGAAAATGATCAAAAATTCGTGAACGATGTTCCCTCATCTCGATTAGCCGAAAGAAAATAGGAAGAAAATGAGAAAAAATTGAAGATAACTTCTTCACAAATGTCGATTTCATTCCTTTTGATAACTTTGATCATACCTAAAGCCGGTCTAGAAATCATGAGAAAATAGACTTGTTTACCATTCGGGCTCCGAATTTTTATCATTCTTCTTCTCTACATGGCTGAACTATGTACTGAAGTTTTCAATAGAGCATTCTATCCTGAATTTCGATAAATTATACCAAGGGGTTGACCGGTCGTGAAGTCCGGTGTACACCGGTGCCTGAAGTTCCATGGAATTTTTGAAATCTCGTGAATTCTCTAAAAATTCCATAACAACCCCCGAATTCCTATGGAATCTGTGCATTTGAATGTAGTCTTTAAAGTCCGTAAGATCCCACGATGTCTCGTATAAAATTGCGTGGACTATTCTCAAACCTGACGAGGTCTCGTAGAATTTGATGAAATCTCATGGCTTCGAAGCCGAGTAAAATCTCTGAGTTCTCTGTAAGTCCCACGAAATCTTATCAAATTCCATGAAATCTTATATGGAATCTTGAGAAATCCCATGAAATCTTCTGAAGTCTTTGGAGTTTTGGAATCCGGTGTAGGTACTGAATGTTTCGTAGTTCTTGATCCCCCGATGTATGTATGTACCTATACGAAAGAAAATGGGAACAGAAAAACGGGAGTAGAATAATTATGGAAAACTTCTCCGAATATAATTTCCGAAATTTCATTTTCCGTGAAAAAGTTTAGGCATCAAAAGCGGATATGCTTTTCCGCGCATATTCTCTTACGCTGGCGTTATCGACTTTGATCTCATCCTACACGCATAAATCCTTGTTCTATTGGTCCAGCGGATTATATCATAATGTACCTATATATTGTAGGAGTATAACGTGCGGTATGTGATGAACACTCGGCTTCGCGGACTATTTTACGTACGTATAGGTATACCGAATGTGTAATACATTGAACGAACGAGCCCAGGTACTATAGAATTACTACATGGCGATGATGCCTACTATTATCCTAGACTCTAAAAGTTGAAGCCTAACTGTACCTATGTACCAACGCTCAGGGGGATCTCTTATGCGTGACGTGTCGTTGTTCGTAAACAATTCGCGGCGTGAAGCACGTCGTGGACGATTAGGAGGAGCGATCAAGCCTCGATCCATCCATCCATCCATCTATCTACCGCACCGTTAACCGCAATCAACTATATTACATCTATATCCACTATGTGTAGCTACGCGTGACTCTAGGTCTACGCCAAGAGTTCAGGTCCGCTGTAACCACCAATACCTACATACCCAGAAAGACTAAAAAATTTTACTTCGAAACGTGATCCCCCTCTCTCTCTTTTTCTATCTCGTTATAGGTATGGTCGCAATTCTCCTCATTGTCAGTACTCCTTCCTCCTTCTCTTACTAGTGTATCTAGGTAGGTACTGTATAGGTACTACTATACCTGTGTATTTATGTATTACGTTTATATACGTAACGTGGGTGCGAAACCTTGACGAAGTACATAGAGAAAGAAATAGGTGTATGTAGGTACTACTCTAGCTTACATCTACCTAGTTTTTTATTTGTTTATCCATGCACTTTTTCTTTTAGTTTGTGGTTTTGATCTAGTGCACTGGCAGGCATGTACTAGGAGTAGGCTAGGCTTGCCCTACACTCTATTCGATGCAATATGTATTAATTTAACTCGATAGATGTACTAAAATATATGCTATACATTCTTCGGACTGATTTTGAAAATGATTAAATTGGGTGGGTCGAAGATTATGTACGATCGATTTCATCGCGTATCCATATAGTGTGTAGTGGAGGATGCGAGGAAACGATACGCACGTCTATTTCCTTCGCAATTACGTTGCGCATTTGACGAAAAATCGAGAGCCGCAGATCATGTAATAACATCTTTTATAATCTCTGATTCTCCAGTAGATATAATATAGACGTATAGAACACTCGAAGACTTTAACGCGAGGAAAAATTTCAATCGGTGCAAATTGCGATAGAGTGCGAAAGAGATTTGTCCGTTTTTGCAGAATGCCTTCCCGAAATTTATTCTCATGTTTCTTCACAATTATCGTATGTTTTCAGATTTCTAGTCATTTTTATCGGCATTTGAGAGCCTATATACATATTTTGTATGTCTGATCGTCGCCGGTTAACTGAAGCATTTTAATTTATCTCGGTGTATAATGAGTATATTATAGTACGTGGGTATATTTTTAGTTGCAATTCGTGCACCAGTAACACTCAAGTTCCGAACCTTGGATTACCTAATTATACCGTTACTCATGCCGGTAGCCGTGCTTTGGTAAGAGTTAAAAGTCAGTCTTCAAATTTACATGGTAAAAACATCAGCTTTGTTGGAATTGAGTATTTTGACGTCTCGTTTTTTCTTCACCCTTGTTTTTCTTTATGTTTTTGTCTTTTGTAACTGAATTTTTTATGCAAATAATTATACCTCGCGTTCTATACGACTATGCGTGTCTATATCGGGTTGAATCAAAAAAATGTGTCAATTATTCTACATAGAGTAACACCAAGATCGGAAAACAGAATCTACATTCATAGTTTAGTGAATATTTTTTTGTTTTTGTCTTCCGTGTAGGAAGATATGGGGGTATTCTATGGAATTTGGACCAATCGACAACCCTCGCCCCTTCAGATTTGTGAATCGATCTCGTATATCATAACTCGAGACTCTGGGATGGCTGTTGTTTGTTTTTCAGAATTTTTCCACTTTCAGTTTACAAACTGTCGGAAATCTCTCCCGAGAACGATTATCAATTTTTCGAACGATTCCAGCGCCCAATCGAAATCGCTTATGAATAAATGACCTGGAACCATCAAATACTAACTCAACAAAATTCAAAATATCGAATTTTCAAAAGTGGCCGGTCTCGGTTTTCTTGAGGCTTTTACGCAAAATTCTACACCGTGATACGAGCTCATCTTCCGCAAGGTCTTAACATCCTCGTATTATGACGTAGAATTTCGTGTGAAAATTTCACGAAAATTTCGAGTTTGAAGTACGCTGAAAGACTGGTGTATTTCATGTAGGTCACTGCTTCATACGACCTTCCGTTTAGGCGCGGAAATTGTTCGAAAAATTGATAATCGTCGTCGGGGGTGATTTTTGAAAATTCGTATCCCCCTAAATGGAAGTAGAAATATTCTGGAAAAGTTCAACAATCATCCCAGAGTCTCGAGTTATAATATATAGAATCACGTCGCCAATCTGAAGGGGTGAGGGTTGTCGATTGATCGAAATTCCGTGGAATACCCCACTAGTCCGCCAAATCTAGCCACTAAATCGATTTCATAATTGTGATTATAAAATTTTCTCTTATTTTTTTCTGTGCATACGTACAGGAGCGCGGTCTTCCCGTTCCGGAACCAGCATTCGATGGACCAAGCGCTTTCGTACCGACGTCGGAGGTGAGTCTGAAATTTTATCTACGAATTTATCCATTTTATATCTGTTGATTTTCGTCTGAAGAATGTTGTTGAATTTTTCGCCCGATTATTGTGAGGCTGAAAAGTTGATATTACGTTGACGGAACAAAATCATGAAAAGCGATGTCGGCTGAGAATTTGCAATAACGAAAAATCGTCAAAAAATGAAGGTGTAAGATTTTTGTTCAGAAAATTTCAACGTTATAAATGTTCAGCCTCATGATTTTACCGAAATTCGATTTTATGAAACAGTGCAGGATCTATTCCAACTGTGTAAACGTTCGACAGACAAGACTTGCATCTCTCCACAGCGCGGACTAATTTATAATGTAAATTTATAATGTATCTGGCGATCTTTCTTGTATATCTATACTAACGTCTCTGTAGGCGAAAACAAAACAATTATCGTCAATTTCAAATTGCCGCGATGGCCCGTGCCTAACTAAGCGTGGAACATAAACCTTTCTATAGTGTGTTAAACTTGTTGAATAGCACACGTGTTGTGAGTATACTGTATGGTATTCTTCTTTGCACTTTCTCGTTTTTTACGAATCCTTTTTTGATCCAAAATTGAATTCTTATTGGTCAATCCGTCAACGGAGTCATAAAAACCTCGGATAACTCATAATGTTCGATTATGAATACCTACTATATGAGAAAAATTTTGCAGTATACCGTTAGATATTTACTTGCCCTCTCGTAACCTTCAATTTACTTTAATTATTAGCAATTAGGGCCGGTTATCGTTTAAATTACGACCTTCGCTGCGCTTTGCCGCTCCATAGTACTATACTGTAGCTATTATAGCATTGGTGTATGTATATAAAATATGTTGTGTTCTGCAGTAACGTAATAGATCATTCAGGTTTCTACGTCACCGACGTACGCGATTATATCTTCTTTTTTTTACAAAGCTCTATATTGCCGAGCGAAGCTACAACCTTATCCGTTTCGCCGTTAGATGGCGCGCGAAAACATATCGCGCCTCCCTAAATTGAAAATCTTGCGCGCATGGGAGACTCGGTAATTTCCATTCATCCTTTTTCCTCTCTATGCGCATGGTTGTTATTATATATAATTTAAATTTCATTTTTACGCAAAGAGATTCGATAAAAGAAACCACTCGACATTAGTCTTCCAATTTAATACTCTCTTTCTTTCATGTGGGAATCGAACAAAATAGTTTGTATTACAATTGGATTAAATTATCATACCTATAGGTATTGCAAATTGAAATCGAGTTGTGTGAAATATTTTATCAAAATTGTAAGCCTTCAGCTGTAAACCGTAACCTATTGCTATATTCGTGGGTGACTGCAGAGAAGACCAACAATTTCTTGAAATAATGAAACTGTTCGAATGCTTTTTTCTTTATTTTTGCCTATCCATTTTTTCAATTTTGTTGTTCTTATCGGATCGTGAATTTTTACACTCGAATCTTACGATTCTTATACATGATGCCCACAGAGGTACCTATTGGAAAAGACTTCGTTCTTTTAGTTTCAATCTTGACGAAAATAGAAAGAATGGAATGCGTTCGGGAGGCTTTGAAATCATTGCAGTTCACTTCCGTTTCTCTTCTTGTTCTGTTCTATTTAATTCTTGTATGCGGCTTGAAGATACATGAAAATTCTTTTGCCATTTTCATTGACAAAATTCGGCCGATGAAAACGAAAAACATGATTTTCTGATTTATGTTTCGATTTGATTTGATTCGACTTTGTTTGTATGTTTTATCGAATTTGGCTTTTTAAGAAAATTTTGTGGGGGAACCGATGGAAAAGGAATTGTTTGAAATTTCGTGACCCGTAGACCCAGGGTACGTGAGTGAATTTCTGGCCCCTACAAGCCTCCTTAGGGTGAAATGTTCTGCATAGGCAATATTCACGGTTCAAATATATATAGATGAATCGTTCCGATTTTTTTTCTCCACGGAGAAGTGAATCGGGTACATTCAAATAAGTTTTAGAAAATTCAAATTAGTGAATAGACTGCTCGAACGAAAAGAAGTGAGTCAGGAATGCAAAATTGGCGAAAGATGCCGGCAGGCTCGGAGCCCCTATGTCGCCCCTACATTTCGTGTCGAGGGTAACGCAAATGGGAACTCAGTTTTGGTAATGTGAAGATGAATTAAGTGGGGCGTTATTCTTTATATACTCATACTATATGTCCGGCTAGTTAAAAATGAAAATTTCGAATAATGGTACAACAGAAAAGAAGGGTATTTTTTGTGCAATTCACACAAGAAATATCTCAACAAAAATTTAGGGTTTCGAATATAAAAACGCGTCATTTCACACGATGATCATCGTGAGGATATTTATGCCTGACGTACGAACGGGAGTGAACTAGCAAAGCAAATCAAAGTCGAGTCGAGGAAATTCAAATGGAATGAAAGAAACGCTGTAACGTCACAGATCATCAGCCTGTTTCAACGCGACGTGAACGTCGCTATACGATTGACGAATCAAAATGGCGAATTAGTGAAAAGATTGATACCCTAGATAATGTATTTGCAATGTCTATGTACTATATATGCATCGAACGTATACGTATAGTTTTCTTGCTTTTCTTCCATTCCACTTTTTTGTCTCCCCTTTCGATAGGGTTCTATCCGACATTGACAAATGTGCGAAAACGCGAAGAGCTATACGTATATCCACGCCCGATTTTATTCTAGATAAATTTTCGTATCGTTATTATTATAACTATCTTCATCGTCATCATCGCCATCATTGATTTAATATGTGTACATTCGAGTAAATCGATATTCAGTGAATAAAGATAAGGAAAGAAAAAAGAAAAGGGCATCCTGCGATGAAGAATTTGAATCGTAGAAAGGTAAGTGGAAAATTATCACCTAATTGAATCATTTCTTCTTTGTTTGCAAAAAAAAAAAGAAATAGGATCAGAAAGGATATGTATATTTTTGGTAACAATATCTCCCGAAACGTAAACGTACGACTTGAAAATCATGTCATGTTGATATTTTATGTTAGTTTAAGGTATGCTAAAAGTAGACAAATTCTACGATTCGTTATTGTATACGTAGGATTCCACGTGAAATTTTATTTTGAAACTACCGCCACTTCCAAGTTCTCTGGATCTATTATATGTCCTGAAAATTGGAATAGAGCGCGGATACGGTTGTTTTTCTATTCTCCGATTCGACAACTCCCTCCCATTTTACAGCTCCAGTCCGAAATTTTCTCCACTATTCTTACGAAAAACTGTCTAAAAAAATTCATCTGCGTAATTGTTTTCCTTCAAATTTGAGACTTTCTTCTGCAATTGAAGAAATAAAGAAGAAAAAAAGATCATGAATATTTGCAGTAGATAAAAATGTATCATTCAGTTACGATGAAATTATATACTGTGTACACTGTTTCCCTTTTGCCAGTAGATAATATATCGTGCGTACAATGTTTACGTGATCTCTTCTTTCTTTTTTTCTCTTCAGATAAATGATTGATAATCTACATTCACGTAATCTTTACTTCGCGTGCGTGATACTTTTGATAACCTCGTCATATAGTAAATTTTTTTACTTATGTTATACATATGCACGTGCACTTACAGCGTTTTAAATTATTTAAGAGCATGCTATAGTCCTACTTTACCGTACGAGCAGTCAATTCATTTTCTAACCTAGAGTGTGAGCATTTCATTTGTTCCGATTATTGTCAGAGCCTACGTATCACGAACGTCAAAAAGCAGCGATCAGCGCACATCTATGTTTATACAATATGTATGTATATACCAAACACATAGATATATACGAGGATTCGTTTGTTTCACCCGATCATGACGACGCATTCTCTATTCTTACAATTATATCTATTTCACAATTTTAAACAGCTGGGAAAGCCATGATCATTATTTCGAAAAGCTCTGAACAGATAGATCCGCAAGTTCCATCAGTACGATCGGTACCCTTGGTACCAATCACGTGACCCGATAACTCTCGATCGATTGATCATTTCTGACTATGAAGTCCCACGGTGACAAATTTACCAACGCAAATCTCGCATTTTGTTAACAAAAAAATCCCGCACTCATACGAGAATGGCATGTCTTCTGAAGAGAACGGTGACCCGTGAAGTCGAATCGGTTGAACGCTATTCCACAAACTTTCGCGACAACTGAGAGATTTTGCTGGGAAGTCAACTGATGTGTTAGTGCCTCAAGTCGTAGATGAATTCCTTTGGTGGCACATACGTTTTTGTTTTCAACTCATCAACTTCAACTTCAAATATCTGTATACCTTTTGAATTCACCAGAGAAAGGCAGTGACTTCGGGTGCTAGAAGTTCGTAATTTTGCGACATACAGGTCTCCTCAAACCAGCGAAACTCTTTGTTTGTTTATATTATAATAATATAATGTCAGAACCCGAAATAGTACCTCTATACCAGTGAAACGAAGGAGGTCCTCAAAATTGTTACTCCCTGCGTGAATAATATCACTTTCTATTTGTTCGTCGAGTCCTGTCAAGCATAATTTCCCAGCTCTAACACAAAAGGCTCAGGAGGTCGTTGACTTGATTTTACATCAAGCCACAGGCATTCATATCCTAAGGGTAACATAACAATGCGCTACTTGCTCCAATGAATCTCAGTATCTCTGACATGCTCGTGATGTAATTTGCCACATTCATTTCATATTATAATCTATTTATATATGTACAGACATTCTGTACAGGGTGACCCGTTTCAAGTACGCGGCTTAAGGCGCCATGGGACTCACTGTCTTAAATGTATAGAAACCGTTTCGAAAACGAGAATCTTAGGTTTTGCAAACGAGTGGATCGATTTTGATGAAACTCTGAGAATTCACAGAGTGTGGTGGCAGAAGGAGGCTCGTCATCTCACTTTTTCAACACATTGATCGGATTTGATGAGAAATTAATATTCGCCATGTTCACTAGGTTAGATTGCCAGCGGCGACTCTAATTGCCTCTTAAATATCCCGAAGATTAGAGCTTGTACTGAAAAATGTTTCACACATAAGTTGCAGGGTTCGAAGGGCACATGAGCTGTCGATATCGAATCCAATGCAGGTAAATTCCCTTGAAAGTGATATGTCGATAAACTTCCGGTTTTGGAATGAAATTATAAAGTATGTACGTTTTCATTAAGAATTCGATAGAACGTTCAATTCCGTATATGGAAGTACCGGATCTTGTGTAAGATAAATTCGATAATTTTGAATATAAAATATTTCAATTGGAGAAATCGTATGTATTTTCAGAATTGATGTGTGCGCGTTCAATTGTAACCATTCGTCAAACGCTCAAGAACGTTTTTCTTCAGATCAACGCCTAGCGTCACGTATACAGGCACATTCAAATCGATCCTTTTTTCCAAGTGGAAAATCTCTTAGAGTAATTTAACAAGCATTTCTTATCCGCTCTTTCATATTTTCTATTATGGCTGGTGGTTTTGCAATTTTCAAAATAACAAATAAACCTGGGCACAAAATTTTTTTGAACGTACGACGATGCGTGTATGCTTCCGTTCGTTTTTCATGTGTGTTCTTCTTTCGGCGGGAAAATACTGGGCTTGTGGACAACTTGTTTAAAATTCTTTCCTCCTCTTGGTCGCGAATGAACATGAACTTGAAAAAAATGAGAAAGAACTGGGAAATCAAAATACACAAATATTCCCTTCTACTCTTTTTTCAACACAATTCAAGAGCCACGATAAGAGAAAGAAAAATGAATGGACAAGAATGGCAGTGCGATGACCTAGATCCTGAGTTTATGAATGTCATGAAAAATGTAAATCGATGTCCTGTAAGATTTGATTTGATTTAACTGCGCTCTGTGGGAGTTCGCTACAGCCGCAGGAGGTTCCGTTGATAAACGAACACATCAGTAAAATGCGAAAATGCTTTTTCCCGGCTCCGCGCGGGGAGTCCACACATTAGGATTAGATAACAACAAAACATAACCAAGAATTGAGGGAAAAAAATTATTCCCTGCAAGTTTGAATATTCATTATTCATACATTTTCCAGTGCAGAATTAGCTTGCCGGTTTTCATCTACGTTTAGAATTTCACAAACCTTAAACTGAGATATCGGCCGTCGATCTTCAATCTGGAATTAGCCCAGATAAATGAAATCTCAAGCAATTTTCCCCGAAATCGTTCTATCCCAGAAATTCACATTTGGCTATTTTCAGCTCAACAATGAACTAAATAAACGATACAATTATCAATTCAATTGAAATCAGATATGTAATATATAAGAATCGTGAAATTATCATATTGGAAATCGATGTAGTTGAAAACAGGCTAAAAGAAATTTATCGAAAGAAGGTATTTTGTACAAAAATTCGTTAACGACGTATATATTTCTGTTTGGCAAGTCATCAAAATTTATGCGGTTTGTATGAAAAAGAGAGAAATAAAAAACCTAGGGAAAAAGAGAAGAAAACATTTCACTCTGCGTAAGCATTCCGATGTCCGGGAGTTTACATTTAGGTATAAAATTAACCTCACAGTATTACAATTCTCGAGAGGACTTAGTTTAAAAACATTTACAAACAATAGACTGCTGGGTTTTTTTTTCTTTCGCCAGTCATAATACATACATTTTTATGTACGTTTTATTTTCGCCAACAACTTAAACCCAATTATTATACATATGATTCTGTATGTATGTACATTACGTATGTAAAATAAAGGAAGAAAATTAGTTCATCGCTGTACAGGAATTTGCGAATTGATAACTGCCCTCTGTTCATCGCTATTTGCAGATAAATAAATTTTCATTAGTCGTACGGTATTTGTAGTCAAAAATCAATGTTCATTCGACGGTTAATCAACCTTTTCCGCAGGTTGATGTAGCTGTAACCTCCATACATCTATCGATACGAAACCTTTGCCGGTGATCGTGTATTGAGATTCCGATACACATTATTTTCTATCTTTTCAATTGATTATTCGTTCGTTTGTTTCGAAATGTAATTATAGGTAAATGAATAATTTATACTCGATTAGGTATTAGTTAATTAGCAATTAGTTAGAAAATAGGTGTGTGTGTGTTCAATTGAAAATTGAACAATTCGGTATGAAGTTGGAATTGAATTTCTTTGGAAAATTATAGTTACTGCATTTACTTCTATTCGGTTTTTTTCGTGTTTTTCTTTCTTCTGTTTCTCATATCAGAATACCCGTTATGCGACTTATTCAGGAAAACGGGTGAGTAAGTTTGTTCGTTTATTCGCGTGAATTTGAAACTGGGTTAAATTATCTCCGAGGTTAATTTATCATGTAGAATAATAATTTCTGCTCGGTTAGGAAATAGTTGTCGAAGCCAATTCGTATTCCGAGGTTAATTGAGGGCTAGAAATTCAATTAAAATGGTTTTCTCGTTCCGTTTCTCTTCCTCTTTTCTTTTAACTTACTGTTGACTTTCCGAAAATACAACTTTATCGGTAGATACATGTATGCATACAGATTGCAGATATATAGGCCATTCTACGTGGAAAAAATCAGTCAGATCTTACACATCTTTTGGAATCTGCATGCCGATAGTCCTCGGGAAGTTTGTTTTTTGTGCCAAAGGATTTCGCAATTGGTGCAAAATTCATCGTGATACTTGCAATGGAAAATTTTGGCAAGGTTTCCTTGCCAAATGCATAACTCGGCTGATATCGATGCCGCAGAGCCGTCTTCTGTGTTCATTTCACTCGGTAGACTCTGAGGATTTCGACAAAAATTAGAAAATAACCAGTAAATCTATTTTCCAATAGTTTGTTCAGGAAATAAACTGCGTTAGTTTTTTTCAATATCCGCCGACCGCACGAAAGAATCTCAAGAAATTCGCACATAAACTTTGAAGCCAGAGGCCACTAGAAGGCGGATAGGCAATTTTTTGTTTTCGGGAAAGAAAATTTCCAAGTTCACGAGCGTTGAATTCAGTAGGATCGATTTGCTCCCAGGATACCTAATATACCAAGAGTTTAGGTTTGCGAACAAATCTGGAATGTTGCAAAATAGTACGGGCGACAAGTTCGAAAAATACTCATTTTTTCAAACTTGGATAAATCATCTCAAACTTGCTACTGGCATATAACTGCGGTATAACCTCTATATATGACTACGCAATTAAATTTCTCATTAATTTGAACCACACTTGTGTCTGCAGTGAGCACAATCGTCCGACAATTAAGCATGTACTAGCTACTATTATACCATCTATATTATACCTATGTAGAGGCAAAACAGTTTCAGCCGCTCTACCTGCCTAGGCAGACTATACTTACCCGCTGCTGTAACAAAAGTTGTTAATTAAAAAAATGTCTATCCAATTACACGAGTTCCTGCAGTATTTAAGACAAAAATATAAGAAAAGGACTTTGAACGAAATATAGGTACAACATGTGTAAAAAAACATTCTGATCCGTTCCGTCTTTCTCAATTTCTTTCTCTCTTTGTTTTTCCTCGGGTGAACTATGTATATTAAGAAAATTATCAATAGAAATATGATTGCCCAAAATTTGTTTCGCGTGCTTCGGGGGGGTTTTTTTTTCGGTTGAATTGTCAAGATTGAGATAAAATTGATGCATAAAACATTGGGAA
Source organism: Phymatocera aterrima (assembly GCA_963170745.1). Lineage (NCBI taxonomy): Eukaryota > Metazoa > Arthropoda > Insecta > Hymenoptera > Tenthredinidae > Phymatocera > Phymatocera aterrima. Next base: position 18,278,397 of record OY720662.1, read on the forward strand.
CGAACGAATGTGGACGGAGCGAAGCAACATGGCGGCGACGAGTGGGCTCCCAGCTGATCGGTTCAGGTGAATAATTCACAAACCCTAGCAAGGGAGATTTTGCGCAATCTACGAAGCCCTCGCTCCATTCGATTTCGTTCAGTTGATTCGGAGTAGCAAATGCGACGAAAAACGTCTTTTATAACAAATCACAGCCCGCTCAGATCGGTACATTATTTCGCCACCAGGTAGCATCTCGTTACACATGTTCGTTACCAATTCTAATATCGGTGACGAATTTAGGACTTTATTGAAGGATTTTTCTCCACAAATCTACGAATCTTATTACTCTCGCGTTAATAGTGTCTTAGATAGTGTACTCTACTTACCGATAAGCACGAGAAAATTTATTTGACAGTGCTATAAGCATGCGTTATCGAATTCCAAGCTTATCGTTCATAGCCATAGAGCTGTACGATAACATGAATTATACAGCAAGAAATATTTGTTGTATGTATATATAACTAAGTATGTATGTACGTACCTATATATATATACATACAGGGGGGGGGGGGGGGGGGGGGGGGGATTGTTCATTCATTTATTTAGTTCATCTAAATATACGAGGTGGAAATGAAACGGGGATTTTTCCTCCCTTATAATTCTTGGTTTTTTTTTATCGTCTATTCGACGCATTACCCAACATGAGGAAATCCTGACCGAGAAGAAAACGATGAGTGAGAAATTTTCACAGATTCTAATACATCTTCTTGTTTCCAAACACCCGAAATAACCTGTTGAGAAAAACTGTGAAAAGTTGATCGTTTTCAAAGATGATTGTTGTGATCTTTGTTCCAATTCTTTCCGCTTTTTCCTTTCGTTGGTAACGCGCGCACGCTGCAGAGTTTCATCAAACAAATCCACGATCAAACTCGACCTCTCCGGATGGTCTTAAAATTTTTATTGAAATTCCATTACGATTAGATTCCATCACCCGACGTAGGTATAAATATTCGATTACGACCCGGATCCGAAGACATGTATTTATAATGAGTGAAGTCAACTATTTTCTGTTCTTTCCGTCACTGTGGATAAATTCCGTTACGGTTATACTACACTGTACCTAAGTACGACCTGTCTCATAAACGCGCAAGAGTTGGAAAAGCCTTGAACTTATCGTCTTGTGTATATCTATGAGTGTAGGTGCCTATACCTATAGCTATATCCTATCTGCAGGTACTTCTCATACTTTGTTATTGTTCGTCAATGATTAATTCCGCACCACTTGCCAACCATTACTCTGGTATACGGAATGCGTCCGCATATGGTTTACCTCGTTATACAAATTTTCGCGGTAGGTCGAGTAAAACCGCAGAAATTAAGAATTGAAGACGAAAATCCCCGGAGCGTCTAGAGGTCGTGTTTGATCTCTTGTTCGAACAAGAGAAAAATTTGGAAAAAAGTTCATTACGCGGATAGGTGCGGTGAAAACCTGAAACTTTCATCAAGCTACAATCATCAATATCGTATAGTGAAATGTATATTATACTTTTGCTTTTCACCCGACTCGTTCGAACTTTCAATACTACCTACCTATATACTCACGAGATATGCTTTGAATCAAAATGAATCGTGTTCCAAATTTTTTTTCTCTGTTTTCCTCAAGAAATTCCATAACGGGATGCTGATAATGAAATAATGCGCTCTGAACTCGATTGAAATACTTTGCGAGGCTGGAGAAGAGTAATTTCGGCTCTTCCGACGCCTCGTAAACGTACGTCACTGTAAATTTAATTCTCAAGCTATTTTCGGCTGTAATTTTCCCATAGAGACCAGATCTTGATCGTTTCAAATGATTTCAGGAACCCCTGAATCCCCGAATCACAGAGCTCACAAGCATGGAACTTTTCGCGACGTCTAGGCGTCGATAGAGTGGAAATTAATTTTCCTCTAACCCGCACATAATGAAGTATTTCGAAAAAGTTCTGGAACGAGAATACTTTTTCAGAAGAAAAAGAAAACATGCCACTATACCTCCGGTGATGAAAGGCTGTTATGATAATTTCTCTAAACCTTCCGTCCGCATTCGTCCAATCCTCTGTTCAAGTTGAACGGAAAGAAAAGAGGCGCGTCTCGTTACGTGTCAATGGCGCGATGTATCTGTAACCGAACACAACTACAACTGCTGCCACCGCTATCCCTGAGTGAGAGAAAACCTCGGGGCCAAATCACTAAACGAGTATAACAGAAGCAGCCAATGAGAGCGCAGAATCGTGAGGCTCGTAACACGAGAATTTATCATCGGCAGACGGGCCACGGGGGTTCGCACACTTGTCGGCTGCATACCTCACGACGCGCGACTCACTAGGATGCTCGACGCGCATTGACGCGCATCGTGATACTACGAGTTCTTTCATTCGTTCGTTCGTATTCGTTATTGCTTATACTTGCACACTACGGTCGGCACTCATTTCATTCAAAAATTTCCGCTCACACGAGCTGACTATAAAATCGTGATTGTTTGGAAAACAAATTTTACCACATTTTCGTACGGAGTGACTGAAGAAACCGCCACATTTACCATTTTATCGTCTATACCGCGATAAGAAGAATTTCGTAAGTAAACTATATAATACGATTATTACCATTTTGTTTTGTTATTTCGTTTTGTTTTCCTACTTTCTTTTTTCTTTGTTGTGTCAGCAATCATAATTATATTGCACACTGCAATTGAAAGAGAGAAATTATTGAATGAAAAATTCACTCACGGCTATCTTTTCTAAATTTTTCTTCGTTTCTCTTTATCTCGATCGTAATGTTTCCAATATCTTGCTGAAAATTACATATATCTATATTTTGTCTTCTTCTCTCCATTTAAAACAACAAATATTGCGTTTCTTCCCGGTATTGCGTGAGAAAACGGCGAAAAAATTCTTACAAAATTACACCTATATCTGTAATGGTCATGCGAATTCATTGAAATGGACGCGGAAATGTACAAGCGCAGACATTTTTTGCGATACATCATTGCCAGTCTATTTATTGGTTTACGTCGATCATATTTGTTTCTCTTTCTGTATTATCGAACAAGTGGAAACAAATGTTATTCGGGTTCGAAAAAGTCGCGCGAACGTAAACTAATATAATTTGAAATGAAACATTCAACAAATACCTGATATACATATTTTATCCTCAACTCAATGATCATTTTTTTATCTTTCCATGTTTTTGCACCGCATACTATGTATGTCAATGTCATTGAACCTTGAGCGTTAAAATTACGCATGTAGGTGTACGTTCTGCATAATTTGCTAGTTACTTTTTTTTTTTTCACCTATGATTAGGTATAGACATAGTTACTGGTCTCTACAAAGTTGACGTCAAAACTCCTGAAACTTTGAGCCTGCCGTCCTGGCGTCTTGCAATTTGCTATTAACTTCTCCTCACATCCATTCGATGATGTCTGTTTGACGAGTTTCAAGAATTATGAATTCTCATTCTGAGTAGGTGTAATATGCGTTGCTGAATCATCATTATTATTATTATTATTATTATTATTATTACTATTATTCAACGTCACGTAAAACTCATCAAAGTTTTCTTTATACCTGATATACAACGGACGATGAAACGATTAAAAGATGCGCAGAAGTTAACGGAAAATTGAAAAATAAAACGATTTTGCAATCGAGTTCATTTATTTTCCATTTTTCTTCTGTTGTCAAATGATCGCGTTCCAGCGTTCGCTCGTTTAATTCAAAATTCCAACAATTTTTGTCTTACAATTTGTTGATAAAACGAAAATAACAACAGCTGCGCATTCGATCATTTCCTCGGTTTATCAGGTACCTATGTGTGTTTATGGATATCGAATTGTGTTCCGCCTGCAATAGGACTTTGAACATTTATCAAACGCAAGTATAATATCCGAATTCCAACTGCGAGGTATATATACCGTTGATATACTCGAACTGCGAACGTGCTTTCATAATAGATAGTAACGCAGAAACGGGGAAAACAAAGGGAAAGAACAGAAAAATTCTGGGTTTTAGGATAGAAGAGTTTCAATAAGAAATGCCCATCGCAAGTCTTCATACCTTATATCTTGCGTATAATTTGTTCCCGTCCTTCCACTGCTGCACGAACCTTGACTTTGAAGAGGGGAATCACGACCTTCCGCTAGAAGTGTCATTGTTCTGCGTGAACTTATTTTACTGTTCTTCAAATCTTTGTTTTTCGACATTCAAATATTAGAAACAATGGAATGAGGCGAGGAAAAAGAGACATCAGTCAATGACAATCATCTATGATTATTCATTGATCGAGTTTATTGAAATACGTTTATTTTCTTCTTCTGCTCGTGAAATTCTAATTTGCTGTAAAAATTGATGCATGGTATCGACACGCCCGGCATGTTGGTGACAGGTTTATTGTAATTTGAGAAACTTTATGTAATTCTATAGGTATACCTTACCGGATATCCTTGACCAATCTATTGCGCATAATTCGATGTGTCAGAGCTGCAATTAATCCGTGCGATAATTTTTGTCTTGCCACATATCTCTTTGTTTGCTCTGTTATACTCACCCGAGTGTATATCTTTCATCCATTATCATCTGTAAGAAAGGGTGGAGAAAGGAAAAATAACTTATTCACACATTTATAATTGGTACTTCAATTGATTGGTGCATTCGTTGAATAACTGATTGGATATCCCGCGGCCTGATGCATAAATAATATACGTTATGTAGATAAACGGCGAGAAATGAGAACCAGCTGTGCATAGATCGAATCGAATCTAGTCCGTTCAACCGTTCATTATAGGTATTCGAAACAATTGAATTTCAAAAATGTTCAGTGACTACATCAGGAACAAAAATAAATAGAATTTATTTTTAGCAACTGTTTATTTTTTACAATTTTCTTGCGTCCAGTTTAAGTTGAAAATTGTCTATTGGCTAGTAGCACTTCGGGGCGGTGATCAGATCGTCGATATTATCAAGAAACAAAAATACGACAAGATCTCGTATTTCTAACATCGATAGATAAAATTTGATATCATCGATTCGAACCAAATAGTCAACGTGCGATAACGATCGTGAGTCAAATATCAACTGATTTTATTATTGTCATTATTATCGTTTCTATCATACGATCGCGATCGATAAACGGAAACCTATCAATCTCGAAGGTATGTAGATTCTACGCACAACTTTTATCTACGAAACAAAATGAAACAGAGTGAAATGTAATATTCCCACCGATAATTTTATCTCACCATATTTTTCATTAATCTTACGTGTATATGATCGTTACATGATCGTCGACGTCATTATTTATATTTATGCTGCGCATATGACTCGCATATCTATAACTACGCGGATCCGAGCACGCGTCTAACTAATTATTATAATCACGTCGAAAATCGAAAGATGTGTGTCCTTACCATCACGCATCTAAACGCGATTATAGCTAAACATCGTCAAAACCGGAGATCGGTTTGGCACTCGTTACGTATTGGCGAGCACGTTCAATCAGGATAGTAGACCAGAAGGAAAAGTCGATTATCTTTTGCTGTCTCTGTTTCGTACAGTCTCGTTTCTATGATACTATTCCTTTCACAGATGGAATGGAATGGAATGAAAATCAAAAAGTAAAAGAAGAAAAACAAAAAAAAAACAAAAAAAAGCAAGAATCATATAGGTTTCCCAAATTTGTACAGATCTGTGTATGCATAACCATCAATCTGTTTTTTGTTTCTCTTATGGCTGCTCATATGCAGCCCTGAAATGTTAGACAACGAGAGTATAGCACACTCCTCTTATAACTTAGCGAATAACTTGAACTCTTGTACAGGTACTATCTTTATATAGGTATATATGTATACATATATATATATATATGTATATTAGTACGAAACCTTACGGTTGGAAATACATACCTATAGGTATATACATAATATACGTATATACGTAGTTATATCTAGATAGATGCTATAATACTTCCAAGTCTGACACAGTTACGGTTATTTGAAATGTTACGTGATGCTTCTTAGGTTCTCACAAGAGTCACCCACTACATGTGCATAAAATAATTTTCCATACAGCTATATCCGTTTCACGGACCGGGAAAAATAGGTATACTTATCACTTGTTAGCTGGCTATATGTATACAGTATGGATGAAAGGGCCATTCACTCGAGGAACGATCGAGAAATTTCATGATAAATCGCAAAGAAATCAACGAGAAATCGTTAGGAACAATTGAAATCCAAATACATACACGGAAATCTGGCATACGGATGATTTCTGAGGATATCTATCGATTTCTTGTAAATTCCGGTGATTTTCTTCGATTCTCAACGAATCGCCCAGTATTCTGTCATTCATTCTCAGCGATTCCCACAAACTGGAAATCACCTACAGACAAGGAAATATAGCCCGTCGGTACGATCGATAATAATATTTTGGGAACAAATTCTCTGCAACGCAATTCGGAGTCGATCCACAGAAATCTTAATTATAGGCCGATATCGATGTATGCACGTATATACGTAACAAACATGTTTATGCTTCACTGTTCACGATCGCAACCGCGCCGGCTAAAGGACGTAAATAATCATCGAGAATAAAAATCGAAAGTATAGAATATAACCCGTCATTTTCATATCTCGCGGCTCATTATTAAGTACTAATCTTCGTATACACTGGAGATAGAACTTCTTCGTTCCGATGACCCCTCAAGGTGCCATAGAACTCGCTATCTTGAATGTACGGAAATCGCTTCAAAAACGAGAATCGTAAATTTTCGCAAACGACTCGATCGATTTTAAAGAAACTTTGACAATTCATTCAGTATGATGGCAAGAATTGGCTGAATATCTCACTCCTTCGAAAAATCTATCGAATACGATGAAAAATAATATTACTTCAATTAGCTAGGTTAGATTGTCGGCGGAGGCGCCAGTGGCCTCTTAAGCGAGGAAAAAACAAAAAATAAGAAGTTCTCATGCTGTTTCATCAGTTATAAGATTTTACATTATCCATCTATCCTCGACCTTATAGGTATTACAATGTGTGTGGATTTATAACTTCACGCGTTGGCTTTAACCTCTGAACAATCTATTCGAAGGCGAAATAAGGGTTTCCATATGTATATACATGTATATACATACATATAGCTACAATCTACGGTAGAAACAGTATCTCGTATTTTCTCGTTAACTACCAATCACCAACGAAATCCCTTCGTTAGTCGCCGCGGTGTTCTTTTTTTTTCTTTTCTTTTTTCTCCTTTTTCTTTTTCTAACCAACCAAAGCTTCGGTATTACGGGTGTATAGGGGTATACAATATATACCTACCAAACGTATGAAGCCACTATAATCCTATTAGGTTTGGGATTAATCTGGCTCAAAACAACAGTCAAGAATCATAGAGGAATAATCGAGTTTTAGGAAACCATCAGTTAAATCTTATCAAATTCGCTCACCGGTACTATGCATATACCTATGTCTATGTTTCTATTCAGCTTCCATTCTTTCTCATTTTTCGTTTCGCCTATTTTGGTCTCTGTTTTTGGTCGGCCCATTTGCGAAAGAGGGATTGAATTACTGCGGCTCGAAGTATATCTCGGATCATTTTGTAAGATATACCTATGATACATTAGAGGTAGTATTTGGATAGTCTGAAGTACACTGTGACACAGATTCAAGAAGCACATCCTTCGGAAGGAGTAGGAAGATGAAATCGTATGAACGACAAATGAAAAGGAAATTAAACTCGTGAGAATCTTATATGTATTTTATATAATTTAGGAGACATTAGGTAAATTATTAGCCTGACATAGGTATGTATGTACAGTGGTAGCTATTTATATTGTATGTGCTAGTATATTTTACCTCGCACTTCAAAGAAGAATCCCCGAAAGCTTATGTACTTTCGATATTGACATAATTTGATTCGACCCAGTTTATCTCATAATTGATGGATATATAGGTACATCTTGAGTGTATAGGTATTCGCTGCAGTCAGAATGTCAACAGACGTTTCAGCAGCGATTTTGATTAGCGTTTTCATAATGATAAGATATTTAAATGGGCATAAAATGTGTTGAGGTGATGGCGAATCGTATACCTATGTCTACAATACTCGCTGTCCAATCCCAATCTGCACTATATTCGATGTTTTATGATTATCACAAATTCGGATTACAAGAAAATTGAATTTTCATTTCAGTGTAGACTATATCCTATGTCTCCGGATAAATGTGACGTTCGCAGGTTTGTTTTCGGATCCATTTCCGCATATACTTACTCCACTCATAATTTGATTATTATTATTATCTTCATTCAATTAACCAAGTATCGGACAAGGTCAAAAATGTCATTTAAATGATGAATATAGCCATCACACAGGGCGATTCAGTTGGACCGCCTGAAAGTCTGAAATAACAGATTCCTCGTTGAAATATTGTCAAGTGAACGTTGATAACGTTGGAGAGTTTTGAGCACGGGGCCACGTGATCGATCTTGGAATTTTTATTTAAGAATCTCGGCCTCATTTGTTCACAAAACTTCGAATCTACTCGGATTTTCTTGCAAAATAATTGTAGTGGTGTCAGAAAGTGCGCTCTGGTCAACCAGATTCGGAAGATCATCGTAATAATCATGAGTTTGATAATTTGTAAAATATAACCTCAAATCCCGTCTCGCAGCGAAATGTATACAGTAAAAATTCGTACGATACTTACGTTGCCTCAGCTGACCAGAGCGCACTTCCTGACACTGGTGAACATTATTTCACACAAAATTCCAAATCGATTTGAAGTTTTGCGAAAAAACGAGAATGAGATTCAGAAAAAACCCTGATATCGGCCGCTGATCCCTTGCTCGAAACTCCTGAATGTAACAGAATCATGAGAAATAATATCAGCGCAAATTTTTCGATGAAGACAAATTTCAGTCTTCCCAAATCGGGCGCTGGCGTTGTTGATTCTCGAAATGGTAAAAAGAAAAAAAATAATAATCGAAAGTTTTCAGAATCGGAAAATTTTCGACGATATTATTTTTCTCGATTCTGTAATTGCGATAACGCTATCGACTTCAGCCCTATGAGAATCTCTATAGACTGAAGACAATATTACCGTGGAGAAACACGAAAGTCTTTCATTTTAGTCTTTCAGATTTTCACGAGGAGCTATTTTTCAACTTTTGCGCTGTCAATTGCGTGTCACCACTCGATTCGGTAATTTTCCGGCTCGAGATCGGCGAAGCGCCCGAACAACATGCTCTCGCAAAATTCGCCTTGCTCTGCATGAAAATGAAAGTGAATTTTTTTAAATCAAAGTGACATTTTTTTACTGGTTCAAAAAACTCGACTCATCGAGGGAAACAAAAGTCTCAAATGAACCGATAGTTCGTAAATGAACCCCCGTTTCCTGGTTTTCGTTAACTTCCAAGATTTTTTTCTGGTCGAAAGGTTCAATTTGCGACCCAATGTTCCCTCCGAGAGTTTTGCTCCACTTGATAAGTATAATTTCTTGCGCCAATACAGAAAAACTAACCTCAGATTTCCACCAGGTAAAGAATAATCTTGCGATAGCATGTTGTTGGGGCTCTCCGCCGATCTCGAGTCGGGAAATCACCCGGCATTGTGGTGACCGATAATTATTTTCCACCCTTTACATATTACACTATTGCGGATGAAAATCTAATCTCACATTTCATATTACACATGTATAATGTTCAATATACGATAAAAAATTATTGACCGATCGATCGTATGTATCCATATCATTTCTCAATGTATTATACCTATATCTATCCCGCCGTCTGCGGTCGCCGAAAAAAGCTATCAAAATATTCTGTCTCATCAGCCTAATGGTTTTTCAATATCGTGATAAATGGTTTGATAAAAGTGTCAGATTTATTGAACGTCCAGACTCGGGTTGATGTAATTTTTTCCAATGAGAAATAACCTCTCGCTCTTCTTCTCTTTCATTTTTTCCTCACTTTTCTTACATATTTCCAATAAATCTCATATACCATTATGTTCCTTCTACGATAAAATTCTTCTGGTTCTGCGTGCGTGTTTTTTTTTTCCCCCCACCGTTCTTATATATATACATATCGTATATATAGGGAAAAGTAAATAATATATATATATATATGCCATGCATGTATCGTTATTGAACAACGTTGTAGAAGAGTGTTGAATTCTGGCAATCTTTTAGAGTGCTCTTTAGAACAATTTTCTTTTCCTCCTCAACCTTAGCCACAGAGGTAGTAGGGTTAGTAAGTCAGAATATCTTATACTTTTAGTGATGGTGAATTTGTCTCAGAGTTTCCTTTCGGTCTGTATTTCTTGCTGTATGGTTATACATATGTAATGCAGTAAAATATATAAAACATACGTAGTACGAGTATACATACAGAGCTGGATCGTGTGGATCGAACGGACGCCACTTAACCTCAATAATTATAGGCTGACACTACTCGACGATACTCAACATCCGTGTAGCACATTTTGTATACTGTACGTAGTATACACACGAGTTAGTAGGCGAACTGTAGGATTATAATAATAACGGGAATGGACTGAAAAATTGTGCCTGGAATATTGAAATTTTCATTACAATTAGTCAGTCCAATGGAAAATTTAGGACACATTTTTCCATATTGCTACGGAATTGGATACGTCAATTTTTTTAGTATATTATACCAGACCTATGCTTGGAAAGAAACAAGAATGAACCATGTTTGAATACATACCCATCGATCGCGTGGAAAGTATGAACAATGGAAACACCTATGTTACACGATGTATGTATGACGAACAACGTTCACATGAAACCCACGAAGAAACAATTGTTTCTGATACAATCTACTAATGAGCATTCATACATACTTTTTCTCGAGTTGAGATACGGTGGGCAAAAGTGTATATAACGAGCCGCACGAAACATGTGTCTACGTCAATTTGATTGTCGCATATTTAGGTACATTATAGCTTAAATTCCAAATCCCTTCAGCTTGCCTTCCTCCTTCTCTCCTCATCTCCGCTCTTCGCCTTCCCTCGTTCTCGCCATTTCTCCTGCCGAGATCTAATTTAGTTTACTCGCTATTGTGTCGCTTGAGACAATCCTATCTAGTGGTATTCCCGCACTCGCGCGGTTGTCGACAAAACTTATTTGTTCCCGTTTTTCTCCTCTATTCTTGCCTATTTTTTTTATTAAAAAATAATGACACCTTTCATCTCCGTTGTTAGCTAAATTCAAATTATTATCGTTTGGATTGTTGCCACTATACGCAATTATATTTTTCATACAAGAGATTTCTTTTTACGCCCTTTCCATCTCTTATGCTCTGTACCATCCTCATCTCTTGCAGTATGTAGGTAACTACTCACTGCAGAATCTGATTCGATGACGCTTGAACGCGGGGATCGGGGCGACAGTTTTCCGCGTGTTTTAGCCGTGTGTGTGGTTTTAACACGTGAATGGCAATAAATTCTGTCGCGCTCCCTTTTTCGTTAATAAAATTGTCACCACTATCGCCATCGTTCTGTTGCTTCTGGAGACGCTCAAACGTCCTTAAAGGGAATTCAAAGTTACCGTTGGCAACCTAACCTAGCTAACATAGGAAATATTCATTTTCCATCGAATTTGATCAATATTTAAAAAAAGTAAAATACTCAGCCACTTTCTGCCACCATGCTCAACGAATTCTCGAAGTTTCATCAAAATCGATCGTGTCGTTTGCGAAAATTTACGATTCTCCTTTTCGAAACGGTTCCTGTACATTAAGGATAGCTAGTCCAGATTCCCCTCAAGGGATGGAAAACTTTCCGTGACGGGCACAGGTATAATTTATACTCTATATATATGTTGACTTGAAAAAACAAGCTGGGCACGTGAATTACAGCTCACCATGTGCTCCTCAAAAGTACTCAAAGAAGCTTCAGCAATTCCCGTAGCCACCTGCGTGCACTTATGTACACACATATATACGCGGACTTTCCTTTCCTTGCGAAGAACTGAATCATTCTCTTGCCACGGTGCATTTCTTTGTTTTATTTAGTCGTCGATACTCATATCACGCGCCGTTTCTTTTCCATCTTTCCGTTAGTGGACGAAAAAAGCAGCCTTCAACTGCTGCGATTCGTTCAAAGTCAGATTATATTCCAGCTTACTTTGAACTCTTTACCATTTATAAAACCAAAGGGAAGGTTTCCATCGATTTCGATCTGCTCAACTCCATAACGAGGAGCACGAATCTCGTATCGGAAGAACATTATTATCGGTATTTTTTCCTTTGTCCTTTTTCTCTCTCTTTCTTATATAATGAGAATAAAATGAATTACATTCAGGACGAATTCGGGCGTTTCTATTCACGTTCGACGAATTCGAATCTGGATCAATTTTTCATTTTCATTCAGTCATGGAAGTGACAAACAGAGGAAGAAAAAATCTGAAGAAGGAGAAATTGGTGAAAACCAGAAACACGTAACCCCACGAGATATGTATACCCAACCATCCCATCTCCGCAAAAAGCAATTTATTATCTCTCATTCAGTTCGGATGACTTACCGTAGAGACTTGATTGAGGGAATCTTTTATACCGCTATATCAAGACATATTATAATTCTTTGGTATATAAAGCTGAAATCTCGGCTGAAATACTATACGGGGACACACGAGGAGAAATTTGTGTTCTGAATTTAACTTTTTGCTTTTCAAGCATCTAAGCTGTTTTTAATTGATTTTTCTATTTATGTACAAGAGGCCGAACGATTTGTTTCGAAGTTAATTGACTACGGCAACTTTCAGCTAGACGTTCATCAGCACCTTTTACTTCCAGAGTGGTAGAATATAGTTCGTAAATTGTACATAACATATCCAGTTTCGGGTATGCATAAAGTAGCTATGATTATGTCCTACGCGATTCAAAGCACGATATCTACAGTGGAAAATTATCGTTATCGGGGTTGATGATTTAATCATTCATTGATTCATTGATTCATTTATATTGATAATAATTTAGTGATTTAATTCAGACTCCGCAGACTATAGTAGATTTAAATGAAACGCAGGTATTACTTACCCTTGCCAATAATTTCAAATGGATATTTTCCATACCCAATGAAATATTTATTATCTCTTCAGTCAAGTAACGATCACTATCGCTATAAAATTTTGTTCGTCAAACTACTTGTCGATATCATATTACGAACAATTCGATCATAAGAATAATGACGATGATAATGAACGACTGTTGAATATTGTTTTAAATTTGGATGACTCCTTTGCATTAATTGTTCCGTTGCCTAATACATATAATGCATGTATATTGCTACCTAGTTTGAGGCTCTCTTTTATGATAGATTTAGGGGCAATGAAAATTCGTGCGCTCATTCATTTATTCAGTGATGAATCTGCGCACATATACCTACCTATTATAGGTATAAGGAGAACTTTTTGTGATATAACGAATATCGTTGTTTTTTCGTTTTCTCTCATCTCACGGGTATAATAATTCGTTGAAACTTCTTCCCACAAACTTGATTATTCAATCGACGCTGTTATTTATAGTAAATACTCGGTCGATATCAATAATTATAATAGATATTCAAAGATGAAAGGCAGCGCGCGGACGATGAGATTTTATAAAATTTGAATAGAAACTGGTTCGATATCGGAAAATTTCTTGGAATATATTTGAATTATTCAATATTACGGTCACCAGTAATCTCGCGGCATGGAGAAAAGCGCAGGCCTCGGGGCGTACGACTTTTTCCGACTTTTTTTTGGCAAAGTGCGACTTTTTTCACGTGAATCATGACTTTTCGTTTTTTCCCGTTTTTCCGCTTTCAGAGTATTTTCAAATAACGGAAAAAAATATCTTCGTCGGTAAAATGGTATAATATTTTAATATCTTTAATTCCAAAGAAACTATGCTTGTCGGTGAAACAGAATCATTATTGACTTATTATTATCAACCCGTTCAGAGAATTTTTAATGATTTCAAGCTAGTAATCACGTGAATTTATTTTATCCGACTGGTGACATTCTACACGTCTAATATTACGTTTCTCACACATAAGCCTTTGTATAAGAACCTAATGTTGAAAACTTTCATCTCTGAAATCAAACGGTAGTTCAAAAAAATCGAATAGGAGATGTATAATGCATAATACTGTTGAAAATACGTGACTCAAGTTCTTTCTTAACGATTGAACAAAGGAGCAATTCGTCCGACTACTACCTCGAGGTTCTCGAAAAAAAGGGCCTAGCCCCGGGTAAGCATGCCAAAATTGCCCCGACAGTTTATTGACCGGCATTTGGACCAACATTTTCGCGATCGAAGAAGTAAATTTCTCCTTAAATTTTAACCCCCTAACCCTATTATCTCACCCCCATGCCATTGATTGTATTCATTTTCTTTTTTTCGTATCAGTCAGAGATTGAAATTCGAAATAAATCACGGACAAGGATGTCGTCGAAATACATGAGAAAACATTTTTTCCACTCAATTTGGTACCAAACGCGAGTTTTCATCAAATGATAAAGATTTTAAAACGTGTTTCTCATGGGTGAATTTAGATGCACAGCTACCAAAATTTTTATAGAACACCGTCACCAGTCAACATAATACCATTCTAAATTTTTACGGATTCTTCGAGTTGATACGCCATTGTCGAAAAAAATTGGCACCGGTTTTTTCCGCTGTTTCTGGGGGCTGGTCATCGTGTAAAAATTTTAATCCAGTCTTGGCAGTTAGCACTCGTCATCGCCATTCCAATGATCGAATATGTCGACGACCCAGTGGAATATCACATTAACTCACGTTCAGCTCCAAAACCGTGCACTGAGATAAAAAATTGTTTGAATGAAATGAACGGTACTCCCGACGTTGCTCAGAGAATATTTAATCATTGTAAATTACATTTCCTTGGAGCATATAAACGATTGTTCAATTCGAGGTGATGTTTCTCTTGCAACGATATAATTACTCAAACTGGATGAATATATCCATTCAGAGTGAATAAATGCTCTGTTGGCACTATTGGAAGCGATACCTATATATTGGTTTCAATTATATTTGTTTCTCAGTCATAGTATCTCGCGCCCGGCTCCAAAACCGCAATATATCCAGGAATTTTCGCTCTCTTGTTAATTGATCACAATGCGCTTCACCTGGCCATTATCTTCGCTAATGCCTGTGACTATTGAATAGAAATCGATATCATGTATATCACATATTTCTTAAAAACAAAAAATAGAAGACAAGATCATTATTGACGGGACGTCTACCTTGATCCGCGATAATTTTGGATGAATCACGAAATTTCTCATACAAAGTCCCACTCGCTCGGCCTTAATAACAATTCAAAATTTGAGGAAAACAAATTTTTCGGAAATACATTACGCTGTTGGAGTCGAACGTGATATACTGCGATTTTCCACTGGACCGGCGACATATTCGTTCATTGTAATACTAATGACAAGTGCGAAGTGTCAAGACTGGATTAAAATTTTTACGCGTTGACCAACCCCCAGAAATGGCAAAAAGAAAAACGTTTCTCATTTTTTTTCACAGTGGCGGATCAACTCGTAGAATCTGTGAAAATTTGGCATGACGTATTGATTGATGACGGTGTTCTTTGAAAATTTGGGCAGCTGCGCATCTAAGTTTACCCGTAAAAAACACGTTTAAAAATTTTTATCATTTGATGAAAACTCGTGTTCGGCGCCAAATTGAGTGGTAAGATAAATTTCTGTTCCAGTGTAATTTTAGTTTTGTTGAACACTTTATGCGACTTTTTTTGAAGATTCCATGCGACTTATGCAACTTTTTTTAAGACTCATAGTCGCTCCGAGGCCCGAAGAGTGGTGTATTCATTTCCGAAAAATTTTCTAATTTCTCAACGAAAGAAACAAAATTAAAAGAAAAAACAAAAGAACAGCAAACTTGGAAATTTTTCCGCCAATTTCATTGAAATTTGACTGCTTGTATAGTTTATCGACAGAATTATCCCGTTCATTTTGTTCCCTTTTTTTTCTTTACTAAACATAATTTCGTTTTCTATTTCTACGATTTCGAAAGCGCGTTATACAATGGGCGAAAATGCAATCAATCGAAAAGGATGCTACTGCCCTACGATACAGTATAACCTACGTAAATTTCGTTGTGATATACTAGACGTTTGTTTTTCATTCGATGATAGATATTTTTTTATTACAATTTACAGTTTCAGTTCAGATAACGATATACGCTCGTCAGTGAAGTATTTTATTATTTTCTGCGTAGATTTTTTCCTTCTTCGCCTACGCAACAGTTATTTCATACTAGCGTACAATATATGATATTTGTTCGTAACCGATTAGGAATGACGTTTGGAATGGAGAGAAAAATCAGATTTGCGTCAACGGCATACGATCTATATATGCAATAAGTATGATAAAATAACCAATCGCTTTCAAGGAATAAAATCTTCGTCTATAATGAAATAACATGATTACACTTATATTTATCGAAAAGATAAGTCGACGCATGAACTTTTAGAATCGCGTAACGCGGACGCAACGACAAAGGAAGAGTATCAGGAACGAATGTCGAATGATTAACGTGTCCGTATAGTACATTGCGAGACACAACTTCCCCGTTGGCTTATATAAGCATATACCTATAGCTATACATACGTCGAACTCAAATTTCAATATTTTCAATGACAATTCGTCAATTGTCTTTATTTTTGTTTCCAAATGCTGCGGTAACGGAAGTCAATCGATCGATCGTATATTCAATCGAGGGTCAAGTCAACTTGTATGTGGAAATCATCGTTTCATTTATTTCCCCTCCGAATTATTTGACAACAGATATTACATATTCTTATCGAGATCAACTTTCCATGAGTTTTGAGCAATATCGATCAAATCATTTGTAATATAATTCACTTATGTATCATACGGAAGAATACAAAATGTACAAAACACACGCATACATTTTCTGAATAGATCCTGCCCCCCCCCCCCCCCCCCCCCCCCCCACTTTTTTCTCTGCTCCCAATACATATTGGTAATAATTTGACGTCAACTAATTTCAGTAACTAACAGAAAATCCCTACGTCAGCGCCGATAGAGTTACCTATGTAGCACGTGTCGTTATTTTAAATCTCTAGTCATTCGATCTATACGGCTTGCATACCTATTTGAAATTCTAATGCTGACGTTTACATCACGTATTTTCTCTCCTGCGTAACTATACGGCGTGTATATACAATAATATATATATATACGATGTACACATCCGTACATATATACCTATCCTATCGTCAGCATAGCAGGAATGGGACGAAGCGGAAGTAAAAGCAGCTTACGCACAAAGTACATCACATTGTTTTCACTCCATCGTGTTCACGATCGCGCTATGCTTCCCGTAGTTAACTGTACTCATTTTATATCAGGTACTTGCGAAAGTTATATACTGGTTTTATTGTTGTTGTTGTTATTGTTAGTGTTTTGCTGATTCTTTGTTCATCTCCGGTTCAATTATCACTATATGATCACCAATTTCACTTGCAATTCTGATAAATGGTTAATCGCGAAAAAATATGTGCAAACGGAAATATTCTGTTTTACCTGTTTTTCTTTTTCTTCCGTTTTTTCACTCTTTCAATCTTTTTTACGATCACCAATTCCGACTGTGATTCTAATTGGTAGTTAACCGCAAGGAAATCTTTGCATAAGAAATCTATTGTTCACAAGTATTCTGGCTTTTTTTATTGTTGCTTTTGTTTTTTGTTCCATTATTTCCGAAGATAGCATATTTCTAGTTTTTACAGACTTCATTTATGCCACCTTTGACGACAGAAATATGAAACTTAATGAATGTACTAGACGATTAATATATTCTTTTAATTTGACTTTGTTTCTTCCTACTTTTTTATCTTGGTCGTACAAGTTGTTGTCAATTCTGAAGAAGATGACAATAAATTGGAACAAAAGAACTTGAGTAAATTAATAGAATACATCCGTGAATAAATAGTTTTTTTTTTTTTTTTTCTCAATTGTAGAAAAAAGTTGAAACAAAGGAACACTCGAGTCTGAAGAATATCTGTAGTATACTGTATATTTGTATTAACAAACTATCGCTGACGTTGCGGTTATCGGTATTTCTATTTTTTGTTTATATTTTTTCCTTCTCTTTTCTCTCTTGAACTAGTTAGATAAAGCCGCCGAAGGTGAAAGGTCGGTTTTAGTAACAACAAGTACGATCAGTAGAACCAACGCTTTGTCGATCATGGTTTTGCATAAATTATTACTATACTTCAGCCATCATAGCTGCCCACATATTTTATATCGGAGTATAAATTACGCATCGTTTCCTGTGACCCTGTGCGAAACTATATTCGACAAGATTCCTCCTGTTCCGCCTGTATATATAACCGATGGAAATTGAAAATTGAGAGAGGAAAAATTGATAAGAAACAAAAAACATCTGACTCGTTGATATAATATGGTATGATTTGTTAAGTTAGTATTTATTGGTTACATGCATACATTCACGTGGGATAATTATGTATGAGGCTGCATAAGTTAAACGTTGTGTTCGCATAGAAATATCTCGAATTCCTGTGAACGTAACCTGCTTCTATGCAAATATGGTACACAATACGCGTGTATAAGGTATATATACGTAATAGATACATACGTAGGTACAAAACGCAGCGTTTATCGCGGAAACTCGTATACATATACATACCGAGAGAGTTTCTTGAAACCTCACGGTCGAAGCGCGCGAATTTCGACTTGCTATTTTCTGATTGGCTGACAAAATGCCAGTCAACGCGCACTAACGTACGTTAACTCCCTAGAACCGGCTGATAGGTGTCAGTTCACGAGAGGGTATGTTCGTTGCTTTGTAACGGACGTGAGACGCATGAGCTGGAGTTAGTTAAAATCAGCGTTGCTCAAATATTAAACTTGAAATGTTTATTAAAAATAAAACAATGCACATCTTTCAAGTTGTGAACGGTGCTAATTATCTCTATCTGCGAAAGATTGTGTTTCCTAACTTTTTCAAGTCAACTCATGGACTTTGAATACCTGACACACAGACCTGACTGAGATTTTTTATTTATTCGACTTAAGACGATTGTGACAAAAAAATCTATCGTTGTCGAACTTTCAGTGACTAGATTTCTCGATCGACGGAATTTAGTTCATTTTCATTTTCAACATACTCGAAATAACAAAAATAATCATTCTCGTTTAAACAAAAATAGCAGAGGTCACTGATTAATCGCTTCCAATTATTCGATTAATTCGTAATAACCATCAGTAGCACAATCTTCAAGGGCTGCTACTTACGCTACGGCAAACGTAACATAACCTCTCGACATTTCATAGCCAGCTGTCTGCAATAGCAGACGCGATTCGCAATTCAATCATCCTAGTAAGATTTTGACGAAGTTGGCCGCCTGTACAGACTCGGCGCCGGCGCAGTCTGAGCGGGAGGTATCAAGAAACTCTCTCGGTATATCATTTATTTAATTTTTGTTTGATCTTATGTTTTCAGATAACTGCAGCACGCTGCTTTCGCTGTACTGCAACGGTGAGAAGAGAAAAGGGGAAAGGGAATTCTTCTACTGAGAAACTTGAGAAGAAAATAAAAATACCTGGGTATACATAATAATAAAAGAAAGTTAAAGCTGAGAGAGTACAGGGGCGGCGGGAGAACGTCGAGTCGGACAAAACTTATAATTAAATTCGCCGAAGCAGTATAATAATTCAAGATTTTCACGCAACAATAAACAACAAGGAACAAGAAAAAAAAAAAAAAAAAAACCTCGCGATTACATCAGGAGAAAAAACTTGAAAGAGAATAAAGCATTTTAAAACTTGCGGAAACAATTGAAGCAAATAAAACAAAACAGAATAACAGCTACAACGAACAAAATTGTGTGAGATTTTGGATAGTACTGAAGCAAAATAATAAAACGACAGCTGTATAAACGAATTGAAGAAACACTACGCGTAGATTGCGACAGACGTGGCAAAAGGAGGAAAAAATAGAAAGAATTACCAAAGAGAGCGAAAACCGTGTAAAATAATTTCGAATTGTTTATCTTCCATAATATATACAGTTATATATTTGTGAAAATGATGAGCAGAATGATTCTTCAGGAGCCGGGCTGGAAATTGGACAAAAAAGGTTCGTCGTTATTTTTACGGAGGGATAGCACTCAGCTGAGATCAGCACGCGTTAGATTTTGCTGCGATGTTGAAATACGTGAATTTGAACGAGACGAGGATTTTATTGTCGAAAATGAACCTGCGGAACCCGCTGCCAGTCCTTTTGCAATGTGTGCAAGTTGCCTGGCCGCCTTATGCGTGACCGTTATTCTACCTTGGCTTTTGATCGGTGGTTGAAAAAACAAACGAATAACAAAGGAAAAGATATGGAAAAAATGTGAAGACAAATTTTCTCAACTTGATCCTAGGGTGGTATAAATGAAATTCGACGATTTGTTGTGATATACAAATTTCGGAATCGAATGTGTCAATATGTATAGAAAAATGAACGTTTACGAAAATTATTTGTTTTAGATGGTAATTTATTTTCAATTTTTTCTCTATCAATTCGCGAAGTTTTGGTGTACATAAGATATCCGTATATTTTGTTGACTTTTATTGCCTACCCAACTAAGCAGTTAGTATGCTCATTATTGCTATAGCGTCGGGAGGAATTGACTGAATTGAATTATGGTACGCCGAGAACTGTGCGACCTTTGGCAGAGAATGAAAACTACCGGAAATACTACCCTCGCCAATTTGACAGGAGCCCGAAGGCACCTTCAACCTGTGTTTTCATTTTGTGAACAAATGTCGATAACAAAGAAAATACTCTTTGACCGTAGAGTGAGAGAGATTGGTTTCCCACAAATTTATTGATAGTATACTCGAATGGAAATGTAACCGTTAGATAAACGGTTCAGCAGTGATATATATCAAATAACTTTTCGGCTCAAATGTCATTTGGTCGTGTTTTTATTTGTTTTGTATTATTAATTTGTACAGGTATTATTATAAAGAATAAATGGAGAAGCTCTTCGTCTCGAAAAGTATCACAAGAATACAACGGGATATTATTTTTGCATTATAATATTTGGTTTTCGTAGACCTAATTCGCAGATGAGGTACAGAAGTTTATAACGTTGGGACGACGAAATCACGAAAAATAGTATCAGCCGTTTTGGAACCTAAACGTACGTTTCAGTGAAAAACACGAGTTTTGCTGTTATTTGCAAAGAGGAATTTTTAATCTCATTAGAATTTATCGCTCAATGTATTCACGTAGATTTATTGGAAAACTTGATTTCGAATAATGTGTAATATCGACTAGATGATGCGAATGAATTTTGCCAAAGATGAATAATGTACATATTCGTAATCTTCGCAGGCTTTGAATACATTGCAATTTCGTCACGAGTATACCGTGACGTTATACCTGTATACCTACACATAGAATTATAAAAGTTCGTCATATTTTTATGATTGTTCAAATAATATAAACGAACGCAGTGTGTGCGGTTTGGGTATTATTTTACAATACATATAGGTATAAGCTACTTTTAAGAATCAAAAAGTATTCCACGATATGTACATGTACAGAGTGACCCGGAATTGAGTTCGAGATTCTTAACGGGGAGATTTTTCTTTGATAAAAACGGGGCCAAAAATCCTCATCAATTCTTTTCCAAAAGTTATCGACGTGTTCTTCGTTACGTGTTTGCAGTGTGTCGCGGCCTTTGATTGCGCGCTTGTATTCCACACATCGACGAGCACCCGTTCATAGAATAAGTGTCATTGGCCAATCTTCGATCGACCTTAAAAAAATCTGAGCATTTTGAAAAACAGAATTGATGAGGAAATTTCAATCCCGTTTGTAACGAAGAATAACCTGTCGAAAATCTCGGCGTCAATCCCGGATCACTCTGCATACTATGGTATAGTACGTATAATATTATGTAATATGGTCAAGTCTTCGCATGTATGAGTACGTTAAAATATAATAGAAAAGAGTATGATATTTTTAATAAAATATATATAATACAAACGAAGGGATGAGATATCCTTTTTACTTCATTCACTGATCATTCATGCGTTCCAAAAGTTGGATAATTCTCCGCCAGCGCGATTGCGAATTTGAAAAAGCCAATAGCAGAACTAAAGAACAAATTGAAAGAGACCAACTCCGGATTCGTGGGTGATGAAAGCATTCCGATATCAATGTACCTGATTATGATGTAGCTAGCAAGATCAGTTAGTAAATTCGGTTGCTCACTCGAGCTATGCTCGTGGAGAGCATATTTCCCATCTGTTAATTCCCATTTCGCAATCATTCGGGCCGGAAATTATTTTGAAACGCGTTCTGACGAGTCTGGTTTTCCCTCGGTATTTTCATTTCCAGTATCAATTTATGTATACATATGTATGTACATATAGTACGGATATTAACTTCTATGTTTGCAATTCCTGTATTATAGAGATCGGAAAAATTTCATGTTCGTTGGTTTCGAGAGGAGGAGAGAGTCCGCTCAGAAGAAAATCCAACAATAATACGTGATCGGTATAAGGGCGTCGTTGACTTGTAAAATTTGATATCAACTCTGATTTCATTCGTCGGTTATTTTTCCCCACAGTGATTAGATTCTATTCGATTATTCATTATGTTTCCGTCAGAGAAACATGAAACGAAAGCAGATGGAAAGCCTGCAATATCCGGGATCTAATATTTGATATACTGCTTCAGAAAGGATAGTCTATATTTCGTTGCCCTGGAAAAGGTAAAATTTTCCATCCACTGGATATGCAAATTGTCCTAATCACAGAATTTCAAATTTTGTCATTCATAATGTTTGTGATCCGACCTCTTCGATTGGAGCTAAAACGAAACGTTTGCACGGTGATTAATTAAGCCGGAAACGATAATCCCCCGCGGAAAAAAACCTAAGTCTGAGGGGTGAATTCGAAAATTTGAGGTCTACAGTGTATCTTCTCAGGTGAAAACCCCGAATTGTCACTGTGAACCTCTGAAGGTTGTACCGCGCCCTGTGATGAATCTACCGTTTAAATTTAATGGGCCTTGTGGCAACAGTTGTTGAAAATTGAATGAATCTTCTCTTCTCCCATTCTGTTTCAAACCGCATTATTATTCTCATAATCAATCGTCCGACTGGGCTCTAATGAAAAGATGATTATAGAACTTGCGGAATTTGAAAAAATTCTACAATATTCACGGAGTTTGCTAGCAGCAGATGGTAACGATGAATCCTACCGGTGAATTATCCTCCGTGGGCAAGTGTCGATAAAGACGATAATCGTAGTTTTTCTCGTACTACCAAACGGTTGAAGGTAAATAAATGAGCGCGTAGTAATTTGAAAGTTCGAACTTCAAACGGCAGATGCAGTCGTTCTCACAGGGGCTTTTTCATTTTTGGCAGTGAAATCGAAGGTTACATAATCACTCATGGTATTAGGTGTAATACCTATACATCTATTTGCTTACGAATAGATACACGTGTCGATTGCTACACGCACGTCATTGCTTGCATGTAGATATATTGTGTATTACATTTTTTACAAATATTACTTGCAATACTGTAGTTATCCGCGAGTCAATTGTCGATAGAGTTATTCTAACAAATCTATTTCCAATTCGTAACGTGTCGTCGTATATACATTATGCATATTCCTACGCTTCAGAAGTCAGAACGTTTCCACCGATGAGCTACAACCTCACGTAGATACTCTTCATCTGGGCTGTAAATATGCTATAATATGCCAATAGACGAAGGGCTATTCGCTTGCTGAAATCGCAATCGATGCAGGATTTTATGTGAAAATAGAGCGAATTCCGAATCGAATGTGCGATCACTTGAAATTATTAGCAATAATTTGCAATCGTAATCGCATGTAATCACGCGAAATCGCTCGTCACACAATCCGCATGTGGACAGCCCCTCGCCTATAGAGCTTCTGATTGGATAGGTGCAGTTCATCGCACTTTATCGTTGAATATTACGTTCAAATTTGATTGACGGGGGTCCTAATTATCTCCCCCTTTCGTTCTCTCCGTCTTTCAACTGTCTCTTTGACTGCTTGGGGTCACCGCCACCGTTAACATGCGACTTCCATTGTTATTTGCGTGATTTATTTGTGTATTTTCTATTTATTCTCTCATTTTATTGTGCTAGTTTTATTCTTCTTCATTTAGTTACGTCACAAACGACACGCTAACTCACTTACTCACAATCGGTTTATTCCATTTCATTTTCTTTGACTTTTGCATTTTCTTACATCTTTGTTACCGTTATTGCCTTGTAAATCAGTTGTTCGTTCACTTCATTCATTCCATAATCATTACTGCGCGTGTTCTTGTGCTCCTTAGAGAGTGATTGTTCCAAGATCGCTCTCTCTCTCTATCTCTCTCTCTCTCTCGTGGGCTGAAGAATTCTACTGCAGAAATCTTTTCGTGAATTTACAAGAAAAGAAAAAACTGGTATGTACCTACCTTAGAGGTAAAATCTGCCTATGAAAAAATTCACACACGATACACAACTCAATCCATCGAGTTTCTGTGTCAATGAGAACATTTATACTATGAAGTGCATAAATATGGAAATATTTCTGGTCAAATCCGGTTTTATGTATCGCTGGAGCTGTTCATTTATCTATTTATTTAGTAGGTAAGTTTGCGCTCCAGCGTTAAAAAACTTGTCTCTCGGTTGATCCGTCTTCTCTCTTTTCTCGCTCCCGATGTAAGTGGGCTTAATCAATTTTCGGAGCTTTGCACAGATATTGCAATTTTCACTATGAAAAAAACAGAAAAAATAAGGGAGAAAAAGTAAACTCCAGCATATTATAATTCACACTCGTACTAATCCATTGTGTTTTTTCCTTCGTTTTTCAGCTTCCAGACTTGGGGAATCTCGACGAAAGGGTGAGTGTTCAATTATTCTTTGCCAAAATTAGAAACGAACAGAGAAGCTGTTCCGTGCGATCGTCAGTTTTCCGACTGGACGCTCCAATATCAGCTGTTTCGTCACCGAAAGGTTTTGTCGAAGATTGCATTGACCCGGTGAAATATTGCAGCTGATATAATATCGCATGGTTTCGTTGCCATCCTCATCTCCGATCGATGTGCCCTATGAATTCGCCGCAAAAAAACAACACCTCGATGACGAATGCTTGATTTATAATACCGTGTGGCCTAAATTGGTCTAATTATTCGGTTTATCGAAACGCGTGATAGGTGTTAACGATTTGTCAAATTATTATCTGTATAGATTGAAACTGGAGGTATTATAATGGGATTATTGTCAGTAGATTTCGAAGTCTAGAGTCTAGACGTACAAGATATATAGATATTTCATTCGGAGGAGAAATTATTCCATACATTACTTATACGTATGCATCTATCTATCTCAAATACACTTGTAATTCATTCTCCGCAGCGACCCCAAAATGTTTACAAAGCATACAATAGATTGTGGTGCGTGTTTTATTGCACGTATACACATTCAATATTTATAATAGGCATGTACACTAATTTCAATGGACTGTAGACCACATTTAGAGAGAAAAACAAAAAAATACTAAAAAAAAAAAAAAGAAAAAGAAAGCGACGACAACTATTCCTGCGGTGGATTGATATTTCGTGTAGGGATATAATCCCCCCCCCCCCCCCCTCGCAACCTCCCCCTCGCCCCCCCTTCGCGCCATTCTGTATCCAGTGGATATCTAATCGTATAGATTAGTGATAATGATAATCAATTAATTGTGAATGCAAAAAATTGAAATTCAACCTGATTCCCGACCTTACCGTGCGTTCACCATTCGTAAAATTACGGGAGTATGTATAGGGTACTTGCTTATAAATATGAGGAATCTTGCGTGAAGTGGGCTACCACCAGAACTCATAATTTTCGATGTTATTTTTCGTCTAGGATTCTGTTATACTATGTGAAAGTAACTTCCCTGATTTTCTTCGAAATTTGAAAAAAATTATATTGTTCTTTTCACCTGTTCTTTTTCATTCGAACGGCATTGATTTGGTGCAAAAAGGGAACATGAACTGAAAAAAAATTTGTTCAAATGGGAACCAAAATTTGTTCGATTTGTTCTATAATACATGGGAATCGAAATATTCCATTTGGAAGAAGACGTCCAGTAATGTAAACGCATGTGTAGAACCGGAAGAAAAGTGTTTAAACATTTTCACGGATGACATCATTGACGAATTTTGAGTTTTTTCTTTCGAACCAATTTCCAACAAAATAAAAGCTGGATTCAAGACGAATCCATCGACCGTCTTTTTTCTGTCGATGCGACATTCCAATTTCGAAATAATAACGGCTGAAAATTCTCGGATTTGGAAAATCGTCGGATTTTCATTCTTGAGAACTCTGGAACGGGGGCTCGGAAAATTTTGTTAAAAATCGGGGAAGGTGCTTCCACATCGTATAAAGGAATCCTAAATGATGAATAAAATCGAAGGTGATAATGTATCGAGGTGCAGGCTCAACTTCACGTGAAATCCGTCATACACTATTCATCGGTAACAAAAATAGATACATACACCTAATACCTAAAAAATAATGCTTCAAGATTTCAGAATGTAATTGATGTTACGAGATTTTGTATCCGTAAGAACCTTTGAAAGGAGGATTTGATAACCAACTGCACCATATCATTTGATTGATCGTCACGGTTTCCCCGCTATCTTTGTTTTTCTCTCTATCTCTATCTCTTTCTGTCTGTCTGTCTATCTCTTCTCTGCCGAAAAAAGCTTCCAGTTATTATCTGAAGTTTGTACTATATTACAAGTATTTATGTCCATACATACATATAATATATTGTATGTAATAGTTGAGTTATGGAAAACGTATACGAAGTGCGCTATGAACTGCGGCGGCGATGTTTTACTATACCTAAAGTGCCGGACACTTTTAGTACAGCAGCAAGCATATAATCTGGGTTAGAGATGCTCAAAGCCTATCATTACGTATATTCAATACATTGGTAATATACAATTTTCTCATTATCTTTTTAGTAATATGAATTGACAATTGCCATATGTATAATCAGCATGAATAATGAGAATATCTCGAATTCAAGCCGGAGAAAACATCGTTACGTTGCACTCTTCTTGACTCTTGATCTTTTTCATTTTTGAAGATATGAACGTGAGAAATTATGTTTACTACTTCATTAAAGAATCCTTCGCATTGTATAGGATCGCTGTTCACCAATCCGGTATCGAAATTACAGAGTTCAAATTCATACATTCAATATTATAGCGAACCGAAATTTCAAATTCATTGCAGTTTTGGTGATAAGTAACAAAATTTCAGCCACTGCGTTTCAGAATCAGGCAAGTTACACTATACATGTAATTTTTGAACCTCTCAAGTTGGCGATTCTGTCAAAATTCTGAAAAAAAATGGAGCACTGAACATCCGATGATTCATCGAAATCCGGTCGAGTAATGGATTATGACTGAATAGCCAACTTCAGAGGTTTGAAAACTGCAGCATGTAATGCCTAATTCTGAAACGGACAGATTCCACGCCGCCGGGCCGCGCCGCGCCGCGCCTGGGTGTACGTGCAGTTGATCTCGTCCATTCCCGACTAATGAGAAAAAAATTATTCATCAAAATATCCACATTTCTTGGTCTTTTTTCTTCAAATAATGATAATTCCCACTTTTTCCTCTAATAGCCTAATCGCTCGGATGAACAGTAAGTATAATGAGCAATAAGAATCATTAAATTCGCAGACACAATAAGATATTGAAATACCGACAAAACATTTTTCCCGGAAATATTTTTTCGTTCTTTCATATTTCTTCATATTTCGTTCTTAAATTTTCGTTCCATTGAAATTCGATGTGATTTCATTCTTGGGTTGCGGCGTTTTCTGGGCCATATTGTAAAGAGGTTAATGTCGCCGATGC
Organism: Phymatocera aterrima; assembly: GCA_963170745.1. Taxonomy (NCBI): domain Eukaryota; kingdom Metazoa; phylum Arthropoda; class Insecta; order Hymenoptera; family Tenthredinidae; genus Phymatocera; species Phymatocera aterrima. The sequence continues at coordinate 18,306,395 of OY720662.1, forward strand.
CTCTTGGCATGAGCTAGAATAATTTATTAAACTCTATACCGGCAACGGTGAGTAAATTTGGCCGATTTGTTTGTGTACAGGTGTGTTCGTACGGATGCTATATCATCGATATGACTGATAAAAAAATGGAACAGACATGTCGATGAATAAATGAAAAATAGATATGGGTATTGCAGTTTTGCTGATTCATCAATGTATGATTGAAGCTATTACACAAAAAACAATTTCAACTGTAGTGCTATAAGTATTCTATCTCACATGGACGCTTTGGAAGGAGACTGTGATATCTCCACAGTTTTATTTTAAGACTATGATATCTCAAATTTTGCTTCAAGAGTGTGATATCTCCACTTTTCCTCCAAGATTATGATATCTCGGGGGACGATTCTGTGTTTCCTGATTTTAGGCTGGTAACACTTGCGCGAGTGAAGTTTCATTTTTTAATTTCAAAGATGAGAATACTTATTTCAATTTCATCGGAACAGTCATTATCTTCAATAAACAGTGGATACGAACTGCAGGATGATGTAATTAGGGGGGAATATTTGAGCAAGCCCAGATTATCGACAGAGAAAAAATATGTACATACGTTATGCATTTCTACTTTCGTACAAATATGTACATTTGGCATAGTTAGTCCAAATTCCCATTAAGGGGCAACGGGAGTCGCCATCTTAGATGCATAGAAACCGTTTCGAAAACGAGAACCGTAAATTTTGACAAACGATTCGATCGATTTCGTTGAAACTTCGAGAATGCATTGAATACGACAGCAAAAAGTGGTTAATTATTTCACTGTGTCAAAACATCGATCGGATTTGATGTAACATAAATATTCTGTATATTAGCTAGGTTAGATTGCCAACGGCGATTCCGATTGCCCTTTAAACCAAGAAACAAACATTTTCCCCTCGAGATATCGTAGTCCTGAAGCAAAATTTGTGATATTGTTATTTTCTACCAAGGCGCCGACATGATGGTAAAGTTGTTAACCTTCATTTTTCTCATCATACAATTTCAAAAATTACAGTCGATATTATTCTTCATGATTCTGTTCCACTAACGTGATGAATTTTATTCCTGTTTTATTTCTTTCAAATTAACGAGAACCAAACAAAAAAAACTGACGAAAATGTGTTACACCACGCGTATACATAAATTTCCTCATTTACGCCATCTTATGTTTTTTCGTTTGTGCTTTGTTGTAATGAGTTCGTGTGTGCACTAGGTAAATATAATTACCTCATGGTGATTTATTATCGCGGGCACGTAATCTACGATTCAATAATATACATATATTTGAAGCTAGTTTAAATTCTCTCTGCCATAGCCTTGACCGTTGCCAAATTGAAATATCTATAGGTACCTAATTTACAATTACATCACAGTCATCATGCTTGATCGGGGATACTATATTTATTATCGTTTTTTCCCCGCTTGTTTCTCCTACTTCTTTTTCTTTTTCTTCTTGTTTATGACACACTAGAAGTAGGTGGTTTCCGAAGCGTTAATAAGAAGTGGGACGAACGTTTCCGAAACCGCGTTTAAGTATACAACGCACGTTACTACACCTACGCTGCATACATTGAATTTACTGTCAAATTTTAAATTCAAACATAGCTACTTACATACGTGTCTTACGGTACATGTAAATAGTTATTTTTGAAACGATGCATCGTTAAAGCGCCAACCCATCTTTACGGATGTATGCATGCATAGTTCCCAATTGCGTGGGAGAACGAGGAAATGCTTATTTGAAATTAGAAATGACCAAGAAATGCGATAACAGAAATCCACCGTAGGAATCACTCAAATTCTATTTGAACAAACAAGATAATTAAAAGTGTTCTAATGTTACCGGTATTCGAAGTTAACAAACTACGAATGAATACGCTCTGAATTTGTGGAAAAAACGAAAAAAAAAGCACAAAGGTCCCTGAATGTGTAGAAACGATGAAAAGATAAGAGTGTGGAAACAATTTCCCGAAGTTTTTCCAAAGATCGTATAAAAATGATCAAGATTTTCGGTATAATTAATTAATGATTTATGCAGTTCAATTTTGAGAAACATTTGGTCTCACGGGAGTTTGAAAGAGTATATTGTGTGGCCAGCGCGGAAAAGGCGATTCCCGACGAATGTGAAGTTAACGGCTCGAGTTAGAAATCCCTACGTGTCACACACAATGTCTTTTATAACTCGTGGTTGGAAAGTTTGATCTAGGACGCAGGCGCAGCTGACAAATCTACGGAAATGGCCGACGGAGCAACAGGCAATAATATAGAATATATATCACTGATAGCACCACCGAGCGAAGAGCTTATACATCGTTTACACACGATGGCCCCACTGAGCGACTGAGTTCTGTCAAAGTGCGCATGTGCGATCTAAGCCCTGGTGCGAAAAATAGACCACTCACGAAGTGCGCATGCGCCAACTACTCGTTTACGCATCGTTCAGAAATAGGATACTTTACGCACGCTGAAACTTCCGCATAGGTATTATAAAAAATTCTTCACAGCTGCAGCGCCCTACCGAATTTACGATTGATCCGTGTCGAATGACTTTTAGCAAAATAAATCGAGTTTCATTCCAATTCTGAACTGATTGAAATTTGCTAATCATTACCTACATAATCATGAAACGTGAGTGCAAAGGAGACACGAATACAGTGTATGTTTACACCGATGAACAGACCCATGAATACTTTTTCTGTGTGCTTTTTTTCGTGTACTGCGCTCGTGCTCGGGTTTGAGGAGTACCTATGTCGGACCCTTATTCAAGTCAGTGGGACGCAGCAAGGTGAGCTGTACGTTGATTCGAGTTTTCAAAAATATATATGTTATACGTTACTATACCGCAGTTGCCAGGAACTTGTACACAGCCGTAAATGGCCAGATGCGACAGGCTCCCGGAGTTCAAAGTCTTGGCGAGAAAAAAATATGTATATGTATCTTTTAACTAACCAGTTTCGTTATGGAATCCGCCTAACCTCTTCCAAAGTCTCCGAAGTCTCCAAACTCTCCGAAGCCGGGTTTACCGAGTCGCACCTCGCCCACGCAAATTTTTACTCATTTATTTTTCTCAACACTTTCAAGTTTTAACCAAATTTTTTTCTCATTCTCCTTTCATAACAAGCAGGTTTGCGCACCTGTATAAATAATGTAGGCATACGCCACATACATATATTCAATTATTCGATAACAGTTCAATTTATAATTCTTTATTTTTGTTTTATTTTTAAGAAGATTCATGCCGTATTCGTATTTCGTCGCTAATTCGGACGAAGCACGAGCGACGCCGTGCCTGGCTTCGAAAACGACGTTACATCTCGGGCAATATAAAATCTTATCCGAATCTAGATTATTACTACTGATGCGGGGCCAATTTTGCGGAGGCATGTTTTGGGGCTCTCCGCCGATCTTGAGCTGGAGAATCACCCGGCAAAGTAGTGACTTATCATTTTTTCTCCACCCTGTCCAAATACCAAGACCATAAACTAAAAAATTACAAAGCTCGTTCTACTACTAAAACATTGCAAACTTCTGTTGTTTTTCTACCTTCGTTTTTGTTTCGTTTGTTTTCGAGAACTCAATGAATCATGGTTTTTTTTTTTTTTTTTAAGTTTCCCGATGTTCCGTTATCCAATTTGTTAGTGTTAACCTTCCGTGTGATCACCGTGCCTTCGAGGAAACAGTTGAAATTACTGGAACTCTTGTTTTTCCCGCGTTTTTATACAAATTCCAAATTGTATCGAAAAATCTGTTCGACATTTCACTTGACTGACTTTTGGATAACGATCTAAACACTCTGTGAAGTGACGATGATTTTGTTCCGATTTTTTTGAAGCTCGAAGCTACTTGAAAAATTGAAACGTCCCTTAATGCTGCAGTGTTCACACCCAAGGTCTGAAAAAGAAGCGTTTACACGGAGGGTTAACCTCGTAGTATTTTTGTTCTTGATATTTATCCTTCAGTGTAAATTAATTGCTGTACAATTTTAGATTGCAGCACGGTTTTTACGGCTCCTCCTCCCCGATGAAAAATCTCTTAAGGGGAATTTGGAAACGTCATTGGCAATCTAACCTAGACAATATAGGGAATACTCATTTTCCATCGAATCCGATTGACGATTGACGATTCTTGTTTTCGAAACGGTTTCTATACATTTAACATATCGAGTCCAAATTCTGTTCAACGTTAAAAATTTTCTTCTTGGATTGCATACCTCATATACTTGAACTAACACCAACTTTTTTCTCCCGCTCTTCAAATTTTCTTCTACTCAAATAATATGTTCTGCCACCTCTCATCACTCCGAAAGCACCGTTAAATCATTTCCAGCATTCAGATCTGCTTATATGCATAATCATATGTAGCGGAATATGAATAAGGTGGTGTCGAAATTAAAGAATGATATTATATTTTTGATTGAGTGTGCGTGAAGTGACGCCTTTACGGTCGTGTTTGTCGGCCGTAAAGTACGACTTTACGGACAAAATCGAAACACGACCGGAAAGGTGTAATTTACGGACACTCGATCGAAAAATCTTGTTTGCACCTCGACCGTAAGATTTTGCGGGAAAATTGATTACCCCATGTAATTGCACACCCGTGGCCTACGCACATGCCTAAATTATTTGCGTCTTAAAAAAATATCTTACACTTTTATCATTCGAGCCAGAAAAAACGTCAAGATATTTCGAGTTCGAGCCCAGATGTATATGCGTACCTATAAATACCTACTATTGTCAAATTTGATAAACGTGGCGGAAAAACAAAGAGAAGAAATTTATCTCACAGGGTGACTGATTGGACTGGATCTCATATGAAATAATTAATCTACTAAATATAGGTATATTTACTCTCATACACCGTAAGAAATTTGCGTTCTGGATCACTGTAAAATATTTCTCGGCATCACTTTAATACTATACATACATGATGTGATTTTAACAATTTTAGGTATTTCTTGACGCTCAATGGTTCCAAAGTTACACAGGACCGGGCAGCCCACCATAGAATTCGTATGTGTTGCGGTCTTGAATCTGTGATAAATTGAACACCAAATTTTGTATAGTGTATTTATCCAACGAATAATTTCGTCTTTCTCCTGAATTTTCGTCATCCCTCTTTCATATGGTTTACCTCGTAAGATTAACACTCGGCGGTACCGCCTGCGAACGAAATACGAGAAGAGAGAGAGGGAGAGAGAGAGATTAGATATGTACCTCACATTACTCATATGAATATCTTTATACTCACGCTTACATCCATGTGCACTGTATAGGTATTATATATAGTATCATGCCTACATGCACGATATCACGAGTTCCGAGACAAGGGACCTTCGTAGTTCGTATTCTCTCTAGCTTATTTTTGTTCCATTTGTTATAAGAGTGGCGCCAAAGTGCCAACGGAGTGTAATACTCTATAGGTTGGAAATTCAAGGACGAATTTCACGCGAGAATCCAAATAGATTTCATATAGACGCCTCACTCATATTATTCGCTGCTTATACATTCGATCGGTGTGCTTAACAATCTCCATCCGTTGAATCCACGCATTTCAACAATTTTCACATCAATTTTTTTCATAATACAATCTTTGTAGAAAAAAATGTATCGTAGGTCCGATCCGAAACTGCTGTCTCGATTCAATATCTTTCCTAATTCACTGTATACAACTAAGATCCCCTCCCTCCCCTCTTCTCCCACATTTCGAGTAATATCCAAGATGATGTCCACAAATTGTTGATATTGGCGGAAAATTTTGAGGGGACTTTTTACGACGCATAGCACGGTTGCCCCCCCCCCCCCCCCCAACCGCCCAATTAGCGAGAACATCGATTGATAAATTTTCGCAGACAATTGAAAGAATGCGGTTAAAATTTCGTAGTACCAGGTAATGCCGTTAGAATAATACCCCCCCCCCCCCCCCCCGCGCGAAGATTGAACAGATTATAGTCATTAAAGTATAAAGACACAAATACTTCCGTGCTTCGCACATACTCGAGCCTCGAAAATGTCAAAACAAGACCTTGTTTCGTGACGCAGAGGAATTTGTCGCCTGACATTATACTCGTAGGTACCTAGATTAATAGATATGTATGTAGTACTGTACGTATACGGAATTGTCGTATGAGATTCCTCGTGTCTTTTATATAGAACACGTGATTCAATTATGTGATTTTGTATGTTGAATATCAAATAATCAACACTGCGCGTGTTTCCAAGTCGGTACACTTGGGCTGCGGTAGTTTCAGAGTCGGTTGCTATTTAGGATTAAGGCGATGCAATACTTCTACCTTCACCGACTGATACGTCGTTTTTATATTTCATTCCATTCGTAAACTAATGACACGATTGGACTGAAATTTCGACTGTTCACTCAGTTTATATTGTCTAACAGCTTGGTCCGTCAACGGCATCGCGAAACTCATTTTGAAAATTTACAGATTTTTATCAACTGATTATCTTCGCGATGGGGTTGACTTTCCGCTATTCGACGTTACAAACTAAGTATACTGTCAGAATTTGAGCCCATTCTTTTCACCAGTTCATAAAAGAGACGAAATTTGAAGATGACGTATCAGTCGGTAAAGGTAGGAGTATTGCCGTGCCTTAATCATTCAGATTGGCACTGTGAGAATCACCCGCCACCGCCAGCCGGTTGGGGATTTGAACCAATGAATAGGATCCTAGATTTTTGGCACTAATGTAGCCAAGAAGAAAATAGCTGTAGACCAGTTCTGTCGATAAAATCATACATGTTAGCTGTGACCGATGCCTAATTATTAATTCAAAACGAATAAATCTGAAATTTTCGTGAAAATGTTTCATCATCCACGAACCAGCTGCTAATTCATCATTTTTCTTTTGCCGATCTCTGTTCCGAGCCTACGAATCGGTGACAGCTGTCACGTGTAGTTTTATCAATAGAGCTCTCTTTGTCTCCAGCGAAACCGATATTCGGCGTTACCTATATTAACCTAAATAATCAATCTGAAATCCGCACCGGTTCTAAATCGACCGCAGCTGAGTGCGCCTACTATAATATGATGCAGTCTGACAATTAGTACAATAATTATTCGTCAGCGCCATAGTATGAGGTATACGTTAGTAAATCACGTATAAAAACCACAGAATAATCTTACATGACAAATAAATTGTGAATTCGAATGACACATTGAAATAATATATATGCAGAAAATATTCCTAAACTGGTGTAGGGATTTCTCTTGAAAAAATCATTGTTTCTCCCGCAATAGATTACAGTTCTGTCATCATCCGCTTTTGCCATTTTCATTCGAGAAATTTTTCTTTGTTTATTCTTGACGGTTTTTTTCTTTGCAAATTTATCTTCCCTTTTCACTCCCAGGTTTCTCATACTATACCAGCCCGCAAAGATTTATACTCCACTTTATGTATTGTAATTGTATAAACTTTATGTCTACATATATCTACATGCAATTTTTGTTCTTTCCGTTCTATTATGCGCTTTTATCAATTGTTTACGCGAAAGGTTTGATAATGTGGGTATGTATGTGTACGTACAATAACGGTTAACGCGATTTCTTGGCACGGGATGAAAAAAATAAATTGATACATTTTTTTTTTCATTTTTTTCCAAACCAATATCGACTCGTTTCACAAAAGCGGGGAGATCAACAGATTTATATAGGAATATGTATAATAGCCGCGTATATGTATAATTACGTTAATTAGGTATAATTAACCTTATGAACTGATTATCTTCACGGTTATATCATGTATTTAATAGATTTTCATCGTTTTATTACTCACTCAGTTACGCTGTGCGTATATTCTTTTTATTTATTTTTTCTCCATTTTTTCAAGTGTTTCAATTTCACTCATTCTTTCAAAATTTGTCGACAACTCCAAGTCCAAAAAAAGGTGGAAATTCAAGTGGCTGATTTTCAATCATTTTATGTGTACATCCATTCATAACGTTGTAAATTTTCGGGCCTGATTGATTCAAATAATTTCTTAATAATCGATCTCTCACGTGTTTTCAACCTTCGGTATATCGTGTGCTATGCCATGTGAGTACACACATACACACATGCATACGTACACGGTCTCATTTGTTATTAAATGTATAGTAATGTATTGAAAAATCAGACGAACACGTCATACCGCGTGCTGGATTATAGTTCATTCGCTGATATACGAGGGTCAAACGCCGCAGTCTGTAGTTCGTCAGACACAAACACACACGCAGACACGTATCCATACGCAGTACATGGGGTGGATCATGAATAAATCATTCGAACACATACGTTCACATCGAACAGAAGATTAAATTATAGTACATATAATTTATGCGCAAATAGTATAATAGAGTGGACTCGGATATTTTCTCTCAATCACTATAAATATCTGTATATATATATATATATAATATATATACCTATATAGGTATATACCTATATGCGAAACACATAGAGATATGATATTTTCCTTCTCGAACCACGTGTGTATATGTATAGGTTTGAGATATCTGTACGTATAAATTAGACGATTTACGAGTTCTTTTTTCGTATGTCTACTATAGGCCGCTTGTTAGATAAACAAGTGAAAACATAACACAACTGGGTCACTAAAAATAATATTATAATAAAACTGAAAATGAAACAGCAAAAAAACAAGAAAACTAAAAAAAAGAAAAAAAAAACATGAGGAAACATAGAAAATAGTAGAACTGGGGACAGTTTTAAGAGTTCGTCCAATATTCTGCTTCGCCTCTTTTGTTTCTCATTCGTGGTTTTTGGTTTTTCAAGATTTATTTCATCGCCGTATGGTGTAGGTACGGCATAGGCATATATCGCACGTGGTATCCGTTTTTCATACATATTCCACGTGATGTTATAACGCATTCGTTATGTATAACCTATGTATACCTATGTATGTGTATATAAGGTTATAAATTGCGGTTTACGGTTTAATGTACCGGAAGCAAGACGACCTTCAATGAACGTATAAATACTTGTATAGTACCTTACCGGCTCTACGCATATATTATACTCGAAACAAAAGTAAAAGTAACAAAGTCGATGAATAGTTATAGGTATGTAATTCGTATATTCATGCTTCGATCGTAGTATTGACAATGAGTCATTCGGATGCATATAGTATATGCCTATGCATGTACGTATGTATCTGTCATTGTTGTTTTCGAATAAATTGAATTTCTTTATCATCAGTTAGGACAAATGTTAGTTAGTTGGCCCGCCTACGTCGTTCTTCTTCTCAGTAACATGGAGCAGCATGCATGCCCTCTACGTGTGCATTGGTATTTGTTTGTGTATCAACAGCATGAAAAATAATATGAATTTAGTGTGATTTCTGCGCGTGAGAAACTCCCTGAAATTTTATTATGTATACACAGACGTATCATTGCACAATTCGTAATATACACACAATGGCCGGTTTCTTGTTCCGTCATAGCCGTTGGCCATGTTTAAAAGAGTAAACGTGAGGAGAATCTTACACTAACGTAAGATTTTAAATTCAATGGTAAATACCTTTTCGACATATTATGCGTAAAATGCGATTTTACGCACGCGTTTGTGGGTGTGAATTTGCATTTTACGAACTCGGGTTCGAAAAATACGCAATAATCGTAGAATGCGGTTATACACCTGCAAACGCGTCCGTGAAATCGCGGCTTACGCATAAAACGTCGGAAAATATTGTTACATACACGTGCGTAAAGATTTTCACCCTCGTGTGATCAAATGTGACACTCCGTGTGTTAAATCTTATTTTACGCACTAATATCGAAAATGATTATCGCCAACTCGGGTCGATCCGAACGACGATATTTCTCCATATTCTTCTTTTCCTACTCTCCTGCACTCGTACACGTCGGATAGTTAACTAAGCGTTTAGTGTTCTCACCTCGTTAGTGGTGGGAGAATTCGTAGGCTGTTCGAGATAGGCATCGTTGAAACATTTCGATGAATCTGATGTAATTTTTGCTAGTTCTACAAATTGATGATATTTCCGGGTTTTCGTCGATATCGTGTTGACTGGTTTGGATTTGGAAAGTCGGTTCGACGAAGATTTCATTCTCCAATCTCGAACTGAGATTATCAAAGCGGTTTCATTTATAAATTCAATTTTTTGCTCTATCGAACGTTCGGGGGATTTGCGAACGATACCGGTGGGGTAATTGCGAACCTTGAAAATCACCCCACCGCTGGTGTTTTCTTTAGATTATAATATAGTTGGGCTATGGAACGTTACATTTTGCGTGATTCTAGAATAGTTATCATCGGTAGGTGTTCTGTTGATTCTTCTCATCTCAAATGCCATAAAATATGAGTGCACACTGAATATAACGTCGACGAATTCAAACAAGCAGTAATACTGGTATTTTTCATTCTTGTCAATCGATATTTGAAAAGATTTCATTGTTTGCCATTCTCCGAGCTGTTCGGATCCACCCGAACAACTGTTCGCAATTACCATACGGTAGTCGGAATCACCCCACACGCAGCGTTTTGTGTTTTTGTTGACAGAGTCTTTTTATTTCAAATGCTAATAAGGTTGATTATAGTTATGAGTAGACAGATAACCTGACTGTTAATATTCAAGCAATACAAAATACGTTACCTGCAAATCATTCCGACTTATTTAACATTTCCCTTAGGTGTTCGTAATTCCCCCATTCTCCCCCGCTATTACAAAGTCGAATATCAATAATTTCGAAGTCCTGCTTGCGTCACAATGATCCATAATTCAGGACGATATCAAGGTGCTCTCACAGACCACTTGGAAAACGGGATTTGCAGCCATTCCTACGCCACACAACCAATTGGATTGAAACTTCGCGGACTGATGCGGTATTTTGACAGAAAATGACTAAGCATCTCATCTCTACAACATGTTAGGATGTTCCCTTGAAAGTTAAAGATTTTGGCGATATAACCCATGTAACTAACCTAAGATTTAGAGATCTTTTGAAAAAACTTGACGTTTTTCACTATTTTTGAGAGATAAAATACTTGGCCAGTTTCTGCCAAAATACTGCATCTATCCCCGAAGTTACATTCCGATCGGTTGTGTGGCATAGGAGTGGCTGCAAATCGCGTTTTCGAGGTGGTAACAGTGTAATCAAGTATTGCGGAGTTGAAATTGGATTCTCTGTTCCCTCAATGCGATTACGATTGTAAATTATTTTTAATGATTTCAAGTGAATTCAAGTGATCGCACATGCGATTCGAAGATTTCTTTGTATATCTTCCAGCGATTATCATGTCAATCGACCGGAACTTGCTTAATTTTTGGCAATTCCAAATGATTACCTGCATAAAGTCGTGGATCGATTTAATTGATTTCATGATTTGAAGCGAGTTCCATATCGATTTCGGAGTATTTTTTTCACCAAGTGGCTTTCGATCTTAGCCGGTGAATAGCCCCTCGCTCGAACCAATCAGAATTCCACTTCTTGATAGCAAATCTTCATCAAGATAGTAGAAAGGAAAAGTAACGGGCCTAACGGTCGTCTGGTTTTACGAAATTTTATTCATGACGTTTCGGCCAGGAACATGGCCGGCTATCCTCTTAGCAGGAACGTCATGAATGAAATTTCGTAGAACCGGATGACCGTTACACCCGTTACTTTTCCTCTCTACTAAAATTTCTACGGTCGAGGAAAATTCTGTCTATCAATACATCGATTAACATCGATTTTCAATCGATTTTAACGAACAAAAATTAAATCCTCGATACGTATTACTAGATACTTGAATATCATTATCTGAAACACTATCCTGAAACATCAAGCCCTGCAAGCATTAATCTGACGCAAGGAGTCCATTGAAATTCTCCATATTTTACACTGTTATAAAATATAAATGCATTAGAGGATGTTAACTCAAATTTGATTCAACGGACTAGAAAAAATATGAAAATTAACTAAACAATTTGAGTGTACCTCGTTCAGCACAATTTTTCTTCCTAACAGTGTATATACGTACTTATACATACTTATAAATCGTAGCACGGTTTGGCTCACCGCATATGTATGATACAAGTGTACCACTTGGTGTTGCAAGTGCAAGCACGCGTTAGACGTATCTATTTACACATGTGTTATGTATGTGCACAGTACATACTCTCATACATCAACGCACAGTAAGTACTTCAATATGGTAGTGTGTCTTCAATGTGAACGCTGGCTGTGTTTTATAGGAGTGTGTGAAAGCCAGACGCGCAGTATATGGCGGCACGTGTCGCAAAAACATACCTACATCTATATATCCATGCTGTAACGTTGCAAACAGCCGCAAGCTCTGACAGATAGGTATACATACTTGTTGATCGCCGCGCGTACGTAGTACATATCGTATTAGCAGGTTGCAGAGAGGCACGTGTCAATTTCCAAACTAGCGTTGTTTCATTCGAAGGAAACCTGTAAGAGCTGGAAACATCAGTCGTCGAATATCGTTTCTCCATTTCTTTCTTTCTTTTATCAGCGTATGCAGGTTTCTCATTTTCAAATCTATATTGCACATTATTGAATTCAATCACGCTGTTATGGTATATAGGGCTTAAGGTGCCATGAGATTCGCTAACCCAAATGTGTAGAAACCGTTTCGAAAACGAGAATCGCAAATTTTCTCGAACAACTCGATTGATTTTGACGAAACTTCGAGAATTCATTGAGTACGATGGCAGAAAGTGGCGGAGTATTCCCCTCTTTCAAAACATTGATCGGAATCGATGAAAAATAGATATTCCCTATGTTAGCTAGGTTAGATTGTCAGCAGCGATTCCAATGGCCTCTTAATAGAGATGCGTAGCATATGGAATTTTTTGTATCCTATCCCCATTCATTCACAGTCCGTGATTGGCTAGTGTAAAAATCCGACGAGAGTTCCTCTGCCTTTTCAACTACTGGCCACTAATTGTCACAGGGTTATTATTCTCGATTGACACATCGCTTACTATGATACAGAAACTGGATTCTTTATTCTACGGTTTCGCATAATCTGATTGGACATAGCCTCTTCAAATTTCCAGAGGTCTTCAATCTCTTAGCTGAAGTTTCAGCACACAACATACCGATGTTCATCTGCAATGATTGTGAATAATGTGAATTAATATTGAAAAGATGCGATTATCATTAATCAAGGACAATTTTTTTTATCTCTTCTTTAGCCAAGTGTATTCCACTGTTCTCCATTCTACCTAATATCTTCGCTTCTTTTCTTGACGACTTTTCTAACTTGCATAATCAGATAAAAAAGTGCGGATAAAAATTGCCTATGAGCCATCGATTCAGAGTTCGAATGTTTCTAATCTAACATAAACAAGAAGAAAGATTTCCGTGTTTCTAGCTGTAACAACAACACAAAACAGAAAAAGAAAGTTACAAAATAAATAAACAGTTTCCCGGGCGGGGGGGGGGGGGGGGGGGGGGGTCGGTTGACCGGACACCCCAGTCAATTTACGACCTCGTTCATTGACCCGCAGCATGTAGCTTCGGGGCGCAACAGGCGTCCAACAGACCACACTCTGCTGTATAAATAATGTTATAATACCGGAACGAAAGTATTTATATGGGATGAGAAACGAGTCATAGATATTGCACCTGATACGCGTAAATTTTTATTTTTGTATTATTTTTATTCTTCATTTTTCATTTCTCCGTGTTCATTGGAATTGAAAATATTCGTGAATAAATCACACGCTCTTCGTTTTATCGTAAAACAAATATTATACCAATACTGTTACATACATATGTTTGATATGTACACATGTATTCATACATATAATATCTCGCCTGTAACGTTTACATACGGATTCACAATTTTCCGATATCCTCCTCTCACTCTTTATTCCAATTTTATTTTTTATTCTTTTTTTTTCTTTCGTCGAGTTATTACCCTCACAATATTTGTAATTCGAAGACAAATTTAGGGCATTCCTTAAAAATTTAATAATAAAAGAGAATCTAGTTCAACCATAATAATCTGATGTAGGTGTAACATTTTTCTCTATTTATTCATATTTTGTTCCAATCAATCTTCCACAGAAATAAAATTTTCGGCAGTTAGCCAAGCCTGAATCGAAAAATAATTGTCGTTTTTCATTTTCCTACTTATTTTATTTCCTCATCTTTTACACAAAATACCAATTGTCGATGTCGTCCAGATCAGGCCGTAAGCATCTATAATCTGCGTTAAGGGCGCTGTAGGATTAAACTGGCGCCCCTGGGTGTACAATCGTGTTTTCGAACTACAATTTCAGAGCTGCGAGATATGACTGCGATTCATTGTTATTCAATTTTCTATACTTTTTCGCTCATCTGCAAACAATTCTGCGGATCATATTTGCGTACACCGAAATTATCGGTCGCCGTCTATCTACGAACGTTTCATATTGGATATATGTGTGGACAGTTCGTGTCTGTGGAAAAGTTTTGTCTGCCGTGGGTCGTAACGGTATCGCTGACCCGGTATCGAGCCGGAATTTTCACCCCCCCCCCCCCAAATTCTCAGAGTTTGGATTGTTTTACAACTTAGGAAAGCGATCCGAGTGCCTATGCTATACTGCCGTAATAATACTGCGGGTGGAATGGTAATCGATACCCACTTGGCGAGAACGAAAAATCATCGTCTCTCCAAAATATGATCCCAGTTGGGTGCCTGTGTTACCCGGTAGCCATCTTTCTCCGTCATTATGTGTATCCGTGAGTCAGCCGCTCGGAGAATATTTTATTGACATTCAATAAATACTTTAGGCTCATTCGTAGCGAACCCCCACTATTTTACCGGTGCCATTTATATCCGAGGGATTATTTTCACGTGACAAATGCTCGAGATATTTCTTAAACTTCAAGAGTTCAGCAGGCGGAGCTAATGTGTGCAGGTGTATGTTCCATTACCCCCGTCATAGGGACCCCTCTTCACCTTCGCTACCTCACAGAACGATGCTGTAAATCTGAATTTCCTTGCAAAAGCGTGTTCGGCAAAATTGAATGAAAACAAATGAAAATTGACACGAGTAGGTATATTGTGCATCAATACGCCGACTTTGATGTGATTTTCTTTTGCAATTGCTTATTTAGAGCAGTTGATATATTATAATTGTGTAACACAATACATGTTTTCCTCCGGAAGTCAAAGTCACGTGCATGAGTCCATCTGCGTGTACCACACGCACATACATATGTGCTTGTAGTTATACTATCGTTTATTTATCTAGAATCCATTATGCTCTAAATGTTAATCAAGAGGAAGTGTAGCAATATAAACGTTGTGCAGTATAACAATTATCTTGACTCTGATATCCTATCCGTTGTTGACAAAACATTACCGTGAAATATAGTATAGTACATACATCATACGATCCAACGAATATCTCATTTCTATTATTTCCGTAGCGGTTCAGAACAACAATCTCCATATGTTTGTAGCACATGCACACATAACGCAAACCCCATTCCAATTGCTCAGGAGAACTGCAAAGTTCTCCCGCATAGTGTCTACTTTGAATTTCATTCTCATGATTAATTATGTGTACACTGCTGCACATTAATAGTTTCGCTCTGAAGTTTGCCACGGTTGTGCAGGTAGTCGCTCCAAGAGCAAATCAGGGGCCAGTCGGCGTGGCGTTTTGAATAAATTCAAAAATACATCGCGACGATTGGTCTCTCTGCTTTACCCTTGGAGCACACCTTACAACAAGCGTGGCTCACTTCAGAGCGAAACCGTTGATGTGTAGCAGCGTACTGCGTACATAGGTATACCTATATAAAAATGTAAATTTCCATACTTTTGCCTGCTTTCTTTTTCTATTCCGAAGAAGTAATCGAAACGGAAGAACATAACATGAGACTGTTCTGTTTACAAATAAACTTTATGAACTTGTATGTGCACAAAGTCTGCCGCATGGGCACATTGCGTTGGTCCGCCATGTTGATAGTCGTATACATATTGTGCTCCGCTTGTACGCTGCAGTGCAGTTTTATAGGTATAGCACCTACATACTACAATTCCAAAATTGTTATAGATGATAAAAGGTCGTGCAGTAATCGTTGTAATAACCCGAGAGAAAGATAGAACATTAATTAGTACATAACAGACCGCGAGATGGGAGTGAAAATTTAGAAGAAACGTGAAGTAGATAGCACCCACCTTCGATAAC
Organism: Phymatocera aterrima; assembly: GCA_963170745.1. NCBI lineage: Eukaryota > Metazoa > Arthropoda > Insecta > Hymenoptera > Tenthredinidae > Phymatocera > Phymatocera aterrima. The sequence goes on from OY720662.1 coordinate 18,322,573, forward strand.
ACCTCCTCCTCGAGTTTATCGTGCCTACATGCATGCCCTATATGGAGTCATTTTCTTATCTGGACACTCTGCTCCTATGTAACGACAATAATTTAAACACCCGTGAGTAAAATATTCTTTGAATTAATGGATGGATCGAACGTCTACGTTCAGCCCGGTTTAGATTTCGATTTGAGAGAGGCTCATGCTGGTAAGGCAACACTGTATAGGCCATAAAAATCACAAAATTACTGGTTTTATACAGAATACAGAGGAGAACGTCATCTGATTTGGAAAAGACAATGGGTTCTGATTATTGGATCCAGAAATTATGAATTGGGATGTCTTGCGAATGACAGAGCTTTTTCAAATATATATATATATATATGTGTGTGTGGATGTATATAAAGGTGTATTATGCAGCGAAGATCATGTGAATTCGGAAATCCTCTCCTTGCCTGGCAGATATTAAATTCGACGAGTACCTTCGCAAGTTACTAGCTAGGTATACGTATGTATGACCAAACCGGGCGTTATCGCGGTTAGCAACACATTTCCATCTAATTGTAAGTATGTATTAGAAAACTATTGTATACAATGAACATGGTATTTTGTTAACATAAGTGCCATGAGCTGATGCAGGTCATAGAACGATAAGACGTCTGATAGATTCAACCTAATACCATTGTGTATCTTCGAGCGTATGTATTATTAATGCACATTCATCGGTACGCGCGCGTGTGTGTATGTATGTACATGCATGGTATACGAAACGCTTTTACTATGAAACAAAAATGACTGATCCAAGTTTGCCCTAGATGTGTGTTTAGAGATTATAGACGGCGATAAAAGTGCCGTCTGTATGTATCTAGGTATACGGCCGTGGCTTACGATTAGTCCTCTATTGATCTATTCTGTAGCCCCCTCCTATGCTGCAGCAGATCCACTGTTGGCCATACCTACGCCGATTTTTATAAATCTATCTGAATGCTCGCATCTGATTAGGTTTGGCGCTCGGCATGAAACATTCTCCAAGAGGGAATAATATTTTATACCGTAACATTTGTCTACATTCTTACGGCTGTCATCAATGATGGTTAATAATATCGTATAAATATCTTATCCGATATCATTATTTTTTTTCTCTGCGTTCTCTTCATTCTATATTTATTGCTGAAACATATAGGTATCGTATACATACACATATAATTGCGTAATGAAAGTGATAACTCGATATTGTTACAAATAGTATACGAAAAAACCGTCCACGTTTGTTAATTAGTGTTCGTATAGAACAGCAGAGCTGACGTTTGCAAAAAGAAACACAAAACTTTTTTCTCATTTTGCGTTTTTCAACGGGCGTCAGATCGCAACACGTGAGACGCACGTGTTTCATAAAGAAGAAGCAGCAGAAGATGAAAAAGGAGAAAAAGAAAAAGAAAAGAGGGGTAATTTGACGATTGAGGAAGTGCCCGAACCATGCGATGCATTCGCGAGTATTTATGTATATATGTATGTACTACCTGAAATCTATCGATAGAAAACAACAACTCGCCGTATTGTATCGTGCATGAAAATTCACCTATACTCCAGCTTCTGATGCATTATTCGCGGCACGTTCAAATATTTTCGAATATTCAACCACCGTATCACGCTCAATGTTCCGCGTTCTATTTTCTATACCTATGCGTTCCGCGTTTAACATTCTCTCGCATCTATTCTCTTCCGTATATACCTGTGCCTACACAGTATACATCCCATTCTATTACGTGATTATAAATATAGTCTTTACCTCGTATATGAGGCGTTCCATGCGAACTGAGCCACCTTTTGCTCTGTCATCTCAGATTGTCCGAAACTGCCACGAGGTGCTGTCACTTGAAATATTTGACAGTTTATTTTCAGTATCCGGAAACATCTCGTAACGCGTCGTTTTCGTAGCATTTTTAACTCACTTTAGGGAAGAATTGACCTCATCTCATCAGATGCCGCAACGTATTTCGTAATTTTTTCTATTTTTCAAACAATTTCTGAGTTGAGAACTTCTTCTATGGAAGCAATGGGATCCAGAAATCCGATGCGTGCAGGTTATCGATGAATGATAAATGAGAAATTTCCTCCGATCCAAAATATTACTCATGTTAGTAAAATCATGGTGACATTTGATCAAATTTATTCTATTGAATAATATAAATCGGTAGTCAGTTGTGATTTTCCATTACCACTCCGCGTTACGAGATTTTTCCGTACTAAAAAAAATCTATAAATGAGTTTCACTCATTGGCCAATATATTATACGTGTCAGAATTTTTGTCACGAAGGGCGCTAAAACGTATATATGTCAACTGTGGAACAATTATCTGAGATGACGAAAAAGAAGGTGACTCAGTTCACACGGAATGCCTCGTACAGACATCTTCTATTTTCTACACTAAATGAGCTGATACGGATACCCCCCGCGCGATTTTACATACAGGCAAATTCTAAGCCATCCGATCTCTGATTGACGTTCTATATTAGGCACAATAATGATCTATCCTCTCAATTCACGTGCTTCTTTTTTACGCGGTAGTTTGGAAAATGGACAAAAACAGGGACAACAAAATATGATTGAATGTTATTTGTGATCGAAAATTATTTCTTTCATCTGACGCGTCGGATGCCCATTTGATTGGGTACTATTCGATGAATTAGTATACGAATGATTGAAATACATTCTTTCAGAGCACTGAGGTACAGGTAATAAATAACCAAGTAATAACCGGGCGATCATGAGCCCTAGTTCTAGTCTTAGTACGTTGGTTCTGCCAACGAAACGTGAAACTCATAAATTTATGGATCATGCCACTACTCGACTCGACGAACTTAACGCGGGGCGTTAGCTTCTAGTTTATAGTTTCTAGCTTCTAACTTCTAACTTCTAACTTCTAGCTGCTAGATCCGCCATCCCCGGCCTCGGCCAAGCAGGAAACCTATTCATAGGCTGAGAGAAAGCGAAACAAAGAAAAGAAAAAATAGTAGAAAAAAGAAAAAAAAAATTTCCAAATTTACCGAAAAGCTTCTAGTAGCTGCAGTTTTTTCTGGACCACTTACCGAAATATATTTTTCAAAATTCTCCCGACATGAATGAATCAACGTTAATGGTATAGTATGTACAGAGGATTCTATTTTCAGTGTTTTCTATATGCAAATGAAATATATGTATACTATAGCTATAGGTACTTGTATCGAATTTGAAAAACTTATTGAGTGATAACCAAGCGAAAAAGAGAAAAAAAATAAGAGAAACCCCCGGAAATCACGATTCTCAAATACTTCTGGTAATAACGTCAACGTCATTTGAATTTTAAACGCAGATCTAAACACTGCAGTGTGAGTGAAACCGGGTCACATCAACCAGTTATAAATTGGGCGAGAGCGCAACAGTTCGTCGCGTTTAATCGTTTCACTCCGCAGCGTGTTGTTTAGCTATTTGATCACGTCTCCATACTACAGCAAGGGGTAACCCCTCTCCGAACAAGCGTATTATGTACCTTAGAAGACGAGGAGGTCGAGTCGATCTTGGTTTCGTTTTAGTTTATGGTTAATAACGGTTCGCTACGTGACCAGAATTACTCATGATCAAAAATTAGGCGTGCTTTAATAACCGTGCAGAGGAAATGTCTCTCCGTCCTTCCAGGCTGTTGGGATCGACGGTCTTGAAAATAGAAAAAATAGACATTAGAAAATTCAATTTTTGGTTAAAAAAAAAAGTTTCAGAATAAAAGACCTAGTTTCGAGGGCTTATGAGTCGAAATAAAGTTTAGAAGATCTGATTGTGAGATTATGTCACAACACTCCATTGTTAGGTAGAAGTTCAGTCATATAGTTTTGGATGGAATCACCAAAAGCTGATATCTGGAAGAAAACTAAAGAACATGTTTTCCGGTTTGACCATTCCTTATAGATTTGCATTGTAGAACGTATTCTCTCATTTTGTTTCAATTCTTGGCAACTTTTCGGATCTATAAATTTCTAATGCTCTTAATACTTTTCCGAACGTTTAAATGCAATTCAAATGAGCTTCTACTTTCACAGAGTGATCTGTGTAATAATTCTATTCGTATATATCCTATCGTAATACAAATTCTTTGAGATTTCGTGATCTTGAATTTTGCATAATTTGCATAAGAACTTTCACCTTCTTCTTACAATTTATGAGATAACATCTGTAAGTGTATGTATTATATGGTAGTCAGATATTTGCGCAAGCTAGGTAATGTAATTTTATGCGTGAGTATCTTACTGGAATATTAATTCTCTGGTACATCGTGTGAATTGGCACCTTTTTCCTTTTATGAACGAAAATTACGAGAGAATATAGACGTAGGTTGCTTCATTTCACTATTTTACTATTTTACTATATCTCTTCATATTTACCAGCAGCAAAGAAGAAATTTGTACACATCCATTCAACTCCCTTGAACCGACGTTATGTTTCGAATGGTTCCGTTTATTATGTGTACCTCCTTCACCAGTACCTACATTCCTACTAACAAATATTCTATTCTATTCTATTCTATTCTATTCTTTTCTATTAGCAACAAAATTTAGGTCGAAACATATTCCAAAATAAGGAAAGGAAACTCCTCTTCAATCATCTTACTGTGACTCGAATGTGGGCTGCATTTGACTCGATCGTGAAGAGTTGAATGCCTCAACAACTCCAAAATATTGCCATAAGTCTACATATTTGAGGAAGCGATTATTGTGGCAGAGTAATATTGTAATAATAATGAACATATCATATAGCGAAAAGAAGTGCATGACTAGCACAGAAACATTTCCATATTTCCATGCAGGTGTCTCCCTCCAATTTTGAAGAGCTTCGGATATGTTGTAGTCCTTGATAAAAATTAAGATACACTTATTATTTGTTCGTCAATGCCTTAAAAGGCGGTTGGAATCGCCGCTGGCAATTTAACCTAGCTAACGAAGGGAATGTTTATTTTCTGTCAAATTCAATCCAGGTCCCGGAACAGTGAAATACTTAGCCACTTTCTGCCAGCACACTCAATGAATCCTGAAAGTTTCATCAGAATCGATCGAGTCGTTTATGAAGATTTACGATTCTCGTCCGCGAAACGGTTTCTGTACATTCGAGATACCGAGTCCTATGGCACCTTATAGCGGATTTAAGGGGAGAAAAACACTTCCGAAATTGGGGTGGATTTCTCCTGCTGTCATTTTTCTTCTCCAGAGGAGAAACAGTCCTCCGTTCAGCATGAAACCAATTGCAATATGTTCCTTATGTTCAGCAATGGATTTCGCCGGCTTCGCGTCAGTCGGAGCACAGATTCTATGTGAAACAGCGTAACTCCTGGCCACAAGCCCCAACTTTGGGGGTGGATTTATCCCCTCAAATCGGCTCCAGGGAACTCGAAAAAGACGAAAATAGAGGTCTCATTGTTTCATCAAAGACTGCAACATGTCCTAAGTTCGTCGAAATCGGAGGGGGGAACACCTGGGAATGTTTCTTCGTAAGACAACGCGGAACAGTTTCAATTTCCGGAATAAATTTGACCGTACGATTCCTCGAGTAGGAATAATATTGACAGTGAATTGGAATCACTTTATTTTCGAGGTAAATAGTGGTTAGAAAATGATCTTACGGAAACAAAATTGCCGAATATGCATACCTGGTGTCATGAAAATTATGAAAAAAGTGGTGAGATTTCTTGCGACCGGCCGATGACATAAAATACCGTGGTGTGCACAGCTGTGTATTGATTGATTGATTGATTGATCGGCCAAAATTTCTTATGGTAAACAACGGGGGGGGGGGGGGGGGCTCTCTCACGCGTGCAAGGGACTCCTTGAATATTTTTGGCAATTTGCCGAAATAGTTCAGATAATTATATAAGAGTGTATGTGCAATGTTTCTGTCGTGTATAGGTAGATATGTAGACGTGCACATGTATGTTTGATTCATTATATAGGTAAAACGTAAAGTGGAAATTGCGCACCGGACGATTCTGACCAGAGATTAATTGGCCCATCCTAAGAATAGAATTTCTTCGAGGATAGTTGTACACCCAATAACATACTTAGACACAACTACATCTATAGGTATATGGAGTAGATATGTCCATACATATATACAACTATTCGTACGAGGTCACCTACCGTTCACGGCATCTTTCTGAACCCTTCTTGTTCATACGTTAGACCTCACACAGCTTTTACCTTACGCAACATTTTATTTTCATTTTTTATTCGGGTGAGGGTCGAAATGCCGAGAGTGCAAAAAGTAGATGAAAAGGGCCGAAATTCCGAATTTCTAAGATACGAATTTGAAAGTAGGAGATATCGAGGAAGTGAAATTTTCGTTTTTCATGTATCACTAAGTTGAATGGCTGGTTCATCGGAAGGCTGTTCACTGTTGATTCGAAAATGTATTTTCACATAATTTACATCCCGAACGAACGAAGCGTAGTTTGGCAAGATTGAGAAAATTATTATTTTTGGAATTGAAAATTCCGGGCGCTAAACGTTTCTATCAGCCAATAAACCGACGAGCACAATATCGAAAAAGAAGGTTCAGAATCGGTAAAACTTCGTCAAGCAAAATGTCGAAAGACCAGAATTCCGAAAAAATGGCAAGTAATCGATTATTTTCTCAATACAAAACAATGAATGGTTTTCTAAGGTCTCCCGAGTTTTGACTTCCTTGGCCCTTCTATTCAAATAGGTCTCGAGTATCTGGTCTTCGATTCCATAAATCGGTTTCGTTAACTTTCGTAACAAGCACGATTCTGAGTTGTGAACACACGACTTTCTAAGCGTTCGATATTTTAACCCATCGGATATTTCACCGCTCGTATACTTCTTGCCCATACTGAGGAATAATTTACGATATATATTTATTTCTATGTTCTTGTCTTCTGAATTTGTTGTTTCCACTTGATAGCCTTTCGTTGTTATGGCTTTTCTCCATTTTGCGCCTTCGGAATCTCGGCCCGTCTATTCTTTGGTCTTTCGGAATTTTCGACCCCACCCTTTTATTCACTCACCACAGATTTCTTATAAGTTTTCCTATTTCTCCACTCTATTCCGTATTAACGTAGGCGCGAGGCACCTCCGATAACATGCATATACTGTGCACCTAATTGCGTTTCAGGGCGCTAATTCGTACGCAATATGACGTATCATGCGCGCGTATATGTGTAATTTCTATAAATATTTTTCACGCATTATTCTCCATATTGTAAATTTGTATATGCCTATATCTAGTTGTACTAGATAGCACTTGCTATATTATCCTAATATATACCAAGCTGCAATGTAGATAGATGCATAGGTATGCGTAGATATACCATGCATGCGATACATACACACATCCATATATACATGCGTACGCGCATACGGCTGGGATCACGCGTTTGCCATGTGGCCAGTGGATGATGGGAGCGCCTCTACAACGTAGCTCCGAGTTTGGATGATTTTTTTCTATTTACTTATCGTTATACTCCCAATTTTTCTGCACCCATACTTAAGTATAGAGAAGAGAGATTTATTTTGAGAAAACGGAGGAACTGAATTTTCGTTCCTCCTGTATGATACATAGGTATTTTTCATTGTTTTTTCATGTACAAGCGGTCGTTTTCTTAGGTATAAAGAATACAACGACAGAGAATGTGAATGAGATTCCTTTTAGCAAAACCACGATGTGTTTTCTTTGAGAAAAAAAAAACACGTTTTCGATTCAAAAAATAGACGGTTTTTCGCTCGTGCAAATCTTTCGCTAATTTTTGTTCCTCCCACAGGTAGAGCTGATTCGGTAATTGAGAATATTGATGATACTGTAAATTTCTCCGTGATTTGATAGAACTAAATACCAAATTTTGTTCATATGAGATACAAAAATCGGGTTCTAAAAAAGGAATGATTTTGTACAAATTTACGACGCTTATATACAAAGAAAACGCGGATTCCCTAACACCTGCTGTCGACGATCGGGGTTTCGTCCTTGTTTGTGATGTGTAATGTGTGGAAATATCCGCGAATTGCAGGTGTTGGAATAATTTCACTCCGTTCTAAGGCTAAATATAGTATTTCGAAGGAAAGAACCTTCTGACTTCCATAATCACGTGCCACTTATTTCTCGAATATATTTGTTAGGTAAGTTGTAGGTAGGGACCTGTTATAGTTCTGGCAGATCATCGATCTGGATTCTAGAAGTTTATGGTAAATATCCTCAACAGTTCAAAAATTCAAGACGGCCCGTGCCCTGCGCCGTGCCACGTGCGCACGCTACTGCGAAACAACAACGAAACGACAAATACTTGTGGCATGAAGGGAAAATCATTCACCCGCCTAATCATTTTTCTGTGTGCTTTTTCTTCAAAGCAGTAGAATATTCCCATCATATTGGTTTTAATTTTGATCGATAAACCGATAGAAGCGAAATATCCACCTTTATCGAGTTTTCAAACTTGTTGAATTTGCCAAATTATTTCTCAGCAAATTTTCACCAATGTTTCATCCAAATTTGGCTCGCACTTACAGTTAGTTCGGAGAACTAGAGAATCGTGGGATACACAGTTTTCTTGTTTGTTGTTTCATGTTCTTTTTATGAATTACTGTACAACGGGCTTCATTAATTTCTAAAGTCTCTTTCTAATGAAGCACTTTTTTCTGCTAATTTTCCCCAAGTTTCTCATACAGTTTTTGTCTACTCGATATAAAGGAGTAGTGGAGAAAAAAAAGTGCAGTTCGGTTGCACGAAGCTCTTTTGACTATGGATCGCGCGACTTTCAAGCATTATGTGCGTGTGTCCAACATCCATAGCAAGCTGCAGCCTGTGTATATTTATTGCTGTGCCTGTGGTGGCAACATACCTAGATTCACGCGTATACACGTGCAGAAGTCGATTATTTCCATGAATTAGGTTAGCCACGTGGATCGTTATACATAGGTATACACGTTCTACACATACGGAGACATACACACATTATGTAGTCGTATAGCTACTGTGCTTGCTTTTCACAAACAATTGTAAACGCACTCAGTTGTTTCTGTACGAGGCTGAAAACGACAGGAAAGTAGATTTCCAATTTTTTATCTTAATTCTCCTTGCCTCCATCTTTATCTCATCTCCATCCATACCCATGATCAACCTGCAGCTGCGGTTATAATGTATTCTTGTAATCATACCGTACCTATTCATATTTTATATGAACTCTTCCGTAAATTTGAAAGCCAGGCAATTGAGACAGACTTAATATATAAATATTAGCCGACGATGAATTATTAGTACAGGGTTTACATAATACCGTACGAAGATTATTTGCGGCGGTGTAATACAAGCCTATAACCAGAAACTTGTTACACACCGTTTGAAAACGAGGTTAGGAAGTCAGTGAACTCTGTATCGTAGAAACCAAGGGATTTTCTATGGAAAAAAATATCCGCCCAACGTGGGGCTCGAACCCACGACCCTGAGATTAAGAGTCTCATGCTCTACCGACTGAGCTAGCCGGGCTAGTAAATTAATTTTGCACAAACATGTTCATGAGGTCTCAATAACATAGAAATTCACTTTATGCATTTAATCAATTGCATCCACATTTCATAGCTACTACTATTCTTCGTTCGAACTATAAAGAAAACGGGATACAACACCGAGGTTATGATTGAAAATTGAAAAACTCTTGCCACGGGTGGAATATTCTGTCTTTCTGGAAGTCATTTTGATTTGAATCAACGAAGATCAACGGTCGACCAAAAAATTTGAGAAGATCCAACATTCTCTTCGAATTTCTCGGTCATTCGTTTACCGCTTGTCCGAATACAAACGATTCGGAGGAAAATTCGTTACGGCGAATAATAATTTTCTCGTGGCATCATTTTCCATTCCGATGGAAAAGTATGAGTAGGTACGGCATATCACTTTCATAGTCCTGAACTTTTACGTTATGAGATAATATCGGTGGATACTATAATGTTTCTAAAATATTGTCCCATTTTTTGTTTTCTCCTCCGTTTTTGCTGTCAATGTTTCTGTACTCTTTTTCTTTCTTGCATCCAAAAATGATTTGTATCTTTCACATTTTTACGCACGCTATCTTTGATCACGTCTGGCGTGTCACGTTGCCCTACGAGAAGAAGAATTAAGACAGATTTTTTGACAATTTGAGGGGATGGGGAGTACAGATTCTGCTGTTGGGATGAAGCCTTTGCGCAGGTATATTTGCGACTCACTAGGTTTGACGCTTTGCCAGAAGTGGTAAAACTCGCGCGAGCCAGGAGATAGATAGGTTAGGTTTGTTTGTCGTGTTGCATTCGTTGTCAAGCTATTTGATGCTGTAGCGGTGAGAAAGAGAGAGTAAAAGGAATTAGAATAAAATAAAAGTTTATTGATGGGCTGGGACAATCAAGTCCCCTAAGAACAAACGGAAAACGAGCAGTTTATACGGATAAATCAGATTGGTTATAGCAACGTTCTCACAAAATCTATATTTAAAGAGAGGAAGAGAGAGGAGGTGCAGGTCGACACTCCGTGGATCACTGGACTCTCCGGGTTAATCACCCGGTATTATCTTACGGACAAAAGATTCAAATTTAGACCGATCCGAGATCTTTCTCGCACGGACCTGCAACTCTGCAACTCTCATCCAGCTGGTTATCTTTCCAAGCTGTTTTTTGCAATTCATATAAAATGTTGGCATTCGACGATAGACTTGTTATGTTGCCTCTCAATTATTTCAAATTCAATTTACTCTCTTATGTATCTTGATTAGAAAAATAATGAATTTCTTACGTTATACCTCGTTGGATGTTTACTTAGTTTTCAATAATAAAATTGCAGCACAGAAGTATAACGAATTGAAATTTCGAGAACTTGGGGGCGATCGATATAGTCATATCACTTTCTCAGAGTAACTGAGTGTATAAGCGCCAAAAAAAAATGCTTAAGATTCATAAAATTTGGAGTAATAATGATGAATATTAGTTTCCTCACTATTTGAATTCCGAACGTACCTACCTACCGGTCTCGGCCTTTGTCATGGGCTTGGAATGTTGATAATAAATTCCTCGTCGAGATGAGTTGAGTTTGCCGGAATTGATGTGCAGTCCAGATGCAACCGAGCATTGCGATGTCTTACGTTTCAGTCTTTCGCGTTCCGAGCTAGGTAGATAAGTATCTCAAGGCAAAATCATTTTGGGCTTGAGCCAATGCGTCTCTTCCCCAGTTAGATAGGTATGTGTCAAGTTATCAATGTCTCATAGAAACACTCTTTGTCCTGAAGATTTCATCAGCGACGGAATTTCCCGTGTAACAATAAGTCACAAATCAAGCACGAATAATATCAGGAAGTATGATGTGGGTGAAGCCAATAATACGGCGGCGACAACTGAGTATTCAGTTGACCGTTATGAGTGAATAACACGAATTCCATAGCATAGAAAACTTACTGCAAGTTGCAACCACTGATGCCCTTTGCTCTATTATTTGTATTGAGCAAATTAAAAAGTACTGCGAACAACGACCTAGAACAAAATATGACCCAAACGCGCTAGTAGATAATTTGTCCGCCAGGTGGCGTCTTGCCGCATCATACTTTCCAATAGATGAATTAAGAATAATAAACTTTGATCATTGGTCAAAGTTCATCGGCACAATCTGAAGTAATTTGGTTCTACTTATCGCCCGATACCTACTTTGTGTATGGGTGAAAAATTTGATCTAAGAACCATGCAAGATTTTGAGAACAAGATAAAAATTGAATAAACTACAATATGAATGAGGCTAAAGTTATAAATCGACGAATACTATCGGACCAAATTTTCCGCTGAAAAAGAATCTCGACTTTTTTTCGAAATTTCGAGATTCCCTGTCGCCGGGCTCGGAATAAAAGAAAAACTCAAGATTTGTCACCGTCGAAAAATTTGAGCCGGCATCCTTTTTCGTGATTTTATTGCATTAACGTTATCAACTTTAGCCTCACGAACATGCAGATTATAAATTATAAATAATTCGTGTAGGCATATCGGTAAATAAATGCGCCAAAATCATATTGAAACAAATTGGTGTAAGATGAATTTTCACCGCCAAATATGATACAATATATATAATACGAAAAATATGGAGAGAGATAAGAATAATCAGAAGAATCGTGTAAACAAGAGAATATTTAGCTTCGGTTAAGATAAAATTCAAGTCTGACCATTATGACCCGTGACGGATTCGGTCCCAATATATTTCGTGTCAATGATAAATGCAATTACGCCTTTCTGTGCTGTGTTACAATATACCTACATGTGATATTGAAGCCAGCCTTATTGGTCACGAGTTTATGGTCCCCTGCAGTGACAGCCAAGCGGAGGTGTAGTTCAACCCGATGAACGATATGAACTTTGATTCAACTGCCAATTTGATTGGGGAATTTTCCTGTTTTTTTTTCGTTTTACTATTAAACATTCGATTTCGCGTTCCGTAGACGGAATTTACATGCATAAACATGTAAGCAAAAAATACGGTGAAATGAAGAATAAGTATCAGGATTTCTCTAAATTTGCGGTAACTCGCTCGGAAAACTACTTCAATTTCTCATGAGTGAGACTCGGAAAAAGTGAACTACGGTAGAATCAAACTTTGTTACTGGTAACGGAAATGAATTTCTCGAGGTTCACATGGCTTGGAGCAATTGGCATTATTCAATGCTGTTTTATATGTGGAATAATCTGAATTGATAAGCTCGGCTGTTATAGTCGGATGTTTACGTATAATATCAAGAATTTGAATATCCAGATTTTCCATTAAAAATACGTAACTGGTACTTAAGAGTATATGTCCAGAATAAACAGATATAATATAATACCAACTGTATTATCTTGAATTAACAACTATATGAAATCATCGCTAAGTCATCCAATAGTATCAGAGTGCCGCGGCAGGAGTGGTGTCTGTCGAACGGATCTTTCCATATCAATTCGTGGAATGGAAGATTCCCCGGATCAATCTGCACGTTTCGATAATTGATTCATACTTACTGAATCTGCATAAATTTGTAAGTTTCTCTCTTCACGTAACGTTGAACATATGACAGACGTGTGTATACGCCAACGTAAATTATTTAAATAGTGATATTAATTCATTGTAATATAATACAACACCTACATACCGGGGAAAAAGACCTGCTATAATCCTTCGTTACGTTTACATTTACCCATCATGGAATGCGATACTGCAACTATGCACGGAGCACAAGGAAAATTTGATGTAGTTTGTGGCCAAAAATGTTCCCAACTAATGATTGTCTATTTTTCTTCTGGGTTTCTTCGAATATTTTCAAGAAAAGATCAATGAAGTTCCAGTATACAAGTATTATTACACCTATCATCGGTTGATCTCTGTAGTTTCATCGGAATTGACGTCCTATAACGTACAATTTGCATGTTCACATCACGAAAGTTCATTTTCTATGTATGTTACTCCTGCCCATTAAGGGAAGCTTGGAGTCTCCGCTGGAAATCTAACGTAGCCAACATAAGGAATATTTACTATTCATCAAACCCGTGCAATGTTTCGAAAAAGTGAAATGCTTAACCACTTTCTGCCCTCATGCTCAACGAATTTTCGAAGTTTCATCAAAATCGATCGAATCGTTTGCGTAAATCTACGATTCTCGTTTTCGATACGGCTTCTGTATAATCATGATAGCGGGTCCAAATTCCGCTTGATGGTTCTGCTCTGAAGTGAGACACGCTTGTGATAACTTGCTCCAAGGGTAAAGCGAAGACCAATCAGTCTGATATATTGGGACAAATTCAAAAATACGTCGCGCTGATTGGTCTCTGCTGTACCCCTGGAGCGACTTGTCACGAGTGTGACTAACTTCGATGCACAACCATCACTGTGCAGCAGTATAGTATATGTATATACATACATATATTCATACTCTTGGAAAATATTGCAATGTTCAATTGTCAGTTGTATCGGTAATTGTAGCTACTTGCTTGGATGTCCGTGATTCAGAATTCAAGATTTCCACCTTTCGGTACAAATCCACTCCTCTGGTACAATATATATTTCAGACAGTCTTACAGAGTTGGAACAAAAAAAAGGAAAAGAAAAAGAAAATCAGAATATACTGGAACATGAATTATTGCGTGGCATTCGCTTATAGTTCACAAGAAAATCCTCGATTTATCTTGGCTAAATTAATGCCAAACTATCTATATTAATCACAATATTTGTTCTTCGTCTTCTTCTTCTTATTACGCCGACGCGATATAATGCCGTTGAAAATAGATTCTGGTTTAAAATTTCTATTTTGGACGCGTGTTTATCCCTGGTGTGCCAAATTTGAATTCTCTCCGCGTCGTTCTATAGATGTAAGTCATACGTATATGTACATACATGCATACATATTTATAGTGTATATCTGCAGATTTCAATCCTATTATGCTTAAATGTTATCATTCGTGAGACCTTTGCGTCTTGTTTTGGATTATTCTTCAAATATTCTCAATGATGTGATCTTCCGATTGTTTTCGGTTCGCTGCTGCTTTTAATTTTCACATATTATACTTTCATTCTCAAAAAAAGTTACGATCATATACATATACGTATTAGGAAATGTTTGATCATGATTACGATGTTTATTATGATTATTAATAGTATTATAGAGATTATTATTGCACGTGGAGCACATGTAGCATTGTGGAACAGTATAATAAAGTAATCGGCTCTAACAACCACAGACAATGATATACCTGGCCGAAGTTTTGGTTCGCTTGGTGTCAAACTGACTCGTCCTAGGCGGCATGGCGTTGCATATCTATATCCAAGATCAATGCAGGTGGGAGGATAGTTATCATTCAAAAAGGGTAACGCGATGAATGCATTCGAGCGTTAATTTGAAATGCGCAATTTAGTAACCGAATTGAAGAAAATAGAATTAAACCAAGAAAACATGTTCTATTTTCAAGTTATTTTCCGGAAAATTTATCGATGCTTCATACTACGGAACATTAGAAATTCACATTTTTTCCAATTTTTCGGAGAACCGGATACGAATTTTGCAATTTCCATAATGCTTTAGATTCTCTTTTTTTTCTTCAATTCGCTTTGAAAAGCTCCTAACGTTCTTTTTTCGTAGAGTGAAAAGCGTAGAATTGTGAAACGCAGAAGATACAATCGAAATTAAAAATTTAACTTTGGCACAAAATATATCATTCTAAAAATTCAGGCCCTACATGGAAATGGCTTATGGGTGAATATTTGTGCGTCTCGAAAACGACAACGAAAATATAACGAGAAACTGCAGATTTCGCAGAAAAACTTTGCTGCCTTTTGTCTAGTAATGCTTTTTGTTCTTGTCCAATCCTGACCGTGTACCGTCAGTATATTCTGTATATTTTGTCTATCCCCCGAGTGTTTTGCCGAGTTGTATTAAGAAACTTACAATTAGAAGCCCGTCGGCAGCTGATGCTCGCCAGACACGTAGGTGGAGCTGCTTGTTACCTCATCAGAATAATTTAACTGTTATTTGAGAGTTGAAACCTCATACAGAAACTCATCCTCCAAAACGGGATGTAGCCTATATTTATTTGAATACAATTACGATGATAGTATTATACAAGCGACGTATCAAACAAATGCAAAGTGATTATTCAATTAACTGATCCAGGTGAACTTTAACAAGATCTTGATGTGGGATATTCGATGATATTCGCTAATCGGCCAATCCTCAGTTTCCGTCAAACGAGCGTATCATATATTATAATACTAATCATAATATTTTACGGGCCCGGATAGCTCAGTCGGTAGAGCATCAGACTTTTAATCTGAGGGTCCAGGGTTCAAGTCCCTGTTCGGGCGATATTTTTTTTTTCTTCATATTATTCTTCACTTCTTATTTCCACGTAATTATCGTTGAATGTTTTACTACGATTGAGTATTCATAATCCGAATGGACATTATGAATGTGATAATACATTTTCGAATTATTGATTTTAAACTTTGCTTTTCTTGGAAGAAAAAAAAAATTCTTGTAGATTATAAGAAACATCCGTTAACTGATATCGACACTATTTACAACTTATTGTGATAATGGCTCTACTTTTATTTGGTTTTCACTTCATAATTCCAAATATCATGATTAATTTGATCGTTAATTATACAACATGAAAAGGTATTCGTCTATTTCATTTATTACTTCCCAATTTGTGTGATAAAGGGTGAGGTCTACAGCTGCTGCGGTCCATGTGATCGAGGATTTTGTCCTAAATGAAAATTTATGAAGAGAATTAAAAATGTGGATTTGTCGATAAAATGGAAAAAATTGCCAATTATTGTGATTTTCGTTGTATATTTAGAGTTTGTCCCGCTTTCGAATTATGTATCGAGCCCGTTGTGTACAGAGTTTGTCCGACAACGAATTAAGTTTCTCATTGTCGGATACCACATGAGGTGAGTTTTGGCTTATACTCGCGATAATTACGATGTAGGTGAATATACACTTCTGCAAACTTGAGAAGATGAATAATACATGATTCTGGGCATCGGCATATAACTTCGCAAGGAAGTTAGGTTCCATTGTGAGTGGCAACAGATGGTTACGATCAGCATGGCGCTATTTGGTATTCACCAGCTCCCTCAAGACCTGAAGTGTCGCGAAGCATTTTTGAAAACTTTCCATGACACACGCATCGCCACAAAGTGTGGAAAAACTCACCAGGCTAAAGTTCGTAAGGATAATCAACAAAGTCGCGAAAATTTTTTATCAGGGGCCCTGTCACCTAATGGCTGCAATCGTGATCCAAATCATGTGGCAACTGATATTATCTTTCGTAATAATGTTGCGTGAACCTCATGCGAATCTCAGCATCATGGATAAAAACTTGTGGATCATTAATCGAGTATAGAAGTTGTAGCAGCTTCGCTATTTTCGTTGGAAAAACACTTGGAACTAATTGATCGCGAAAATATTTAATTCAGTGTTTCCGCAAGAAAATTCGGCGGAGAGAGAAAGAGAGAAAGAGAGAGAGAGAGAGATAGAAAGGAAGAGAAATAGTCCGATTAGGATTCACCTAACAAAAACTTTTTCCTTGATAACTGATTTTTTCCAAATATTAAACAAGCTCCGTTGATTTGCGGGATTATCTCACCGCGCGATCGCTTATTCTATCCGCATGAAATCTCATTACGAATGCTTTTTGATTAGTCGTAACTTTAGTTGAAAAGAGAGGATTTAATTCCATTGATATTCAACTGACGATGACAGATGTCTGTCAATGATCGTCAATGAATTCACATTACAGTAGCGTTATACTGTCGTCATCGTGGGAGATAAATTTATATTATTTGATTAGTGTATTGATAATGACAAGGCCAAAAAATAACTTGCCGCGACAGAAAAAGAAAAAAAGAAAGCAATTGCATTCGCATAGTATATTTTATAGTTCACAAAGTATACTCCTAAATGTGCCCACCCGCGGAAATTCACAAAAATATGATGTATTCAAATTTATTACGATATTATTGGCTTACTAATTTGCACTCGTTGACATGCAGCGATTTCGTATTGCATTTATAATTAACATTCTCCAACGTATTTGAGAGCGAGCAGATTATTTTACATACAAAATGAATAAAAATGATAATTATGAAATCTGAGAAAGAGGGTAAAAAAATTAACAAAAAATAGAAAAGACAAAATTTAATGGATGACGAGTAAAAAAAATTGACGGTCGATCATTGGTTTTTTAATTATGAATTTATAATCATGCAATTATTCAAACTTTTGTTTGTTTGTATAATGACGTACCGTACAAAACATGTAATTAATCTCACTGATTACCTGATGCAGTATACGGATACCGCGATGTACAATGTACATGTAATGTTATATTTTTGTTTCTGTTATCTACATAGGTATATATCTACGTGCATACAACTATATACATATCCTAGGTCATCGTTCTCTAATTAACGGACTCAATTATACCTATCTATACCGCTCACAAATGCACTTTGATTGAGAGTTGGAAGTCATCCCACCGCCTCGTATTATGGAATACTATTCTGCATAACATAATTGTTCACATGCTGCGCGATCTACGAGAAAGAAACGAAGGAAACAAGAAAACAGGAAATACAGCACAAAAAACCACATAAAAATTTCTGACCTCACACAAACTCTCGTTCTCGTCTCTCAATGGTTTTCACATTACAGTCGACGGAGATAGAAAAAAAAAGAGAATGCAGAAACGAAAAAAAGATAGAATCGGAAGGGAAATAGTTATTTTCCAATAAGAGAGACTTTGTGAAGAGTGTGAAATGCCACACGAGCCGAAGGTGAGTGCAAAATTTACACGAGTCAAGGAGTCTCTATATGAACTCGTGCCTCGCATCCTATCCTCTGCGACTACTTCTTGTTAAAAACGAGTCGTTTATGGAGTTTTTCAAGCACTAGTGCGTAAAAACTTAGTTTGAAAAGTTCCACGATCGTCGAGTTCTTGACGAGAGGTGGCGCAGAGAACAATATCCAGGTTCACACAAGCTATAATCAGCTGATTTGGTTTACAACGGAAATTTGCATGTGAGTGCGGTTTTTCTAGTTTTCATCTTTTTCCATTGGTTGAAGTCTATAATAGGTAATGCGCTCAGAGTTCGCACTGAAACGGCAATTCAAATTCCACGTTCATGTACCTTTATAACACGTTTGCACGGAATAAGTAAGGAGAAGAGAAACCACGGAAAAAATAAAAAAGTACAACAGCGCATAAACGATCGTTAAAAACGCATCGTCCGTAAAGTTCAGGCATAGAAACAGCAGCGCCGGGATGGGTATGAATATCAGCTTTGTAATTTCGAACACGTTCGAAACATTGGCATATAAACACACACGCGCACACGCTTACACCTAGATACTTGCCGATGTTACATAACGAACGTAACACAACATGGCATAGCATAGCATAACATAACACAACACAGCATATAACATAACATAAGGTGTGCGGCGGACACAGGAGAGTAGAGAAGAGAAGAGAAGCGAAGAGGAAATGGCAATCAGGGAACGGGCACAAGACCTTGGCAAAGACCTTGTAGCTGTGATCTGATGCCCCAGGGAAATATTGGCCTTGGTTTATCCCTGCCACGAGGCATCCGCACACCTTGTCCGAAGCCAGAAGGAATTTTTCTTCTTGTTCTTCTGCTTTTGTTTTGTTTTGTTCTTACTGTTTTCTTCTCAATTTTACCTGTTTCTTTTTCATTCAACTCTTTTGTTCTACCAACCCGACGCGCGCCCGCCGTGTTGGTTGGAATTACTGATTACTTGGTATTATTCCATAACAGCTTCGATGATTCGATCAAATCATGTATTCAAAAAAATATCAGACTCGCCAACAAAAGCGACAGATTTAATTTCATACAGACCAGTTGCTGCGGACGCGTTTCATGTGTTGTTGTATTATATTTTTCACGAATCTTTATATCATCCATTGTACTTTTAACTCCATTCTGATTATTTTTCACTTTTGTTTTTACTTTTCTCGTTTTGTTCTGCTATTTGTAAAATAACAATATTATCGTATCATTGACTCCCTCGCGATGCGCATGGTAACGAATTAATATGTATCGGAGAACTTCTGTTGCAGATCGTAAATTTATTTTTATTGGTATATCTATATTTACTTCGAGGAGTACTTAGCATATTCATTCGGTACTGTAGTTGATCAAGACACATTCTTAGCTTCTCGATCAATCCTTATGAATTTATCGTTAGCAGCGCATATAGGTACTGGCTATAGAACGTCTTCATTTGTTTCGTTTCTGCGTTCAATTCTATCCAACTTTCCTCCGCATATTTTTCATTGAATAACTTCATCGAAATCCCGTCGAATCAACGGCGGCACGGATTTTCAGTATATCAATTTATGGTCTACGGTTGAATTTCCCGTTCGATCGTAGGTCCAAAAATCTAATTCGGATACAGGAACCAATGATTGAAGTGTTGGTATTATTGTATAACCTAAAGGCAATTTTCCCTCAGAATTGAAATTTGCGAATAATTCGGTCATATTCGTTCCACAAATTATATTGTAATAATTGAAATGCAGGAACAAAAATTTCGGTTGATCGCTAGATCGTGTATAGCCAAGACGCCATTGGAGTCGCCGGTGGCAATCTAAACTAGCCATCATAGAAAATATTTATTTTCATCAAATCTGATCAATGTTTTGAAAAAGTGAAATACTTAGCCACTTTCTGCCATCATATTCAATGAAGTCACAAAATTTCATTAACATCGATCGAGTCTTGTGCAAGAATTTATGTTCCTCGTTTTCGAAATGGTTTCTGCACATTTACAGCGTCGTATGGCACCTTGAAGTACGCTGAACATAACTTCATAATCAATCTAGAAGAAACTGTTGTGCCTACACATTCGTTAGATTATAATTCGTTCAAGTATCTATCGAATTCTTGAAAATTGTCAAAACCGCGAGTAGTTGTGAAACACCGGTTACCAGCCGGAAATGAAACGTATCGAATATCCGGTCGGTAACACAGCAGGTAGGCACGACGATATCGACTATATCTAGATGCATGTGGCATGACGATGCCCGGGTGATCCACACTTGCAGCAAATTAGAGGTCGTTGCAGGTCACTTTGGCACGAAAGTGCACTCTTGTTTTTTCCGGTGCGATTCTCCGTCCATTACCCTTTTTTTTGCCGTCATTAATTCATCTGTCTTGAACAAAAGAAAATCTGACCGAAGGAAATCTCAACGCATAATTATTTCCGACTGTAAGGAATATTCCGTTGATCCATATCTCCTATTTTATAGATTTTGACAAAGTGGCGATGGATTGAGACAAAAATTGTGAAGATATAACAGTATTTTTTTCTCTCTCTCTCTTTCTGTCGCCTTTGTTCCCACTGATTTATCCAACTCGCAACGGAATGTCATTCCTCTAAATGCATTCGGAATTATATTTTTTCATACCCACCAAGACCCTGACTAGATGAGATGTAACAATTGTATTGGCTTGCCATGATGATGATGCAACAGCAGCTGCAGCAACAGGCAAAACTGCGTTAATCGACTTGGCGAACTTGGCGAACAACCTCGTCGTCTTCGCGTAATCGTGACGTAATATTCTAGTAAAAGACTCCGGCGTAGACCGCTTGGTGCCATGGCGAGGCAACTCGAGCGGAAATTACCGTCGGTTTCGTTGCCGCATATAATGTAATATCTATACATGTACATGTATATACTTACGTATGCTCAGATCCCCATGTATACGCATCGATATTTCCGGAATTCGATTTTTCGGAGCAATTATACTTCTCTTTTTCTCGATCTCCTTTCGTGATCAAATTTATTCGTGGAGACTACAAGTTTTGTACGAAAAATCGTGAAGATTTCATCATCCTTATCTCGACCTACAGTCTGTCGGAAGATACAAATAGAATTAAATTAGGAGACGAGAATTATGATTGATGAATAATTTCAATTGATGAATTTAAAAGTTTAAATTTGCCATCGTAGACTTTTAAATGTTCGGGAAATAATTCAATCTTTTATCTAACGGATGTTCAGATGTTACTGTAGATTGATTATACCGAAATTTGGCAGCTTTTTGCATAGTTGGTCTGAGGTGATGTTTTATTCCCCATCAGCTGGTGATCGAACGGTAAATTGGTGAAATCGTATATATAGATCGTGATAGTATGGGATAGATGGATAGATAAACCTATTTTCATAATAATGAGCCTCCAGTTGATGTGATGATATAATTAATGGATGTGACGTTCCCAGTGAAATAGATTTAGAACAAAGAGACCTTTGAGCGGAAGATACATATTGTACGTGTGTACTGCATACGTGTACATAGAAAGATATTGTATTATTTTTGATATCGCACGATATATCGTATATTATACATAATGTGCTCAAAGGTTGTAATCTTTTGTTTTCTGTACATAAATGTAATATTTTTATTTCATGATCATACAATATTTTATTTTTGGTGTTTAGTATATTTCCAGTAAATTATCAGAGATCGCTATACAGCAAACAGGAAAATTGCAATATGTGAATTTGTTTTTCAAGTAAGCCCTAAGAGAGAGGCAGAGAGAGAGAAAGAGAAAGAGAGGGGGGGGGGGGGGGGAGGGGGGAATATACAGGGTCTGCCAAGATAAACCGGTCAAATGAAATTTGATGTATGTACAGTATATCTATAAGCATTTTGAAGAGTTCGGGTTCTGCGCAACTGCCACGATTGGCTGATGCACTTGTCACGTGATTGATGCCAGCGCCACGGGACGACGGCTACCAACTAGCTGGTCGATCAGCTGACCTTGACTAACACTAACTAACTACGGCATTTTTAGCTAAGCTTAATGTTATCCGGATGGATTGGTAGGAAACTCTCAGTTGACACTCGGAGTTCAATCATATTTGGACAGATCTCTAATTATTATTGCTTTTTAGTCTGACTTCATTCGAATCGACTTCTGATGTAGACGGACCTCAGAATTAGTAATACCTGGTAATTGCTAATCAGCCGATGGCTGCCAGCTGGGCAACAACGTTTTACCAACAAAGAAATTGAGCAATGTCTCGTGGCGCTAGCGTAGATCACGTGACCAGCTCCTCAGCCAATCATGGCGCCCAGGAACTGAAGTTTTCGAAATTCTTATATGACATATTTTCTATGTTCGGTTGATCTTGGATGACCCTGTATATCGACTGACTAACGTCTTTGTTACGTTAATATAACGTTTATCATATAATAATTGCGTCTATCACAGCCCGTTGTCATAAATATTACACTCACGTCAGAAAACAAATAAAATAAAATAAATATAATGAAATGAAAAAAGAAGATACACACGCACGCACGCACACACACGCACACAATAAAACACGAGATATTAAAAATTGTTGTTTTTCTGAGTGATAATAATCGCCAGTCGCCCCAAATAGATAATTTCTAGTATAACATTACATACACGTATTGTCTATTGGCATTAAACCGCCACGTATATTATATCGTGAAGACAATAGTGTTATAGCTCGAGATTACATACGATGCATTCAGGAATCTGTGGATATTAGCTATTCTAGATAAAATTTTCATTTCTTTTTTCACCGTAATTCATTTGGCCTCACTTCTCACTTATGACTTTGTCAATTTGGAATACTCGGAATACCTCTCCCTTTCGCTTACATCTCGATTTTTCAATTATTCGAATTTTACTATGAGGAAGAAATTTAGATATAAACGAAATAACGCCAATTTGTGGGTAAATCTACAGCAAGTCGCGTGTATATAACAAGAGCTCTTTGAAATTTCTCACGGCTGGTGTTCGGGAAAAAATCTGCGCATGATTAGACGACAAAAAACGCTGTTTTCCAACAAATCTGAAAAAATAAAAGAAAAAGCTTTGCATCAATGAATATTGCTTATAATCAACATTGCATAAGCTATTCTCATTTGTATTTGAAATGCTATATCACGTGCCTAAGCGCAGAAGGGTGTATTTTCTATGCACGGGGACAGAAGATACGTCCTTCTTACGCGCGTATTACCCCCCCCCCCCCCCCCCACCCTTCCCTTCCCTTCCCTTCCCTTCTGGAGATTACTGAGAAATCGAAGTGGATTCTAGAAAAATCCAGTGCATTCTGGGAAATCAGAGTGCATTCTGGGAAAACCCAATGCCTTACTGGAAGATCAGAGTGGATTCTGTGAAAACTCAGGGCATTACTGCGAAATCGGAGTGGATTCTGAGAAAACCCAGTGCATTACTGAACAATCAGAGTGGATGCTGGGAAAATCCAGTGTATTCTGTGAAATCGGAGTGGATTCTATGAAAACCCAGTGCAGTGCAGTGGAATGGAATTGCTGGAATTCAAGGAGGGCCAAGCGGATTCCGGAAAATCTCCTACACGTCAGCGGCAACGTATTGAAGAAAAATCGGAGGCGACATATTAAACGACGAAGACTGAGTTTCCAAATTTATCGCAAAATATATCGTCCAAAACATAGGACGAAGAACCGTGCATGGGATGATTCTGTGCCAATGACAGCTCTTGACCATACATGGGCAATCCTGTGTAATTCAAGTACAGGTGAGCAAAATTTAAGCGCAGAACGTCGAACCGAACATGAAGTATCGTTTCATGTTGGAACTTCGTTGAAATACAATCGATAAATTCCTGGGAAATTTATGTGAATTCCGGAAAATCTCCTGCACATCAACGGCAACGTTTTGAAAAAAGAATCAAGAAGACAACGGATGAAATTAAGAACGTAATTACATGAAGTTTTAGATTAATTCGTCTCAAAGTATATCGTTCGAAACAGAGGACGTAGAAACCGGTTATCGTATTAAGCGCGCAGAGGGCGGAGCGAAGCTTAACATTTGTTCAAAAGACTATTTAGAATTTATAGTACAACAATGATAGCGGTTCAGGCCTACCAGGGATACCACTTACAGAGAAACAGACCGAATCATCCGCTACTATGACTTATGGTGTCGTGGGATAATACTATATTTCAATTACATCTCAAGCTTCATCGTATTCGTAACTGTTTCATCACACTTGTCAATCATATTGGCGCACAAAGCGCACAGGGGGCGGAGCGGATTCTTCATGTTCGTAACAATTTTGTCTCTCTTTTTTCTTCATTATATATAGACGAAAACAAACCCGACATGATATGAATACAAATATAAATATACAGTTTTTCAAATTTTGTCCAATTTAAAAACATTTTTTTTCGAAACCCCAAATTCGGGGGGGGGGGGGGGGCGCGAAGCGCGCTGGGGTGCGAAGCCCCCTAGTATATATATATATATATATATATGAATATATTTGAAGATCCGCGCTGAGCTTGGTAAACAAGTGTAATTATATTATAACTTTCAAGTTACGCAATCTCTAGCGAGGATTATGAAACGATATTTATTCAACGTTCATTGATCGGAGCGCTCGAGTTATTGCAGCTTGATGCTATTGTTTAAATAAATTTAACCCCGCGATGATTA